>CM046476.1:26064625-26445899 GCA_025506415.1 Flaveria robusta | reverse complement strand
ATCTTTGTCATGTGTAAATTAAACGCAAACAACACATTATCACTCATGTGTAAATTAAACACAAACAACACATTATCACTCACAATCGTAATAAATTATAGTACAAAAAAATATGACATATGTGTCTCGACCAATTGCTAAGATTGACCCGATAATGACAACACTAATGAGTGAATCTTTCCAATCTCATGTTAGGTTTACATGCTCTTCAGGTGTCCTCGGACTCACACTTTGTAGAAGAGAGCGTTGGTTCAATCGGTTTTTCTCTTGTTTTCTTATAATATTGGGGTTTTTTTAGAAATCTCTCTCATATATATATATTTATATATATATCTCTATATATATATATATAGGGGAGGGTTCAAATGAAAATCACCAACTTATGCAAAAACACCAAGAAAACTAATTTCAACCAATCATGTAATTTTAATTTTTTTTTTCATTTTTTCTATTAAAAGGGTATTTAAGTAAATTCCATCTCCCACTATTTTAGGTAATTATATTTATTAATTTTAAATTACTTATATCTCTCACCAAATAATAATAATCATCATCATCATCTATATTTAGAGACCTAATTCAAGAAGAATTGTCAGATCACATATCAAACCATGCCACCATCTACGCATCATCATTCTTAGCTAGATCACCATATTCATCTACATATCATCACTCTTCCTTTTTCTGGAAGTATATGGTACTTGAATAAGTGTTGAACCTCTTTGGGTTTTTCTTATTTTTTGACTTCATTGATGCTCTTATGAATGAAGTTTATAAGGAATTTTGTATCTTAAAGTTTTGATGATAGAATGAAGATACCAAACCTAAGTTACATGTACATAACTTGGGTTAGAAAGGAGTAGAAAGAGAAAATGAAGACCCTTAAGAATGGTTTTGGAAGTGGATAGGGTCAAAAAACAACCTTGTCCTCTATGTGATTATGAAGAACCACAATAATGTAACTAGGGTTACATATACGTAACACGGGTCAAATATAGATGCAGGTGTTGTGCAAAATCCTCAACATGAAGGTCAAATAGCATGGGACTCTATTGAATTTGCTTTAAGAAAAAAAAGGGATATGAGAAGTTTGAGCGCTTACAAAGATAGTTTCTAATGCATCAAGTATGTAGTATACATTTCAAAAATGATTATGTGTTGTTATAAGTTAAAGTTTTGTGCAATTATGAAAATTCTTCAATAATAACAGTTTTACAATTCGTTTGCAAGATTTCATTTGCAATCTCATATCTTAAGCAAATTTTATATCCAACAGTGAGTTACAACCAGTAAAAGTAAATAATAATTCTTTTTTGATTATGTACAGATGAAGATGATGACAATAATGAATGCGGTTCCGTATATGTAACTAAGATGAAGATGAAGATGACGATGAATCAGATGAAAAAGGGTATTTGATTCGGATACATATATGTATCCAGGGTTACATGTATATAACCTCATCAGGTACATATATGTACCTTGACATGTTTTTGTTTATTAAAAAGTTGAATGTATTAATTAGATGAAGATGAAGATACAATTTATTGGGATACACAAGCATTCTAGAAGATGGTGAATTAATAAAGACGATGAAGAAAAACACACGATGACACATCAAAGTTACATCTACATAACAAATAAAAGACATGTTTTGAAAAAGTGATCATAGATCAAGAATAGTGTATGTGAGAAAAGCGCTCAAGGATCAACAAAACAGTTTTTGTGAGAAAACGAAGGAGAAATATATAAGGACGAAGACAATGAATCATGTAACTTTTGTTGTATTGCGAATTATTATTATTTTTTGTTTTATCTTCATCAAGTTATATATATGTAAGCACGTTTACATCTATGCTTATATGATGTAAGTAGGTTAACATACGTCATACATGCTTACATATACGGAAGCATATTACGGAAAAAATCATATACGTAGACATGTTTAAAATATACATAAGCATATATGTTAACATGTTTACGTATACATAAACATATACTTGAACATGTTTACGTATGCGTAATCAAAAACGTAAATAACACAGATCTACAAAAAAAATACGTCCATTCTTCTAATGTAATTTTTTTTTTTAATGAATTAAATTGATTTCTAATAAAGCTAATATTGTGTTTGATTTTATAGAGAGAAAGAGAGAAAGATAGAGAGATTTAAGGGATTTTAATTGTTTCCAATATATAAAAATGATAATCTACCCAATATACCCCTGAATAATTTAATAATATCAATAATCTATTAAATATTTACAAATTTTTCATTGTTTAATATCAACCATTGATGGATTTTGATCAACGGTTTGAAAATGGTTTTTTTGGTTTTCTTATAAATAGAGGTTTTTTTAAAAACCCTCCCCTATATATATATATATATAAACCAAATCTTCATCTGTGATATATTAAGATCAATTGCTCATATTTTTGACTTTTTGTATATATGGTCTCACAAAAATACAAAAATCTAATTTTTATTCAAATAAAAATGAGCCATTAAGTTAATAAATCAAAGGTGGAGATTTGAATTATTGGTTTTCACAATATTTTTTGTTTTTATTTGAACCCAACCTAATATTTAAATATATATACAGGGGGCGGTTACTATACAACGTTTTTTTTCGTGCGAAGCTTACGAAGTTTGGGGTGGAATTATCACACAAGAATAATAATAATTACACAATAACAAAGTGATAATTACGCAAGACGAATTACACTCACGTAGAGATGAAATTATCACGCAAGAACACCTTCTTGCGTGATAATTTTACCCTTGCGCGATAATAACATATCTGTGTGATTAATTCTTACACTTGCGTTATAATTTCACCGTAACCTTTATTCTTACGTGATAACTTTGTACGCTTCGCAAAAAAAAAAAATTTTGTACCATAACTTTTCTCTATATTTATATATCTATATAGGATAGAGAATGAATATTACCCCTGTTTATTGTGATAACCCATTAATCAACTAGTGGTCCCAACAGGCCATATCATCACTGTAAAATAGAGTTACAGTGGTAAAACTAGTAGTCCACAATAGACATTAGAATTTGCTTTTAAAAATATAAAAAGACTATACTCGATTTAAAAATATTAAAATGATCTATTTAATGGTGTAATTTGTATAAAAAAATAATATCATACAAAAAAGTTAAGAAGATTTTAAAAAAAGGGTGATGTTTTTTTTAAAAAGAGGAAAATTTTGAAAGGGGGTGGGGGTAAATTGTTACATCGGTGATGTAACGCGGTGTAAAAGTTAGTTAAACTACACAATCATGGTGTAAGTGTTCGTAACATAGTGTTAACGGGTTATCGAAATAAATGTGGGTTAACAACCGTTTCTTCCTCTATCTATATATATATTATGCATTTAACAATTTATATAAATCTGTTGTGGTCAAGTTTTTGATGATAAAGATCACTTTATTCAACTCTTGCTATTTTAATATGAATAACAATGAAGAACAATAATCATTTAGCTAGCTACGCCTAAGCACGTAGATTTATGAAGATAAAATGCATGGAAGGAGTGAAAAATTTTCATATTGACCAAGGAATCAATCTATTAACTTAAGCAAAGTGGTGATCTCCTTGCACAACAATTCATTAAATCCAACTGATATACAAGTTCTTGATATATAGTTCACTCATAATATATGATATATCAAACAGTGTTGTTCAGCAACGAACACCAATTAAGATCTTACATAAAGAAAATTGTGTTCAGATTTCAAAACGATGATGGATGTTTCCGGTGAAGGCCGGTAAAACTTTAATATGTTTTCTTTTGTATTATAATATCATGTGACCAAACAACTTGTGAGTGAAGACAAAGTGCAAGTGAAAATTAAGCCAGAAAACGAGCGAGAGCATAGATGTTTCCACTTATGGCTAACTATTCCTAATTTCCTATCATCTTTTCCTCCCTATTTCCATTAAGACTAAACAAAGAATACAGTCAATGTAAAATAACCTGTGGCAAAGGCTATAAATAGAAGCTTTAATAAGCAAAGATACACACTGTCATTCTTTCGTTAATTGCTAAAAATGGCCTCGATCTTAAAAGGGAAACTCGCTTTAGCTCTCATCATTCTCATGATAGTACTCAGCTCGACTTTTCAAACCATATCGATGATTGAGGCTCGAAACCCATACATCCATGCCCGCGAACTAGGTTTGTTTTCCTCAACAAATTTTTTAAAAATATCATCTTTTAAAGTGTGGTATTGATAGTTCATAAGGGGGGGTATACGCCTTCTAGATACCAAAATATATATTTTTTAAATATGTTTTAGTTAGCTATAAATTTGCAGGTTTCTAGATAATTTTTCTAAAAAAACAAGTTACAACTATTATATGTGCAGCTAACGATTGCGATTATACACCGGTACAAGGAGACGAGGGTGGGTGTGGAGGCGGTGGATCATCTGAACCTAATCCACCGAGTGGTCCTGCACCAGGCTCCAGCCGATGCAAGAAGGGCTGTTGTGGAACTAATAAGTTTGGAGATTGCATATGTTGCTAGTAGCATTGGAGGCTAATACACTATATATCTCATCAAATAACCACTCTTTGTACTTTCTTGTTTATTTTTCAATAATACTCTATTGTTTACGTTAAGAAATAAGATTTGATGTCATTTACTAACTAGAGTACAAGAGTTTCATCTTTGTTATGTCTTTCTGGGTTGTTATAAATTCATCTTTGTTTCATCTTTGTCATGTGTAAATTAAACACAAACAACACATTATCACTCACTATCATAATAAATTATAGTACAAAAAATATGACATATGTGTCTCGACCAATTGCTAAGATTGACCCGATAATGACAGCACTAGCTAGTGAGTGAATCTTACGAATCTCATGTTAGGTTTACATGCTTTTCAGGTGTCCTCGGACTCACACTTTGTAGAGCAGTTGGTTCAACTGGTTTTTCTACGATATTTTTAGTAAAACATCACACCTAACAAATTGCTATATGCACAATGAATTTTAAGAAACTAACGAAAATGCTAGTGATATCCATAAGCATTTGTGAATTTTCAATCTAAGGGATTGTTGAAAGACAAGTTGATTATGATTGAATTAAACTAAAACCAAAATTTCATGTTTTCCCTTCCTTAATCTTTTTAATTGTATATATACCCAAATTAAAATTAAAATTATATATATCCTCTCATTAAAATTTTTTTTCAAGCTTACTCATTTAAATTTACGCTACTAAAAATAAATTGTAGATTTATTTTTTCAAGAAGTTTATAATTTCTTAGATTTTCACATTTTGCACATTTTTAACCGGTTCTGTTTGTTCTTAGATTTTTACATTTGCCATCTTTTTAATTTTATTTTGCGTTTTTACTAATTCTTTGGAGCTTTTGTATTTTTTGTCTATATTAGTCTACTCCTCTTTATCACTAGCCTTTAAACTAACAAAAAAAAAAAAAAAAAAAATATACAAGTGGCAATCATCAAAATGAATAGCAAATGCCAAAGTTTAAACTAACAATCAAAATGAATAACAAACGTTAATGTGGGGCTAGCCCACTTGGTAGAGGCTTTTCCTCTTACAGAGGAGGTCTTGGGTTCAAACCAAATAATGGTTTAATTTGATGTAGTATACGAGTAGAGTAGATTTGCTGTTCAAAAAAAAATGCCAAAGTTTAAATTCATTATGGTACCAAAAAATCATGCAAAAAAACAATCACCAAAATCAATGTCACAATCTCCAAAAAGTGGTAAAGTCCACACTTGTTGATCACCCACCTTTTCCGTGTAAATAACAAAAAATCTCCCTGATGGATATGCACCTATTCTTATTGACCAACAACAAGACGAGCCCTTGTTATATTGTCTTCCTGGCTGCTAAACAACCATCTTTAGCCCTTGCTGGTATATTTTCTATTGCACCAATATGTCGATTTGTTATCCGCCAAAAAGGGCAAAAAGAAAAGCCACATGTTGTTTCCGTTCTTGGTTAAGAAGTTATTGAAATACGAATTTAGGATCTTTTTCTGTTGTTGCTAACCGATCATAAAAAAGATTGTTGTTCTTTTTTTGTTCGCTATCTGATGTACTCAATTTCACCTTTATTTTCCTTCAGCTAAGAGTGGATGAGCCTAAACTCTATTACCAATTCTTGTTCAAGAACACCAAGCCAAAAACTACGATCACAAGAAAGATGAAACCAAAAAATAAAAAAATAAAAAAACTTGTGCAACTTTTGATCTCACTGAATTACCTGTCTTAGATAATCAACAAATCAAACATAGATAGACTCTAACACTTAACAAAAATTACCCAAAACTAAATCTATAATTATCTTAGACCCATAAGATAACTACAAAACAATTATCAATCAAATATAACTCCCAACACCCTAGTGGCCCATAACAATTATTATTCGACTCAAACACCTTAACGAAAATCAAGACCCATAAGACTTCAAACATAAGCATGAAATTAACCCTTCACTTTCGAGTTATTAACAAGATTAGTCCAAGCATATATTATATCATGGATTAAACAACTTGTAGCATATATTATATCATGGATTAAACAACTTGTAGGTGAAGACAAAAGTGCACATTTAAAACCCAAAAAATTAGTGAGAACATAGATGTTTATACGGATGGCTAACTACTCCCATCATCTTTTCCTCTCTTTTTCCTTTAGAGAAGACAATAATTTGGTCAATTTTGAACAAACAACCGCGTCATAAAAGATATATTTGGGCTATAAATAGGAACTTTAATTAGAACTACATACTATATCATTCACCCGTCAATTGCAAAAAATATGGCATCAATCTTAAAAGGAGGACGACTTGCCTTGGCTCTCATTGTTCTCATCGTAACCAGCTCGTCTTTCCAAACCATACCAGTCGCAGAAGCCCGAAGCCCATATATTCATACCCGTCAACTAGGTTTGTTTTTCTCGACTATTGTATTTTTTAGAACAGCTAACTCACACACCCTTTAATCGTACTTTTAAATTTACACTTTTTGTCCACATCCAATCACATGAGGAGAGATGCATTAGTTTCCTACACATTTTGTTACTGCTAGTCACATGCCTTTGGTCTCAAACATTTGACATATGAGCAAAATGTCACTTCTAGTTAACTTTAGTCACTTCAAGGGAAGCTTATTTTATCACATTTCTTGTCACATTTGTTTCTTTGATCATAGGGTCTTATGTTCTAAGCTTTATATGTGCAGCTACCAATTGCAATTCACTAAAACAAGGGGAAATAGCCGGATGTGGCGGAGGTGGAAGCGGAGGAACATCAAGACCGGGAAGACCAAGTGGTCCAGCACCCGGTTCGAGCCGTTGCAGGAAGGGTGGTTGTGAAACTAATAAGTTTGGACAATGCATATGTTGCTAGTAGCATTGGAGATTAATACACCA
This sequence comes from Flaveria robusta, assembly GCA_025506415.1. NCBI lineage: Eukaryota > Viridiplantae > Streptophyta > Magnoliopsida > Asterales > Asteraceae > Flaveria > Flaveria robusta. The sequence continues at coordinate 26,438,475 of CM046476.1, read as the reverse complement.
TATCACAGCAAATAACCACTCTTTGTACTTAATTTGTTGTTTATTCTCGAATAATAATCTCTTGTTTAAGTTTGAAAACAAGATTTGATGTCGTTTGCTAAATAAGTGACCAATAAAATTTATCTTTGTTATGTTCTTCTGAAATCCGGATTGTTACCAAAAAAACATCTTTTAGGGGCTGCAATACAATTTAACAAAATCCCACATGTTATGGGTAAATCTTATAGAAACAACACATAACCACTCACAATCGTATAGCTACAAAAATCTTGACTCGTATACAGAAGTAGTAAACGCATAATATATGTGGCTCAATCGATTAAAACACTAATGGGCGAGGCTTACTAATATCACGTTGGAGTTTACAAGTACATAAGATATACTAGCTTTAGTAAACCGTGTATTACACGAGTTGAATAAATAAAATTTTAAAATAATAAAATTTTAATAGTTATAAAATGATATATTAAGATAAAATATGATTAAAATTATGCATAAGCAAGGACTATAAATAATAAAATAATGATATAAATTTTTTAATCTTTTGTCTTAAAACTCTTTTTTATTAAAAAAAATTAAAACTTTGTTTCAAAACAAACATTTTAAAAAATATAATTTTTAAAATTTTTACCTAAAACATCAATGCTAGAATATTTAAAATTTTTAAAAGGTTTGATGTTTTAGAAGTTTCTTATTTATAATATTTATTTCTTTAGAAACAATATTAATAAAAAGATATATTTTTTAATTTATTGTTTTAGTTTGTGATATTAATAGGAGAGAGAGAGCGGGAAAATTTTGATGAGTTGAAATGTAGTGGTGCCATGTATCCACCATAGTTATTATTATTAAAGTAGTAAGATTTATACATTAGGAACTAGGGCTAAAATTACACCCCCTTGGGCACCATTGGACCCTCACTCTATATAAGCGTAGGTTCATCCCGCAATGAAATGTTACTATGTTTTGCTATGATATTTCAATCGAACATCACGGTTTTATACTCAACTAATAGTTATATGTACATTATATAAAACACAAAAGACAAAAGAAACTTAACTTCGTCCATTAATGGTGTTATTATCTATACTAATAGGGTAATGGCGGGAATGATGCCAACCGTTTAAGAATCAACGGTGGCAATAATAACCGACAACGGAGACAGTAATAACGTCCGTGACAGTTTATTACAAAGTTCGCAGCGGCAGTAAGCGGTTATTAAAATGATCCACGACACCTACTCGTTGTGTATCTCAAAGACTGTTCAAGCAAATCGAATAACACAAATCGTTCACACATCATATGAACCTAATATTGGAGTTTTTTTTCCTAAAATGGTGTATTTGAAATTTTTTTTACCAAAATGGTTAGTTTGAGAAATAATTACCAAAATAGTGTTGATTTTAATTTTTTTCACTCCTACTCTCATTAAATACTTTCCAAAGATCTTTAGAATTTTTTTTAACATATTATTTTGTTTAAATTTAAAAAATATTATATAAAATATTAAACTTTTTTTTTTACTTTTCTAGCAATACTATTTAAATTTGTTTTCACATGTTTCATAAATTTTTTTTCCAAATCTGTAATTGGTGTTAAAAAAATCCTTTTAATTTTATAAATTTATTTCTTAAAAAGCTTCTAAAAAACCTTTGTTAGTCACAATTCGATAATATTTTTCTTTTAATTTTTTAAACCTTTTTTCCTTAAACTTCTAGAATTGCTTTTTAAATATAACTTTCTTTAATTTTTTAGAAATATTTTTAATGTCTTTCAAAATGTTTATAGAAAAAGGTTTTTAAAATGTTTATCGTGGTCTTAAAATAAACATGTTTTACTTTTTATTAATTTTTTTAAATAAAATTCTTTTTATTTCTTGAAAATTTTTTAATAGAAATGTTCTTTATTCCTTTAATTTGTTTTAAAATGTTTAATTGTGATATTTAAAAAAAGTTTAAAAAAATACATTCTTCGATAATAAAAAGTTCTTAATACAGTTATTTCAAATCATTTAGAGAGTTTTTGAAAACTATCAGATAGCCCGTAATTATATTTATATTTTAAAACAGATTTTTATATATATTTATTCAAAAAATAAAATAATTTGGACAAATGTTTTATATCTAAGAAAAAGATGCCTTTTTTAAAAAAAAACGTTTCTAAAGTTAAAGATAAAACACTTAAAAAATAAAAATATTATGGATTGTGACTAACAAAGGTTTTTACTGCATTAAATTCTTTAGAGCAGGTTTTTTTATTGTATTGAAAATAATGAGTAGATTTTTTTACTTTATTAAAAAATAGTATTGTGTTGAACGTTTGTTAAAGCATTTGTCATATAATTTAAAATTTGGTTGGTTTAGCCGAATAAGTTTGGTTGGTTTAGCCGGTTTAAATTTGACACTAAACCGTATAAATTGGACCAGCCATATGTGTGTGGAACATTTTAATTACAAGATTTTTAAGAAATAAATTTCAAAATTTAAATTTTTTTCTTTTTTAACACCATGATTATATTTGGAAAAATTATGTATACGAAACATGTTAAAAGAAATTAAATAATATTTCTAGTAAAATAAAAGAAGTTATATTCATATAATATTTTTAAAAATTTAAAGAAATCATATGTTAAAGAATTTAAAAATTTTTGGAAAGTATTTCTTGTTGAGAGCAAGATACAAATATTCTAATTTTCATAATAATTTGCAAACGACAGAGTTGGAAAAATAGAAAGATAAGTTATGATCATAACTTTGGTTTCGTGGGCTTGTGGCCCAAAGAACCTTATTTGGATTTAGGACTCAGGTAGTCAGGTTGCTTATTGCTACGAATAATAGGCCACTTAAAGTTGAAGTTAATGGATCATTATTTAAAACACGGTGCCTATATTTGGTTTGCGAAAGTTATTAGATCTCAAGTATGGCAGCTGAGCCCAAACTTTCATGGTGGGCTTCTGAGTGAAGTACCAGTGTACCACATGTTGTTCATGGGCTTATGGCTATATTTTAATAAGTTAAAATACACTATTGTGATATTATCTATCAAGGGCATTCACATCAAGTTTTTTATATTTATTTTTATAATATATTAAAAATTATTATGTTTTTTTTTCTCAATTAAATAATATTTTTAATACTTTAATCATTATTTTTTCTTTCATCCACTCACAACCACTTTTAAAAATATTAAAAAATTTATAAGGATTGAACAGTAATTTATCAAATATACAGATTAATAATAATTTTTCCTATCTACTCACAACCACTAACAACCATTTCTTAAAATATAAAGAACATACTCAAATAAATATAGAAAACCTGCTCTAAGCAGAAGGAAAATTGAATCTCTATAGTCCAGTTAGGTGTTACTCGAGATTGGTGTTCACTATTTGCGTTCATTATTAGAATCCGATTGAATAAACTGAAATTTGATTCGAGCCGAATTCAAAATTTTATTTTTGCATTATTCAAATCAAATCCTTGTTTCATTTGAATAAATAGTTCGAATGCGAATTTGGATTTCTTGATATGAATTCGAATCGAATTACCTGAATAAAGAATGTATATACATTTTTATTTTTGTATATAGTATATATATGAGCTTTATTATTCTAAGATGTTAGACATTGTGTATAGTTGGGAGCATTCTGTTGTTTGGTTATGTTTTCATGCTCTGTAAGTTTCTTTTTGCAATAATTATGAATTAGATTGTTTAAATTTGATAAAAGTAGAGGTGCAAACGAGCCGAGCTGCTGGTGAGGTACTCGAGATCGGATCGATAAAAAGCTCGAAACGAGCCGAGCTTTATCGAGCCCGAGCTTGGAAAAAATCTCATCGAGCCCGAGTCCGAGCTTGACGTATCGAGCTCAAGCCGGCTCGCGAGCCTAAACGAACTTTTTATTTATATATTTTTATTTAATTATTTAATATATATATAAATAACTAGGTTATATCCCCGTGTATTACACGGCTTGAATAACAAAAATATAAAATATTTATTGATGATAAGTAGGAATTGTAAAACGTTTTTTATATCCCCGTGTATGGTTAAGTATTTGTTTTTTATTATTTTTAAAACTTTCGTTTTAAAAATTGTTTTGAAATTTTTTATTATTTTATCAGTATTTTGTTGTTTAAAAACTCCGGGTTTGTTTTAAATAAATGTCTTTTATAAAACTTTTATTTTATAAAAAAATTGAATTTAAATATTTCATATTTATAAAAGCTTCATTGTTTTAGAAAATCATAGTTTTAAAATTTTATTTGAAAAAATATATATTTTAATCAAAATACTTAGTTTTTATTTAATGAAAAAATCTTTTAAAAATTACTAATTCAAGCACTTGAAATATATATTGGAGAGAGAGAAAGAGAAATATTTAAAATTAGTTATTTGATTTTTAAAAATAAAATAAATAATTTAGGCGGGAAAATAAATGGGAGATTGATTGTGGGAATGCCATGTGTCAAAAAATATAAACAATTATTAGTATTGATATCTATTATATTTAAAGTTATGATAAAAAACAATTAAATAATATTAATTATGTTCTATATAAATTATATAATTATAAATATATATATATCAAAATTAAATATAAAAATATTAAAAATAATATTTAAATAAAGAAACGAGCCGAGCCCGAGCCGAGCTCGAGCTTGAAAAAGTATTTATCGAGCCGAGCTCGAGCTTTAAAAATAAAGCTCGAAACGAGCTGAGCTCGAGCTCAAGCTCTCCCAAGTCTTCACGAGCCGAGCTCGAGCTCATACGAGCTCGGGCTCGGCTCGGCTCGTTTGCACCCCTAGATAAAAGTAATGATATATTATTTTTATGTAATTTTCTTTTAAATTTTATTCAAATAAATTTGAATTTGAATAAGCTAATAGATGTCGCCAACATCATACATCCGTTGGTAATGGGAGCTGGTAAAAGTTTTAAAAAATTCTCATAGTTCATGAGAACTTGTTAGATGTATGTAGGTGATGACATATCGTTGGGGTCATGCAAAAACCTAATTAACCTAGGCAGCTAGGGTAAGTAATGTATCGTATCTATAGGGAGCATGTGGTTAGTGTTACACGATTTGTATAATTATTTAATTTAGTTACTTAACTAAAACTGGACTATTATCTTTTGACTGTGAATATTGATTTTTTTAACGATTAACAGTTAACTAAGAGAAACAAATTGCAAATGATGAAAATTGATTAGAAAGACGATTATTTGAATTGGTTTCGGCGATCGCTTTTATGATTCTCAACAAGCCAAGCCCATACGACCAAATTCATGCCGCGTAGCAGGTGGAAATGATTTAGAAAACTAGTTACTTTTTAAAGGGCGTTGATGTATTTTATAAGGGTGCATCAATATAAAGGAAAAAACATTTATTTTTATCAAATTCATTCTATGTGTGTGTCTATATACATAATGATCAAATAATAGCTTTAATATAAATAAATTATAAAAATAAAAGAGTACGTTAAACGAGTAAAACCTCCCGACATATCGATTCAAACTAGACCCCTTTAACTAGAAGTATCGTTTTCTCTATGTCTCGTGTGAAATTCATATCCTATGGATGATGAAGCTTGGACTACCAACTTCTAGAGACATGCATTATCTTTGCCACTTAAGTATAATTCTTGTGCAGTTGTCACCATAGAGTCCACATAAATTAGTTGAAACCTTATATGGTTGAGAGATAAGCTAAAAAGAAAGATTAAATGTCATAAATCGGGTCGAAGACAATTTATGGTTATCATTTTTGGGAAGTAAGCACTTAAAGAAGAGATTCAAAAAGTGTTTATTCAATAATAGATGTTAGAATAAGTATGTTAAGGTTTCCCAACATTTATCAAAAGGAAGTTATTATTTTACATTTGGCCGCATGAACCTTTATAAAATGAGATCTTCAAGTTCATGTAGAAGCTGCACAAATCCACTTACTGAATTTCACTTTGCCCATTGAAGATAAAAACTACCACAATTACCATGCATCTACTAAAAAAGTTAAATTTTAGTTTCGTTTTCTGAAATTATTGAATATTAAAACAAAGTAGCCGTTAAATGAACAATATAATAATTGTTGTTTGGTGTAGAAATTAAGAGCGTTGTCAATGAAAAGGGCATCCCACATTTGAATCTTCTTCGTAATTCTTTGTCACTAATTAAGGTGTTTAAGTTATCAATAAAAATGATGTAATATGTCCTTAAGAGAAGAGGGAGTCGTCTCAAGTTCTCTGGTTTCCTCGAGTTGTCAAATCATACTTTTTGAGTTTCCCTAGTTTCCCGTTTAGCAGTGGGTAGTCCGTTTTTTCTGTTTCCCCCACATTTTCATGTGTTCAATGCGAGTGGTGGTACGGTGCAATGTGCGAAGCACCACCCATCCGGTGAATCCTGATTATTATTCCATGGGGGGGGGGGGGGCCATCCGGCCTCGGGATTCCCCCATTCCTTCCCCGGTTTCACCCCCGTGTGACATAGGGATAACTTGGTGGTAAATAACAGCTTTTCAACCAAATAGTTAAAGGTTCAAATCATGTGATGTACAAATTTGATAATTATTTTCCTGATAAAAAATTAACGTTCAAAATAATAATAATAGTAAATAAAGATAAAGTGACCGTGAAAAAATTATGTTTTAAAATACGGTAAATACTATTTAAAACCAATATACTTTTAGGTTTTCTCATAAAAAAATGCTTATGCACTGGTTATTTTGTTTGCATGCATTTTTTCTCTATGTGGCTTGTTTAAGTTATGGGAACTCGAGCTTGACTCGTTTCGAGCTCTATTTCTGAAGTTCTAGCTAGATATATTTTTAGAAATAGAGTTCGCAATGAGCCGAGCTCAAGATCCGTAAGTTAAACGAGTCATGCTTGAGCTCCCATAAGTTTAACAAGTCACATGAGGACAAAAGCGCATGCCAAAAAAAAAAAAAAAAAAAATACGGTACAAAAGTTGTTTTGATTTAAAAAAAAAAGTTGAAGGACTTTTGTAAAACAAATCATAATGTATGTTGATTTTAATATAAAAATTTACAAGGGACTTGTGTGAAAAAAAATTTAAAAATATGTTAGTTTTTTATGATTTTTGTTTTAAAATAATCAATAACACACAAGTTAAAAGAAATTTTCAGCATGTTATGCATTATAATTTTAAGTTATACAAAAATATATGTTTTAAAAAATTCTAAAATATGAGTGAAGTTACGTTTGAAAATCAAAATTCATGCATTATATATTTAATTTGTATGGATAACAAATATGTTTTTATATATTTAATTTCTAACCATAATCAAGTAAACTAAACAAACATAAACATGTTAGTAAATCGACATAACCAAAAGAACATGAAGACTCACGTAGAGTAATACGCAAAAAACATATTAATTTTAGCCTATTGAAGTCATTAATTATAGAAGTTACCGGTTTTAACATTTTAATCTTTGCTTGTGAATTTTATGAACTAAGATGTCAAATGACAACATATGAATTGAAGATGTATAAAAAGAGTATGAAGCAATTTCTATCAAATTGCCCCAAAGGGGATGAAACGAAGCAATCTTGATTCTTGAGCATGGTCCCATACAACTCTCAACAAATCTCTTTGTTGATTACATTGAAATCCATTGGAGATTTGTGACCAAAATCACTTCACATACCTTTGGATACATGCATAGGAACACTAAACTTTAATGAAAAAGAAAAACCACCAACTCTTTGATTAGTGACCACTATTATATGGTCATTTTATATATATTTGCTTTTATGGGCTCCAAATATTGAACAATAAGCAAGAAACAAGTGATGGGACCATTTTATGGATATATCTCCTGAAACTTGACCCACCATGAAAACACAACCAAAGAAGCTGGAATTTCCACGTGGCCTTGCAACTCTAGTCTTTTCAAAGTCTTTAATTCAATTCTTTTGGATGATAAGACCAAAGCAAAGACCATTCATTCACAGTTCATTACCGACATGCTGTATTAATCCTTTACGTTTCAAAATCACTATAGGCTAAATAGCAATTCTATCTAAATAAACTACCATATTAGCTAGCTTCATAAAAAAGATTGATTTACTACTAATAGCTTAATTAGTGAAAAAATAATAAAATATAAAATTACAAGGATATGCTTCACTGATGTGTTATGTTACTATTTGTATACTATGTTAAAATCTCGTATATTACACGGATTGAATAAATATAGTGTTATATACTTGACAATAAAAAAAGTTATGTCTTAAAAAGGATGTATTGCATGGACCGAGTAAGCTTGTTTATTACACAAGCTTATTAAAATATAATGTAACCTATTAATGCAATTTTATTTAGAAATGTTTGAAATTAGGTCTCTTAAGAGTTGTTTCAGTGTCTTTCCAATACACCATCGTGTGATTGTTACTGGTTGATTCCTAAGATGGTGGGATATTTAGTCCTTATGTGCAGCCAATACATCCTAGTTAATTTATTAACTAGGATTTATGTTTATCTTTTCTATTTGAGTTCGAACACGAGTCGTAGGTAGTAAGTAATGTTTAGTGTAAATATTGCTTTGCTTCTTTCATTCAACAAGGGTAAACAAAAATACAAAAGCTTTGTGGCCAAAATAAGACTATGGCAAATGCACTATTCATTGCACTTGTAAATTTAACATTATGTAATTTTAAATTCTTTCACAAATCCATTAATAAGAAAAAGACTGTCCTTTTATAGAAATGAACCATCATATCACTTCATTTAGTCATCAACGTTTGAAGATTATAATTGTAGTTGGATAGTTACATAGGTGTAAAATTCATGAGCACAAGCTCCAACAATTAAACAATTACTAGTGCCCACCCACTACCACTACTCAAGTTGTACCGCATGTTTTTACCCGTGAAATTCATTGGTGTTGAAATTACAATATTTTTGAACAACCGTAAACTCCACACCTCTTAACTTGTATCGAGTATTTATTATATTTTTTTATTTTGATCTTAAGTAAACCCAATCATACTAAAATGATACTGATAATACTAAAGTAATCAACGGATGTATCTAAGCATATAATCATTAACTAGTGCAAATGTCCGCGCGTTGTGGCGGTATGGCTGTTGCGCGATTTTTTGGTAATTCGATTGTAGTCAGTATCTGCTCGGTGCGTTATGATATAAATTAAAATATCAAAATATAATTATTGAAAAAATTGAATGAAAGAAAACAATTACGTATATTATAAAAGTCTTTAACTAAACTATATTATCCCAACAAGATTAGTGAAAGCATGGGTGTTATTTGTGGTAAAAAAATCACTTATTAACTAGATTATAGAGGGGTTTCGTTTTATGAATGTAGCTTAGAGTTTTATGATCACCGGATGCAGTTTTCGGTGTTGATTTGCATATACCGGAGAAAGTTAATGGAGAAATTGTCATAACAAATTATCATATTGATTGTTATTAAGTTTTTAACAACGTGCAAGGAAAAAGGGAAGAGGGATTAGTGCTCAATCGCAGTGAATGAACGGATTTTAAAGTAAATAGCGGTTTTGTTTGTCCATGTGTATATACTTCAGCATTTGTATTATAAGCATCATATATTATACTTTATTGTAAGGGTAGAAATAAAAAAATGGTTAATTTTTTAAAATTTAAGCATGACTTTTCATTTGATGTCTTAATCCATATGTAAAATTATTATTCAATTCTCCTTTCACTTTTATTATAAAAGATATAGATAAATATTAAAATTATTAAACTCAAAAAATATTAGTATTATAGTTATTATAAACATATATGTATAAATGTATAAGTTATATACTTAAATATTTAAATAAAATAATACTTAATTTAAATAATATTTAGTTATAAAAATATAATTAGTAAATATAAATTTAAATGTCAATTTATAGTATAAATAAAATAAAATTTAATGAAGTGAATTAAATAATATTATATTTTAAATAATTTATTAATAATATTTGTTAAATACATAAAAGAGACAAGACAAAAATGCCAAGGTATATAAAATTTAATTGATAAATTTACCATATTGCCCCTAAAGTGGCTTCAAATCTCAATCAATTCTCTATTCTAAAAGATTTATTATGAAGTAGTATAGATATAAGTATTTAAATAAAATAATACTTAATTTAAATAGCATTTATTTAAAAATATGATTAGTAATTATAAATTTAAATATCAATTTATTATTATAAATAAAATAAAACTTTAGTTTTAAAAATATGATTAGTAATTATAAATTTAAATGTCAATTGATATTATTATAAATAAAATATTTAATGAAGTGAATTAGATAATATCATATTATTAAATAAAGTATTTATAATGTGTACTAAATAATACAATAATTATAAGAAGTTAATTAAATAGGGGCAAAAGTGGAATTGTTGCATAAAGCATTTGTACTCTATGCTTAAAATGTTGTATAGGTGTCTTACACTTTAAATGAAATTATAATCTTATCCTTCTAATATGTATTATATAGTAGTATAAATATAGATAATCTAGTAATAAAACAATTACAAGTTCTCTAGAAGTGAAACTAAGGAATAAATTCAACTTAATTAAGCAAATACGCTCTGGATAACCAAGCATTATACTCGGTTAGTAGAAGGAAACACACTTTATTTTGTGTAATCACACCAGGTTTAAAGAGAAATTTTGACATTTTTGTCCACTCAACATAGTGTCCGGTCAAATACAAGGAACCAAGTTGTATGTCAATATAGAATATATATACATATATATATATATATATATATATATACCCAATAAATTTATTTTCACTTACTATTAAGTGTAGTTAAGAAGTTACTAGTGTAGTAAAGATTTATAGTGGTGCAACTGGATGCTAACAAATTCACTTTACATCCTCTCTAAGGTCCTCAACTTCACTACTTCTCTCGAAATTAGAGATTAATTAAAATTCTTTGTGATGCAGTTGAGTTGAGATCACCAATAGTTTATATATCCCAGAGATCACAAATATAAACTCTACCTAATATTTGTGAAGATGATCACTAATACTCCCAACATAAGTGTTTTGAAAGAATGATTTTACAAGAACAATAAAACACTTCTTCTCTTGCTTCTCTGGATCTTTCAATCTTGATCATTATGACTAATTAACTACAAAAATACTTGAGATAGAATTAGATAGTGTATTGTTTGTTGTGTGTTTACTTTGCAAGAGGCTGGCTTGAATGTTGGTGAGGTCTTACTTGAATAGAGATAAGAAGTTTTTCAAAAGGCTAACAAACACTTATGGTGGCTCCATGGTCTACCCAATAAGTCAAATCATGGACATTTTATTTTGGCTAAAGAGTTCATTGAAACAAATTTGTTATATTGAATGTTTTTAACTAAAGAATCACATTTTATAGCTATGGGACTTGGCTAAAAGACTTCTTCAAAGTGTTCAACGTTTGTTCCAGACTATAAAGGGCAAACCCAGTGCACCAAGCTTATGCATGCACGAGTTCTGGGGTTATCGTGTTACATTAGGCCTAATGTATATATTTTTACCCTACATTTGTGCAAGACATTTCCTGACTTCATCACGAGACTTTCAGGTGATCACTTCACAACAATCTTTTCATTACTCCAAGGCTGCCTAATATTACACTACAAGAAAAAAGGTTTATTGCAACGACAATCTACAGTATCGACTTAATTTTGAACCTTTAGTGACCAAGCATGCAATAGCGGCAACATGTTTGGCGTCTACGCTATATATAAACAAAATTAGACGTAATAGTAATATAACAGGGTTGTATATATACCCAGTCTAGCGAAAAAAAAATTAATTAAATGTGTCTAAAAATAAACCCCTCCTGTATAATTCACTGCTCATTACTATTATTATTTGCCCTTATTCTAACAAATACGTAGAAAAGAGAAATTAATTTAAAAACACATAAAAAGGGAACAAGGAGACAAAGACAACTATGCATATATATAAAGAGAGAGCGACCACACACAAGTTGCAAAAGAAACCCCCTGAACAAATTTATTATAACCAGCTTCTAGCTTACTATTAATTAAAAACATTCATATATGGAGGGTTTCATGTCAAGTTTCCAAAGCTTTAAACCCTCGTTTTCTTTGACAGATACTGACCAAAATATGGATTTACTCAACCAATATTATTCAATCCATTGTGACAATCAAAACTTGAGTACTCAAACCCTCATGGGGTCTTCAAACAACAATTTCTTCACTCAACAAGTGTTACCATCACTTGATCATCAACTCATGCAATGCTTTCAACCAGATTTTCAACATGAGCGGAAGAATGTGATGGTGATTAATCCGGATCATCTGGTGTCTGCTGCACCCGTTGTAAGCGCGAAGCGGAAATCAATGGATGTATCATCAAGCTGTTCATGGAATTCGTCATCTCATCCGGTTCCAGAAAGTGAGACTGATGAGAAGAAATATCAGGTATTCATTTTCAAAGCGTAATCATCGAATTTCGCTTTCACTTGCGTACAAAGAAATGATTTCTGAGAATGAGTATTTTTGGATCTTGTTTATGAAAATGGTAACATACTTGACATAGTATTTTGCCCAAAATAACTTACTTTAAGATTCATTAATTTGTAGTAAAAAAGAATTTTTTAATTGGTGGACATGCTTTCACGTATATTTACTTTACTTTTTTTGATTTGATATAGAGTTCAAGAAAGGGCAAGAAAGCTAAAGTGAGTGACAGCAGCGACGCACCGAAGGAAGTGGTACACGTTAGAGCTAGGAGGGGCCAAGCAACTGATAGTCACAGTATAGCAGAAAGGGTAAGATAAAAATATTTTATTTTTGAGCTTAATCTGTATAAATTTTGTAACACTTGATAACCAAAAGAAAATAAAACTCACTATGATTTGAATGAAAATTAATTCTTGTTGCGAAAATTAACAGGTTAGGAGAGGGAAAATCAACGAGCGTTTGAGATGTTTGCAAGACATCGTGCCCGGGTGCTACAAGGTATCTTTTTAAACAAAGTCTGGCTATTAAATATGTAAACTTGTACGGGTCAAGTTTATAAGATTGACACGTACAAGTTTATAACCTTTCAAATTGATTAAATTTTGGTTTATGTTTACAGTCAATGGGCATGGCAGTAATGTTGGATGAGATAATCAACTATGTGCAATCCTTACAGAATCAAGTGGAGGTGACTTGGATGAACTTATATTATGCATTATTATTTCCTTAATTAAATTAGACATATCACATTAAAAAAAATTTTTTTAAATATTTGTTTCAGTTTCTTTCGATGAAACTCACTGAAGCAAACACCTTTCCGAACTTCGATTCAGATTTGACGTCTATCGATGCATTTCAGGTAATTAAATTATGAAAACATTATAAATTTTTTAATTTATTATGAAGTATTTGAGCAGCATAACCCATAATCATATAATTTTAAAGATAACTAATGAGCTAATGATGCGGGACATAATGACCCACTATCGCCAATTTCTCAAGAGCTCGAGAAGTGATGTTGTCATTATATGCATGAAGACGATTATTAGTTTTCATTAATTATGCACTTGTTGAACACAAACCCAACATATATTCCACTTTCTAATGCACACCATCATAGATCTTATTTTATTACAAATTATTTAATTATCACTCAAAAATGATATATCTACGTATAATATTTTAAAACGTACTCCTAACTCACACTCCTCTTAATTATATTTTGAATCTAAGTCTTTTGTCAATCATGAAAATTAAACCCTCCATCACATGGAGAGCGAGGCATTTCGATCCTACACACATTGTTATCATTTGACCATTATAAAATTATATATTATATATTTAATTATCACTAAGCATTTTTAATTAACTATCAAATTATTTAAGTGTCTATAATTATTGGATTGCACATAATAATGGGTGATTAAAGATAAATTTGATTGTTGGCAGATGGGAAATGTAATAGAAGGAATGAAGATGCAAAGAGTGGAGGAGAGAGAAGAGAGTGGTCCAGTTGACCTGAGTTTTGGCTCTTATCCATCATTGCCATACCATACAACATAAAAGAAGATCCCTTTTGTTTCATACACACATACAATTTGTATTATTGTTTCTATACATACAAAATGTAACAATTACAGAGTTATTGAAATAAATTCAGAGTTTGTATGTGTTATCTTCTATAAATGCCTTTTTTTTCTTTTTTTTTTTTTTTTTTTTTTTTTTTGTGTTTATCAATTGCTCTGTTTAAAGCTCCATATAATTACAGGATATAGCAATAAAAAACTAAAATCAAGGTAGAAGTTTACATTGATTATTTTATATGTCTTCAAGTTAAAATGCAAACTTCATTAAAAGCTAAAAAGGCTATAAATTTTTTAATAAATTAAGGGAATGTAAAATCTCTCTTACATAAAAAGGTAGTGAACGATACAAAACTTATAAGAAACTTTTTTGGTTACCCACTCTTTTCCTCTTTTCGGTCCATAGCTTTCCATATCTATTTACTTTTTAAGGAGGTCTCCCGTGAGTAAAGTCTTATTGCACTACCCCGGTTATACTTGCATATATAACCAGGTTGTATTTGCAAAATCGTTCTTGGAGATTGTTTAAGATTTATATGGTTGGTTTTGATTACAAACTGGGGGTTATGATGGTGTTAAGTTGTCAAAGGTTTGGAGCTTAGAACCGCACGTTTTCCTTTATTATTATTTTCTAATCTTTGAAATACATGGTTACATATTTGTATAATGTTTATCAATAGCCTTTATAAATTTAAAACGGTTAAGAGAAATTGTAAAGTTTGAATAAAGTAAAAACGAATTCGTTCAAACCATCCTAGAACGTCTAACCAACATGTTTTGGCCTCATGATCCCAACCATTCTAGCAAGTTTGATTAATTTGTCATTGTTTCAAACCATAGTTAACAGTTTGGCTCAATTTTATAATAATCGACAATATTATTATAATGGAACCATCTAATATACACCAAATGTAATTGCATTGTTTATGTTCTTCTTTAACCTTTATTTTCTTGCTGAAATGCTCTTTATATATGTATGACTTCATCGTTTTAGAAAAGTGTTGTTAGGCACAACAAACAAAGGATTGCAATTCAATCAATGATGTAAACACAACTTTTTTAATTATTTATAAGCTATTTTTACTATATTGAAGCAAGTTGTTAAGTGAATGTCTTCTGTGGTTAGATTTTTGTTTGTTTTTAGAAGACAGGAAAAATAGGATATTAATTCATTATTATTAAAATATTGTTACATATAAAACTCATATAATAAAATACGAGATGAAATTAAGTTAAATAGTGGTTGGAATACACATTATGGATTTTTGTCCCCCTTTACTTTATTGTTATTCAGTTGGTGTGATGGTTAAATCCAATTTTGGTTTAGGTGCATTGTACTTGGGGTTTTATTTTTGTAGGGTCATCCATAATGAGCTTGAAATTTTATTATATATTTTTATACATATACATTATAAAAAGTCATCAAAACTTAATTTTGATTATTATTTAATAAATAACTGATAGTTATATGTTAAGATTAGGAAAATAAGCCAAAAGCAGGCATGATTAGTATTACCCTGGGCCCAGGCGTTGCTATACTACAATACAGAGTAGATTTAAAAAGGTAGAACACTTCAGTCACAAATTTGTTGATTACGTTAACAAAATGCATATGCTTCAGCCTTCAAGGTAGATTTCAACACTCATGATGCCATAAGTCTAATATTCTTAGAAAATAAATTTTTGATAACTAACTAAGAGTTAAAAGAGGTCCTTATATGAGTTGGTTAAAGAACATTAGATGCTAGTTAAAAGAAAATAAGACGCAAGAAAGATGATCATTTGTTTGGCTTACCTGTCAATTTTAAGACGACCTCTATCAAAATTCAAAAGGGCTTGTTTATTGTAATTTTAAGCTCTAAAAATAACATGATTGTTCATTTGTTTTGCGTCTACGTGGATATTATAGCATCCGGCCCATTTTTACTTAAAATCATGTCATGTTTGAAATGATATATTTTTGGTTTTATATCAATGCTACCTACTTGTATCATGATCTTGAGTTGGGGTTTCTATAAATGTATATTGCCTTTGTAATTTGCCCAAAATACAAAATAATAGTAAAGAAAGAATCCCACAAGTAGACGGGGGTTGGACATATACATCTTGATGGTGTTGCAAATTCAAGAAGTTGATGATTGAGTGGATTACAGTGTCACATTATATTATAATTATAAATTGTTTAAATGCAAAGTGCAAACTGGAGTTGGATTCAATGGATATGTAATTGGCCTACCATAATAAGATTACAGCTTGAATTTGGCCCACTCCTTGATGGGTAATGTGGAGACTCACTCCTGACTTCTGCTTCTCATACATAATCAGATCTTCTCATTCTTTTGAAAACTCATCACTCACTTTCTAATTAAGAAAACATTAAGAAAATACTCTTAATCTTTTTATTTTAATAAAAAATAACTAATATAGACATGTGACAAGATTCTAGAGAGCCGTCAATTTTTTTTTCCCGACCAATTGTTCCTTTTACCATATTTATTTAAAAGTGAAATCAAATCATCAGTAATTATCCTGTTGC
Organism: Flaveria robusta; assembly: GCA_025506415.1. Classification (NCBI taxonomy): domain Eukaryota; kingdom Viridiplantae; phylum Streptophyta; class Magnoliopsida; order Asterales; family Asteraceae; genus Flaveria; species Flaveria robusta. The sequence continues at coordinate 26,421,859 of CM046476.1, read as the reverse complement.
GATATGTATCATTATTTTGTTATGATTTAAATGTCATTGTTCTTGGAAAGATATTATATTTGTTTCCCCTTTCCTTTTTCTCCCTATCCATCACGCGTAGTTATAATTTTTTTATTTTTATCAAATGTAATCGTTTTTATTAGTCAAAAAAAATAAAAATGTATGTTTCTAATATTATTTTTTAATTGATCCGACCCGTATAATATACGGATTATTAAAGCTACTATAATATATATATATATATATATATATATATATATAGAGAGAGAGAGAGAGAGAGAGAGAGAGAAAGGAATAAAAAAAAAATGTTATAAATAATGTAATCAAATCATATATCCTTGTTTTAGTAAAAATAATTATAACAATCCTAACCAATATTTTATATCTAATAATTTTGTGATATACGCATAAAATGTTGGTTTTTTTTTTTTGCTTAATATGATACTTTATTATGAAATTTTAGCTTACTAGCTATTCTGAATTATAATAGTAGTATTTGGTAAAAACATCTTCATGGAATGATTAGAGTACTTTTGGTTATAAACCTGAAAATTTTAGGACACAAGATATCTAAAAATATAATATTTTGACAATAAAAATTGAAATTAGAAGGAATAACTGTTTTTTGAAACAACTATAAATCTACTGCCTCTTTGAGATAGGGTTGTTCACGAGTCGTATCGAGTCGAGTTAGTGTCTGGATCAGCTCGGCCTGGTTTGTAAACGAGCCAAACCGAGTTGGCTCGGTTTATAAATGAGCCGAGCTAGCTCACGAGCCAAATTCGAGGTAACTTTTTCGAACGAGATTGAAACCACAAATTAGTTGGACAACTAAATGCACTACCACTTCTAGTGTCTCTTTGGGACAATTAGAAGATAAGCTTGTTTGTGATAGTATAAAGAAAAACAGGAACTTTAGAGTCGATAAGAAGGCCGGACCTACTACTTTTGTTTTAGACGCACACTTGCACTTTCGTTTTGACTCCCTTTTGACCAAAATTTGTCTCCCTATACATCATGCATGAACAAGAAGAGAGGAGGAATTGATTAAAAGACGCGTGTTTGTTATCTTAGAAGGAATCTATAACTTTATAAAATTAGATGTTGTACATTTAGCAAAACTTATGAAAACTCAAAAGATAACGGATTAGAAAAAAGGTAAAATATGTGTTGGGCTTTTAAGAACCCATTCACATTATAGTTCTTCTCTTTAATTGTTTGTTATATGATACACTAAAAAAAGTAAGTAACATCAAGTAACATAATTATCGACCCACGAGATCCTTCTATAAATACTGATTGACTGAATCCGTTTGTAATTGACAAGGATAACTGACGGAACCCAATAAAATATATAAACAAAAATAGATAATGGAAAATAAAATATTTGTCCATAATATTACTGGCGGAAACTATAACCCCAACAATTGAGTTATCATCGAAGGTCCGTCAACACTGGGTTATCAATAATTGGTTCCTAGTTTTGAGAAACATTCTCTGATGAAACAACTGTCGGTAATCCGTCGATAATATTAAGGATAAAATTTCGGATAAAATTCACACATAGGTATCAGTAGCTTCGAGAAGTTACAAGTTCCTCATCCTGATCCAGAGTATGTAAATTTTTTATATGCTATAATTGTTATATCATTTACGAAAAACCAATCACTAGTTTTAGTTTAAATTTTATAGTGTGTCACCTTAAAAGAAAAAACTAAAAAGCAGAGGAGACGGCAAGAAATGTGTACCCATTTACAACCAAAAGACCACCACAATGTAGTTTCTTTTTTATTTTAGGAAATGTAATGATTGAATAACACAAAAAGTAATTATAATATCTAATTAATAGTGGAAATCCGGAGAAATGTCAAAACTCAAAACTACATATTGAAAAGTGTGGGCAGTGAATAGTAACCGCCCACCCAATGAGAACGTGTCACGTGAGAGGCTTAGGTTTAATTTTGATTTATTTGCAGCATTTTAAATCTACTTAAGAGACATGATTCCTAATACGTTAGTGATAGTAAAGACCCAGAAAATGGGCTTAGTGACGGGTTGGATACAAAAGATGGGCTTTAAGTGATCAATGTATGATCAATGATGCATCAGGAACTCAAATATTTCTGGGCCTCACAACAAAGGTGATTCCACCTTTTCCTTTTCATTTCTAACAACAATCTACGTTATTTCTAAAATACATTTCACCTGGTTGAACCTTACACCAACAAATAAAGGTGTGCGTAAAACCAAATAAAGGTGTGCCTAAAACCAAAATAATCGAATTGAAATCAAAATAACCAACACAATCAAACCGAATAAACCTAACCGATCATAAACCAATTGTTTGAGTTGAAGTTTTTTCAAAAACCAAGTAATTTTTTGTTTTGGTTTTGGTTTTGGTTTTGGTTTTGACTTTGATTTTGATTGAAACAAAACCAGAAAAACCGAACCAAACTGTATTAGGACCAAACCGCAGTACCGAACCAACCCTATACCTAGCCAAACCAAAACCAAAAAAATGACCCAAAACCGACCAAAGTGCTTATATATGATATTATATTAATAATGCATTAAAATATTATATGTTATATTATATTTTATTGATTGTAATTTATTCAAATATCAAGTAATTTATAAATATTATATGCATAGATTATTTTTAAAAATCAACCAAAATTTGTTTTTAAAACCAAAATCAAGACTGAAACCGGAGTGAAAACTGAAAAAACCAAACTGAAGTGAAAATCAAAAACCGAAAATACTAAAACCGCATGAAAAACAGAAATATTAGTTTTGATTTTTATCAAAACCAAAGCACACCGACCATGCACACCTCTACAAAAGAGACAATGCCTCTTACCACCGGCTTTTCCATTATATGGTGATGCACGTAGAGTTGAATTAGTTAAACCTACGTAACATTCAAGGATGCTTTGTAATGAGCCCATAGAAAAATATGTCAATAGTCCCGTCAATGTTGGGGGCTAATCAAGATTCACTTAAATGCAACTTTTTTACCAACTAACTAATATTTTGGCTTATATACCTTATTATAAATCACACGGCATGTGCCCTAGAAGTCTTCGTCAACTGTCGTCATCAACACAAATGAATGATTCAAGATCAACTGTGAGAAATTGACTAACACTCTAGCTAGTCTTCTTTAGGGTAATAAGAGACCACAAATATCAACAAACTAGTTAAAAACGCATTAGCGCTAATTGATGGCAACCGAACAATAACAATGAAAAAAATAACACACGATATTTGAACTCTTTGTATTTAACAAAACCGGGACAATTTATAAAAACTCTTTGATCCCCTATATATACTAAGCAAATACTAATACTAACCAAACTTAAACACTATCTAAATAATAAGAAAAACAACTAACCAAATTCTAATCTAATACGAACTTATTTAGATAAAATAATAATTATCTACTCCTAAATAATAATTACTAATTAATTAACTAACATAATTATCTACTACCCATTTAACTATTGTGTAATTACAAGATTAGTCCAACACTAATAACGTCACATTTGACAAATTTTACTTGTGTAACCACATATTCCAACAAACACTAGGTGGTAATGGTATCGACAAAGATTACCACCAGATCGAGATCGAGATGAGAACTATTAAGACTCAATAGATCGCGAGAATATTTATAATGAACATCTATGACGGATAACTGATATTTAAAGTCTAGTAGTAGCAATAAAAGAAATCTACATCAACATATATATATATATCAAACACAATTATATCAAGAAACCCATATTCATTTAAGTAGGGGATAAAACAGATACAACAAAGGGTAGGGGATGCAAATCATGACACAATTATTTGTGACTTAATAGAGGTACACATATAGAGCATAAGTTATGAAGTTTATTTGCGGAACCAGTAAACACCACTATCCTCAGCACCTTCATCTGGTTCGACGTAGATGCAGTTCTTTGTTTCTCTCCAGAAAGCCTCGAGGATCGGGGTATTGTCAAACTTGTAGTAGTCGCCGAGAATGGGCTTGACGGCCTTGGTCGCCTCTACGGTGTGATAATGAGGGATGATTGAGATCAAATGGTGCACAACATGGGCATTTGTTACATCATGAAACACATGGTTAAAGATTCCGTAATCCCTATCAACGGTCGATAAAGCGCCTCTTAGCCAGTCCCACTCTCTCGAGTCGTAGTGAGCTAGCGAAGGATGGCTATGGTGGAGAAAGGTGAAAAAGATGAAATGAGCATTCATAACCAACAAAGGGGCTCCATAGATGCAAAACAACCATGTGGCACTTGTGGCTTGTGCAATCTTGTAAAGCCCGTAGATAGCCGCCACCATTCCAGCATCCGAGAGCCAAATCTGCAACCGCTCGCTATCGTTGAAGATGGGACTTTGTGGGTAGAAGTGACTCGCGAACCCGTTGTATTCCCTACCGTGGATATTGAAGGTAAAGTACATAGGGAAGCTTAGAAGCAACCTAACAACAGTCATGAACAAGTTTCCCAATGGGTTGTTGAGAACTTCCGAATAAAATTTATCGGCCTTTCGTTTGGGGATCCACACCTCATCGTACTCCATCGAATTGGTGTGAGCATGGTGGCTTCGGTGACTGTATTTGAAAGAGAAGTATGGGGTGAGGAAGCACGAGTGGACGATGAAACCAATCGTGTCATCGAGCCATTGGTACTCGCTAAAGGCGTGATGGCCCAAATCGTGACCGATGCTCCATATGCCCATGAAGCTGCTACCTTGGCAGAACCAATAAATTGGCCATGCTATGTAGTTAAGGGGTTTAGGAAGAAGGGGAATGAAAGTTGATGCAATTTGGTACCAGGTAAAGCATATGGCTATGTCACCAAACAAGTAGTATAGAGAACGCGTTAGATCGCGTTTGTAACAGTGCAACGGTATGGCTTTCTTGAGATCGCTGATCTCGAATGGAGGTTTCTTGACGGGAACACGTTCAAGGACGTTTTTGGCACTGCTATCGACATTCATCCGACCGCCTGCTCCCATCTTATTATTTTTTAACAAAAGAACCTGCAAATAAATAGAAAGAAATTATCAGTTTTGTATACATGAAATCATGTTAAGCATAAGATACTATGGTTCTAATTAAAGGACCAAAAAGATACCTCAACGAGAGGCTTTGAGTTGTGCTACTGGTTTGTGTTCGAAATAGGCTAGACTCCATGCATTTTATACTAGGGTTTTGTGAGCTCTAATTGTTTTTATTATTATTATTATTATTATTTTTATCATGTTTACCTAACATTAGTCTATTTGTTTGTGCTTGAGTTACAATGTTTACAATTTCCAGTAATGGTATTTAGTCAACCACCAAGGTTTTGGAAGTATATGAATAATTTTTTAATAAAAAAATTGCTAATTCAAACTATTGAGATATTGTGCTTAATTACAAATATCCGTGTCTTTATCTTTTGTATTTGCTCCTTGTAGAAAATAGTTAGTAAATCATTTTTCATGTTTGAAATTAATCAAGTAAAATGATGATAAGAAAGTAGTTCCTTTCTATAATATTGAAAAATAAATTAATACAGATTTAACTCAGTTTACACACTTATATAATTCTACTCTTTCAGTACGTCACTTTTTAATATTGGTTCCACCTAAAATTCATTATACGACTTCTCTAATGGCATAAGTGGAGCTCACCCATGTTCCAACATGAAAAAGAGAGAAACTAACACAAGAGTACACAGAAGAGGGTGATGTGCTTAAAAATTCATGCAAGCTGGCACCTTCGCGAGGAGTAAGTGAGATGAGAGGAGAGATGGGGAAGGAAGAGAGATGGAGTGTTGTCCGTAAAAACCTTTTTAAGGCACGCTTACGTTTAATTCGCAAGTTTTGAAAATTAATATTTTTATAACCCGTTATTAAAGCTACTAGCTCCGTGTAACCTTGTTAGTATGCTACAATACTTAGGCGCTTCAAAAAAGTAGAAGAGGCATTCTTTAGATATAAATATAATTTTTAATGAAAATCACCATAATAAACTTGTTTATATAGCTAAAACATATTCATTATGATCTCTATTATAAAATATTATGCTTTAATAGTAACCATTTCACATATAAAATGCTTGTATCCGTCTATTCTATACGTTATGAACTTGTGAAAACATAAATTTATCTTAAAAGTTTATGAACACACTAAATACAAATTTATTTATAACCTAGGATGAAAATGTGAAAAGTGCCATAAAGTGTTAAATCTTTGATTTGTGTATTTCCCTTGCACGTGGTTCCGAGGATCAATATATTTTCGTCGTCAATGTTGGTGGCTAACTATAAATTTTGTTCTGCCTTCAATATAATTATTTTGTAACAATTATGTCCTTTTTCTTATCGAGATATAGTATATGTGGATTATTTATTAATATATTTTATATCTTTTTGAGAAATTGAAATGAAGGATGCAATTATATTTTCCAATTTGCGTGTATTTTGTTATTTAGTTTGGCTTGTAGTACTTCCGTATGACTATTTTTTTAAATAGTAACTTGAGCTATTTTGTATTCAGAGGAGCGAGCTATTTTGTATTTGTCGACATAGGATCGTGTGTCCAAATAGGCTTCATTAAAATGGCTATAAATAGAGCTAGAAAGCTCCGATTTTGAAGCCCATTCGAATTTTATCTTGTATTTTATATTCCTGTAGACTTAAGAAGATAATTAGTTTTTGAAGTTTATACTAATTATTTTTTTATCACAAGTGTGTGTTAGTGTATGAAAATTCTGGATTATCGGGGGTTTTTTTTTTTTTTTTTTTGAATAAATGATAATTAAAAGAGTTGTTTCTAATATTTGTTATAAATCAACATATTCAATTGTTATCTCGTTTTTTGTTCTACATCAGTATGATTATTTTTTAATACATGATGACACATTAAATAAACCTTGAAGTAACCAGTATCTCGGCAACTAAAATTTTCAAAACTGCTTTGTACATCTGAAAATTAAAATAATACAAAAGACAAGTAGTTGAAGGCATAATAATATTATTAGAAAATATGTGGTGGTGCGTTGGGGGATAATGAAATTATTTAAAGATAAAATTACAGAATACGTCCTTTAAGTTTATATAAAGTTGCAGGTTTCATCATTTATATTTAAAAAGTACTATAAACATCCTTTATGTTAATATTTTGTAACAGATATCGTCTTTTAGACTAACTGTCATTAACTTTTTCTGTTAAGTCAAGGGTAATTTGGTCTTTTTACCTTTAAAGGACTATTAATGTAATTTTTTTTAAACATAAAGGATGTTTTCTGCAACCTTTTTATTTCTTACTTAATTTATGTATTTTTAGAATAATACATATAAATATGATTTTTTTATAACATAATATATATTATTTATTTATTTTCATCCATGTATTATATATAAATATAAATTATATGAATAATTAAATAATACAAACAGTGTTTAGAGTTAAATAAATTATATAACTTTATTTATATAGAATATGTCGATGAAAATAAATATATATTATATATATAACTAAATATATAAATTATTTTTATGCACGTACAACTAACTAAATAGGTTCATCCATTTATAATTAATTATTTATTTTCAATCACGTATTATATATATATATGTATATATATATATATATATATATATATATATAAATACATATATTATTTTTCTCATCCACGTATTTAAACTATATAGATTATATAAATAATATAAAAATATAATTAATATTTATATATAATGCGTGGATGAAAATAGTTAAATAATATATATTATGTTATAAAAAAAATATATTTATATGTATTATTTTAAAAATACATAAATTAAGTAAGAAATAAAAAGGTTGCAGAAAACATCCTTTATGTTTAGAAAAAAATACATTAATAGTCCTTTAGAGGTAAAAAGACCAAATTACCCTTGACTTAACAGAAAAGTTAACAACAGTTAGTCTAAAGGATGATATCTGTTATAAAATATTAACATAAAGAATGTTTAGAGCACTTTTTAAAGATAAAGGATGAAACCTACAACTTTATATAAACTTAAAGGACGTTTTTTTGTAATTTTGTCTTATTTAAAACAAATACTCTATGTTAGCGTGTTATTAGTGTTATTAAGTATTCTAATATAACTAAATTTATAAAATACGACAATGGAATTTTAAGTTTTAGTATTTGTATATTACACGAGTTAGACAAATAAAATATTATATGATTAAAAACGAAACTATATTAATTATAAAATAATATTTTGATATAAAATATAATTGAAATTACGTATGAATAATTAATATAAAAAATAAAACAATAATATATTTTTGTCCTTTATTTTTAAAACTTTTTTTTTTTTTTTTTTTTTTTTTGCATTGTTAAATGATAAACTCTAGTGAGTGTGATGACTAAGTAAAGGGTCAATCAAAACCTTTTACTAGTCACCATAAAAGTTTATTGTAAAAGTTGTTTAAGGCCACTTATAACCATCCAATTTTTTCCGTGTGACACATTAGCATTGCATCAGTTTTTCTTATTGTTCTTAGTTTTTTCTCGTTTTGCATTGTATCGTTTCAGTTTTTGACAGTTTTCCTCTTTTTTTAAAAGAACAAGTTAATTTTAAAGGTTGGTGGTGTGTCAGTAAACCCCAGGTAAAATTCACCAGGTTGGAGTATCTCAGAACCAGGGGTGCGGTGTTCCCAGCCGGCCCTAGTCTTCCCCGGGCTTTCACTAGTATTTACCCATCACCACTCCATGAGGTCTAAGGATGCTAGTTAGTGTATGCAAGGTTCTTTTAGAAAAGTTTGTTGGATTTGTACGTCCGAGTAGTAACAGCTAACAATACTATTATCGAGATAAGATTAAAGAGTTGCATCACGAGTAAAATAAACAATAGATTGTTTAAGGAGGTAAACAGGTCTTATTTGAAACATGTAATTTAGTGATATAATTATCATGTAATTTAGTGATATAATTATTTATGGAAAATTAATTTTGGAATTTAGAATTACGAAGAAGAACTAATTAACTAAGTTTTGTAATTACGAATCATAAAATAAACAATTATATATATAATATATAAAAGATGTGTATGATTAATTGTTAGTTTGTTAAATAATATTATAATTATAAAATTGTTGTATAAATGAAATAATCAAACTTGTTGTTTATTTATGATTATTAGATAATTATAAGAGATTAAAGTGCAATTAAGTTAACCTTAGTTAAGACTAAGTTATTTATTAACTACAATACGATTAAGGTTTTAAGAAACACAATAAAAAAAGTTATTAGCAAAAGTTGCAAAATCCTAATCCCCTCCCCCTCTCCCCTTGTCGTCGCCGCCCAAACTATTGGCTCGTCGCTGCTGTCTATGATGCATCCATGTTTGGTCACTCCAGTACGCATCACCATCATCGTTTTGATTCTTTGTAGGTTTCCAACATCGTGATGGTTGCGTTAAATTAAGTATTTGGTTTGCAACTGTACACTTGGTGAGCGATTTTGGCTTTTGACCTAGATCGATTCATGTCTTATTCCTTTGCATTTTTGAAATTATTTATAACTCTACACACGAAATCAACAAGTTTCGGATGGATTAATTCTAATATTTAAAAAGTACATCATTAATTTCAACACTAACCTTATAATGTATAATTCTCACACTAAAGTTATAAAATCAAACTCATGGAATCTCCCCAAGAATCCTATAATATGCAGAAAATAAAGAATAAACAGTAATAAAAAAATTTATAATAATACTAAAATAAAGAAATTAATTAATTAAATGTTATGCAAGCAAAATAATATTTTTGAAACTGAACTGAACAGCTAAAGGAAATCACCTTGCAAGAGGCACACAATAACTTAAAATAACTTTGTGATTCTAAAAATCCATAGACCATATGGGTAATTTGATCAGTAATTATATATATATATGCAGTTCTATTATATTCAACTAACATCATTTTGTCTTGCAATTAACACGAGTCAACACTTCGGAGCCTGTTTTTCTTTTTTTTTTATTTGTAATTCCAAAAGATTGGTAGTTTATAACTTATAACAACATGCCGCACACCATATGCGACTCTCTAACTGACGCTCATATGTCGTTTATTACTACATGCACAAGTAAATCTTTTAGTCAACTTAATTCATAATTGGCAACTAAGCCCCAAAATCCAACTATAAAATGGTCAGCACATAGCAATCTCTAAGCAGTCAAGCAACAAAGCAAATAACTTCTCATAGAGGTATCTATTGGGCCACTTGAGCACCAAACCATCTATAATTTCAATTCGAAAGATATGATAACTGATTGATTATCTTTCTTAATTTTTCAGGTTCTTTGCTTTGGAGACGATAAAAATGGGAGCCGGTGGCCGGATGAACGACGCTACAACCGACAAAGATGTGCTGAAACGCGTTCCCACAGCAAAAACTCCATTCGAGATAAGTGATCTCAAGAAAGCGATACCACCACACTGTTTTAAGCGGTCTCTCGCAACCTCCTCCTACTACCTTTTTCGTGACATCGCGATATGCTATACTTTTTACCATCTTGCCTCAAACTATATCCCTCTTCTACCTAAGCCCCTCAACTACATAGCATGGCCCATTTATTGGTTCTGCCAAGGTACTAGCTTTATGGGCATATGGAGCATTGGTCATGATTTGGGACATCATGCCTTTAGCGAATACCAGTGGCTCGATGACACGATTGGTTTCATCGTCCACTCGTGTTTCCTCACCCCGTACTTCTCTTTCAAATACAGTCACCGTAGCCACCATGCTCACACCAATTCAATGGAGTATGATGAGGTCTGGATCCCCAAACGTAAGGCCGACAAACTGTATTCAGAAGTACTTAACAACCCATTGGGAAACTTGTTCATGACTGTTGTTAGGTTGCTTCTAAGCTTCCCTATGTACTTTACCTTCAATATCCACGGTAGGGAATACGATGGGTTCGCGAGTCACTTCTACCCACGGAGTCCTATCTTCAACGATAGCGAGCGAATGCAGATTTGGCTCTCTGATGGTGGCATGGTAGCGGCTATCTACGGGCTATACAAGATCGCACAAGCAACAAGCGCCACATGGTTGTTTTGCATCTATGGAGCTCCTTTGTTGGTTATGAACGCGCATTTCATCTTTTTCACTTTTCTTCACCATAGCCATCCGTCACTCGCTCACTACGACTCGAGAGAATGGGATTGGATAAGAGGTGCTTTATCGACTGTTGATAGAGACTACGGGATCTTTAACACTATCTTTCATGATGTAACAAATGCTCATGTGGTGCACCATTTGATCTCAACGATCCCACATTATCACACTGTTGAGGCCACCAAGGCTATCAAGCCCATATTAGGTGACTACTACAAGTATGATGATACACCAATTTTAAAGGCTTTCTGGAGAGAAACAAAGAATTGCATCTATGTAGAACCAGACGAAGGTGCCGAGGATAGTGGTGTTTATTGGTTCCGTAGGTAAATATGTATTAAAATCAAAACAAACATGTTGTCTTGTATGTTATAATTAAGGATTCCCACTCGTGGTGTGTTTCTTCTGTTTTGTTGTACACCTTTTCTAATAAAGATATTTTAATATTAATTTCCTTAAACTACTATATACTTGTCAATTTGCGCTTCGTTTTGAATAAATTTATATCAGACTACACAGATAGGTAGAAATAAACAAGGAACAATGGTATATATTCGATACAAAAAACTAGAAGGAAGAAATTAGGAGAAGAAAAATATTATTACATATCTGAAAGTGAAATAATGGAGCTTAAACAATCAATAACCTCATGCGTCACATATCGATACCGATATGAAGAAGACGATGACGTTTTTAGTAAGTCCTACACCGCAGATGTCTTCATCGTAAAGAAACAAAAACAAACCCTAGTTCCTAATATGAATGTACAAACTTTGGTGTAAATCAAAGAACCTTAACGTGCTTCACTGCAAATTTGATGAGATTGGGGATTTTTGTATAGAATTTGATAGCGGTAACTTAGGGGGGATGTGAACGAGATGAAAAGGGTAATTATATGAAAATAAATGGTGAGAAGGGGAAAATTAAGGTTTCGTTATTTTGTTTTGAATAGGCAATTTGATATCAAGGGAAGTAGGGTGTTTAATTGTTAGATTAATGGTTTATTCGATTCGTTTTATTTGGTTATGAAAATTTCTTGAGGCTAACCATTAACTGAACCGAATCGAGTCAGAGATAGGTCTAACCTAACCAAATTCAATTGATTAAACCTTTTAAACCGGTTTACACCGTTTGATTATCCTATTAAACGGTTATATTTGGATACGCACATTGAATTACCAAGAATTTGTGTAGCCATTAACCGAGCTGAAAACCAAATTTGCAATTCGGTTAAGTTTTTTCGGGTTACGGATACTTTGGTTATTTTGGTTTTCGGATTTTTTTAACACCGCTCAAGCGACGCACTGACATTCAAACAACATCTAGGGAAACACATGAAAAGAAATAATAAAAAGCAAGACAAAAAAGCTTAAAAATAATTACATAGTGAAAGGTCTCGAACTCGAACAAAAAAGAACAAGAAAACAACCACCCTACCAGCACGCCAAGAATACATTTCAAAATAGTTTATGCTTAATTCGGCAAACGTGGATTGTTCATAACTATTTTATAAATCATGTATAAGTCAACAGTTGACAGATGATGTTTTGAAGAACATGTCAAGTATGAATGATCGAAGGATTATAGACAAACAAATTTATATATTTGTATTCATAAATCTAAACAATACAAGTTGATATCACAAGTTAATCAAAGTTATTAATAAATATGAAAAGTTTTGTAACAAGTTAACAAAAAGACTAAGTATGGTTTAGCATAGTCAATGGGCATAAGTAGAATAAGATGTAAAGAGATGAGCATTACCAAAAAATAAACCTTGAGCCTTTGATTAACACTAAGTTTATACCCTAAAACATAGGTGATCCTCTGGTTGGAGAAAGTTATACTTTAGATTTATGCCTCACCACCTTATAGCTTTCACCTTAGGCATTCCATAGTTTTGACCCTTAACAGTCACGATGATGATGTAAGAACATATCCTTAATGTAATTATTGAAATATGGACTTGGATGCAAAATACTGAACCTTAAATAACTCAAAATTATAAATATGAGTTTTACAATGTGATCGGTGCTTAAACTATTCATTGGGCTTAACCGGGCCAACGTACCCGAACCAAGGCCCACAAAGCTTTTGGCATTATTTTGTAAAATGTTTTAATCAAAATATAAAATTATTCTCAAAGAAGTATGGCTAAACAAATGTGAACTGGGCTTAAAAACTAGTATATTGGGCTGATGTGACCAATACCCCTTTAATTTACAAGCATGACCTTAAAGCCTTGGTACGCCCTTCTGTTTAATATAGGGTGTAATTTCTTTTTAACCTGTAATATTAGTTTTTAAAAAGTTACAGATACACCCTTCTGTTTAATACTTTCCACATTCTGATGTAAAGTTTGTTAAAAACATAGTTCGTTCGAAAAAGATATCTATCTATTACCTCTAATAAAACAAGGTTTTCTAGGGACACGTGGCAATCAACAAGGGTTTCTAGGGACACATGGCAATCAACGAAAGACTCCTTAATTGAGTTTTTCGGTCTAAAATTTATTAAATTGTGATTGCATTTAATTCTAGAAGTTATGATTGTTAATTTAAAAAATACATTTATTAATCATATTAAAAAACAATCAACACTTACCATAATTAACATTTTAAATAGTTTTCATATTAGAAATTGATATAATTTAAGTTTTAAATTATTTTCATATTAAAATTTGACATCAAATAAAGTGTATCGAATTACTGATTATACGTGAACTTCTTAATGTTTAAATTGTCTTAAAATTTCTATATATATTAAAGAAATATTGTTTCGAAAATAACACCTTAGTGCAATAAAAATACAATAAATTATCATTCATTTAAATTAAAACTAAAAATTAATAATAATATTTAAGTTAAAGACAATTTATAATCAAAATTATATGATAAATTATCATTCATTATAAACAGTTTATATAATAAAATGCAAAAATGTTTTGGAAACAAAATTCTATGATCTATGAACAAAAGATATTAAAAAGTTAATACTATAGTAATTTTTGGATTTGGACATTTATTTAAAAGAATTGATATAAATAAGATCAAAATCATCTTTGCATTTTTGAAGGAATAATTTAAAAAGGCGAGTTATGGACTTAAAGATAAAAAAACTAAAAAACTGTTTTTTGTTTACTTATATTGTTTTATGAAATTATTTCACAAAAAATAAAACTAAAAACTTTTACTATTTTGAATGACCTTGAAATGAAAAAATATGATCACACAATTATAGTAGAATAATTAGACTTTGAAAAAAAGTTAATGTTCACGGGCAAGGTGAAATATATTTATTGATGAACATGTACATTTTAATTTAATTTAATTTAATTATTTATTATATCTATTATTAATAATTTTAATACTTAACTTTGTAATTAAAATAATTTATTGTAATTCCAATATATCAAAATACAACCCTACATATGAAACATAAAATTTACAACGCTTAAAAATGATCTACATGAAAATAAATATTTGTTTATTCATAAGTCAATGCTTAATGAAAAATGTTTAAAATTTAATCATATTGATAATGAGCATATACTATGCTTAAATTTTGAAATAACTATTACAAAACGTATCAACTTTCTAGCTTCAAATATGATTTTAACTTTACTATATTTCAATCTATTTTAGATAGTTCCATTTCTAAAAATCTAGAATTGGTTGTTTTTTAATCTAAAATTAATTATAATAATCATATTATTTTTAAAATATCTTATACTAACAATATGTAATTTATAGAGTCAGTGTATATTTACATCTTATCATGTAAATATAAAAAGTCAATCTGAATTCAAATCTAAAATCTTGCAATATATTATTTTCATTAGCCGTGTAGTACACGGGTCCTAACCTAGTACTATATAATAAAAAAAGGTTTTTTAAGGCACGTGGCAACTTCTGATGAAGTCTCGCCTCTCTCTCTTATTCAATGAAAATATTTTTAATTAAGTAAACTAAATAATTAGATATCCAAAATATAAATCTTTTTATTGTAATAAATTGTTAAAACATGCTAAATTGATAGATTTTAGTTATATCTTATATTAAAATTAAAATATGATTTTATAATTCTTGACTTTTATTATTTGGTATTTATAATTTCTTAAATTTTTCATTATTTGTTATTTTATTAATGACTAATGACATGTATCATATAATATATTATTAAAGTCTAATGATTTTAATATGTTGATTTTTTTCTACCCATGTAATACATGGGTTTCTAAGCTAGTTATATAATATTTCTGTGGTCACATCCAACTATGGGATCATCTAGAAACAAAAGTAATATATTTTCTTCCCAGAAATTATGAAACATTTGGCGTACATCTATAAAAAAAATTCACCATGCGAACATTTCACTTTTCATCATTCCGATTACTGTTTATTAACGGTATGTCACATGCATAGACCTTTTTTATGTTCCAGTTGAGGGCAATATATTCATGGTTTTTAGGCATAAAAATAAGTAATTTTTATTTCTAGGCAATCTAATATATACGGAAACATCCGTTCTTGGCACAAGTGAAAGGGCCAAATGATAATTTTTTTACTTTTAAGTTATTATAATAAGTAATTTCATATGTAATTCGATTTTTTTTTATAACTTGTGATATTAATTTTTAAAAATTCCTAATACACCCTTCTGTCTAAGTTTTCACATTCCGACATAAATTTTATTTAAAACCTAACTCGTTCAATAAAAATTATTATTGAATATCCCCGTGGTCACATCCAACTAGCGGATGATCTAGAAACCAAAAGCAGTACATTTTCCGCCCAGAAACGATGAAAATTTTGTCACCCATCTATAAAAAATTCACCATGCGGACACATCACCTTTTGTCATTCCGAGTACTAACGGTGTACAAGATGCGTAGAACTTTATTATGTTTTAGTTAGAGGGCAACATATTCATGTAGTTAGAGGGCAACATATTCATGGTTTTTAGGCATAAAGGTTAAATATATTTATTACTTGGTGATCCGAGATATGTATAGGATCATCTGTTAGTGGCACAAGCGGATGTAGTAAAACCATGATTTTTAATTTTAATTTCTTATTATAATCATTAACTTAGTATGTAATTTGATTAATCTTTTGTAATTTGTAGTATTAGTTTTTTTTTTAAACAAAATCTAAATTTATCATTTTAATTTTTTCTCATTTTAATTTTGTTAAAAACCTAGTTCGTTCGGAAAAAAAGGTACTATTTTCCCTAGGCACATCCAACGACTTAAAAATTAAAAGCAATACGTACACTCTCTGCCTATAAAAGTTTGTCACCCACTTAATAAAAAAATTCACCACGCTGGCATCTCTTTTTACCATTCCGATTACTAATGTTTGCACACATTGAATTTTACGTAAGAAAATTGCAATATGTGATTAGAGAAACCCATTAAAAAAACATATCTAAAAGAAATAACGGAAGCAACATTAACGTTAATTTATATTCTTATATTTATCTCACAAAAAGCAGACAATATTCATTATTATTATATTTAAAGTAAGAAAAAAAAGAAACAAGAAAACAAGAGTGTATGTGTTTGAACATACAACTTTTTTGAGTCACTTAAACTTTCATTTTATATCACATATTCATGATCTACTTGCGGAACCAATAAACACCTTTTTTCTCATTATCCTCTTGAATAAACACACACTCTTTTGTGTCCCTAAATATTGCCTTTATAATCGGAGTATCATCATAGTTATAATACTCACCCAATATAGGTTTGATGGCTTCTGTGGCCTCAAGCAGATGATAATGAGGAATTGTGGCGAACAAATGGTGAGCCACATGACCATTTGGTTCATCGTGAAAGATAGTGTTCAAAATCCCATAATCCCTATCGATTGTCGATAAGGCGCCCCTCAACCAATCCCATTCGGTTGAATCATAGCGAGCGATAGACGGGTGGTTGTGGTTTAGATAAGTGAAGAGTAAAACAAACATACCCAAAACCATCCAAGGATAACCATATATGTAAAATAACCACTTGAAACCTGCTTTTGAACCAATTTGGTAAAGTCCATAAAGAACAGTAAAAACTCCAATATTGGAGAGTAGAACATAAGCGCGCTCGCTGTCGTTGAAGATCGGGCCTAACGGGTTATAATGGCTCGGGAAGCCCTTGTAAATCCTCCCACGAAGATTGACCAAAAAGTACCCAGGGTAACCGATTAAAAACGTGAGTATAAGTATCAGCACGTTCCCAAAAGGGTTGCAAAGGACTTCAACAAACCATGTGTCTTTCTTGAGTTTAGGGACCCAATTTTCATCCTTTTCGATTGAGCTCGTGTTAGCATGGTGACTACGGTGACTGTATTTGAAAGCAAAGTATGGAGTGAGGATGCACGAGTGAATGATGAACCCAACGGTGTCATCAAGCCACTGGTAGTCGCTAAAGCAGTGATGACAACAATCATGGACGATAACCCATAATGCTACCATGATGCTGCCTTGAAGGAACCAGTAGACTGGCCATGCGATGTAGGAGAAGGGTTGAGGGAGGGGATATAAGTAATTTATCGCGATATAGAATAATGAAAAACTTGCGCACAAATCGCGTATGAGATAGTACAAAGAGGTTGAAAGAGATCGCTTGAAACAGTGAGGTGGTATTGCTTTCTTCAGATCAGCGACTCCAAATGGCGGTTTTTCGACTGAAACATGTTTAAAGATGTCTCTTTTGGTTGTAGTTTCATTCATACGCCCACCTGCACCCATGGTTTGTAGCTAATGATATTGAAGAATTGAACCTGCAAAAAGAAGAAAACATCAGGACATATGTCTGTATATATAGACATGTGTGTGGATTTGAATCTTCTCAAAGATCGATCAAATGCATACCTTTGAGAGACTTAAATCTAGTTTTGCTAATTGATTGTTTTACAAGTGGAGGAAACAGGTATATATAAAGGAAGTTGGAAGGGCGTTGTAAAAATGCATGATTCTGACTTGATAAAAAAGACTTAGGGGCTGTTTAGCAAATTGTAAATGGATAAGTGCTGAATCATTAAAAGTTCTAAACTATTAAGTGCTGAACCAGTAAGAGATCTGAATCATTAATAGCTAGTATATTTCTTAAATATTATGATGCAAATGTCTGACCAATTCACATAAGAGTTTTGAATCATACATACTCAGTATAATATTTAACTATTTAGAGGCAAAAATGTTTAATCATTTAGACATCTGCTGACGAAACAAACATTCTGAACCATTTAAAGGCTGAAACATTTAGTGGTAGCGGTAGTATTGAAAATACTCATGCAATGTTGGCGTTACATTTTTTTTCCTTCATTTTTTACATACTCATGTAATTCTTATTTAAGATTGAAAATGTTTCACATTTAACTTTCCCTAGAGTGACCACATTATTTTTTATAATTGTATAAGATTTAGCGCATTGGTTATATATGCGTATGTGAATCTCATCTCTAAGCAAGATTGAGTGGGTTAACCCCTCTTAATTACATGCTGCTTCGTTAATTCAAAAGGCTATGGTAGTGAGTGAATGTAATCATCACGTGAGTGAGAGGAAACATCACAACCAATTTACATTTTACTAATTTTCTTGTCATCATTAATCATGATAATCTAATCATGATTACTCCTTTCCAGATCCTATACATACGGAATAAATATCTTTCAAAGGTATCGAATGCCACAACCGCTATCTTGTGGCGATTTCAATAAGTATTTTCAGTGAATTTAATATTTTATGCTTTAATGAAATCTGGTTTTTGTTTATTTACTTTTTCATTTTAGTAATTTCTATTTATTTTTATATTTGTAATTTAATTTTAGTTATTTATTCATTTATAATTTGTTTAAAAAATAATGTAAATTTGAAGAATGAATTGAGCCACTCAAATAAGACCATTTTTATATTTGAACAAGAGTTGAGGGAGTGTTATATAATGCATATGTACATGACAGAGAGTTTAATGAGTGGATTCCCTCCCCCCTTAGCATATCTTGATTACTTTTTTGAATTTATTTTTATACGAATTGATTCTTTTAAAACATTAATTAGACTTATAAATGACGGAATGAACATATACACAAAATATTGTTCATTTAATTAAACGAATAAACACATGTTTTGTTCATTCATTTATATGCTCGTGAACGTTCGTTCATATATGTATGTTTATATATATGTGTCTGTGAATGAACTAATGATGTATTATATATGTTTGTGTTCTTTCATTAATGTTTACATATGTTTGTTTGTGTTAGTTTATGTTTATTCATATTTATTTGTTTATTTTTGTTCGTTTGAGTTTGTTGTATTCGTTTACGCTCGTGAATTATTCCCTTAGCTTTTTGACAAACGAACATGAATGAACGTGAACATTTTCATTTTTTTAATAAACAAAAAGTCGTATTTAATTATGTGTTCGTGTTCGTTGATAGACCTAACATTAAACATCAACACTAATCTAATTTTGTATTTAAATATATGTTGTTATTTATTACGAGACTCGAACATTTGTGTGATTGTACCATTATCACATGATATGCAATATTAATTTAAAGTTTAACCAAGGTTAAAATTCCAACATCCTATCTTTCAAATTAACAACGAAAAATCAAATTTTGGGTGCTAATCAATTCAAACTATTATTCTTACTTTCAAGCACTAAAATTGAAATATGTACAACTTTCAAACTTTGTGACAGAATTTTCAAAGTCAAGTAATAATATTTTAATTATAAATATTAACAACTACACTATCATTCTAAGACCCGACAGATATTTCAATTCAAGTGAAGTTACACCTTACAATTATTAGGGAAGAATTTAAATAAAAAGAATAATAAATTTAAAAAGTGTAATAAGTAACATAAACCAATATTTTCGTAACCTGATCGGACAACAAACCGGACGTGTTACTGGTTCACTGGTCGGACCGGATAAAAAAACTAGTATAATTTATTATACATTTATAGTTTATTGAAAATACAGATTTAATAAATATCAAATTAAAAAATAGTACTAGATAAGTAAATATAAATGGCTTATTTTTTTAACAAATAAATAAATAATAACAAATTGACTATTAAATATTTGTCAGATGCTTTTTATTTTTTTTATTTCTCAATGATTTTGGTTGTATTTATTTTTAGTTTTAAACTCGCATCAACAATGAAAGCCTTTCATCTTCTTACATTCATCTACTTTTCTTTCAAAATCCTATCGTTCCTTCAAAAGTGCAGATCTCGTCCTTCACTTATGAAATTGTTTGATGTTATTTTATTGTCAAATATGTATAGATATCGGCCGGTGATGATACTTTCTTTTAGATCTAGCCCACCGTTTCAACTCCCGACAAGAAAATGATAATAATGGTTTCGATAAATGGGGAAATATGGGTTTGACCGTTTACCTAGCTCTCCGGTTCAACCTCAAGATCGCTTACAACCGATCAGTTATCTCAACATGAAACGAGCCATATAGAACTGGACAGTAAACCATGTCAATTCCCGTTCAAACCGATCAATCAAAATTGGTCGTGAAAACACTTCCCTCAACTATCAATCTTTTTAATCAATGATTGATATCAAATTATAATGAATAAATTCGTTAAAGATGTATTTTAAGTATAATTATTTTTGTTGACTTTTTACAAATTACTCACTTTTTTTAAACTTTCATAACTTTTATATACGGTTTTATTTTTTTTATAAAAGTTCAATCTTAAAAACAAGTTTTTATTTATCTTTAAAACAAGTATGATATAAAAATATGATGATTTTTTTTACGTTTTTTAGCTCATATGAAATTTGTTCGTCATTATGTTTTTATTGCAAATAATTGTGTATTTTTGTTATTTATTGTATTTTTCAAAACACATGATTTTGTTTTTCTAAAATGGTGGAATAACACTATTGTAAATTACTAGTATGTAAAACATAATGCTTAATTAACAATTATTTCGTAAAAATAACACAAAATTATATAAAACATAAAACACAATGATAAAATGTCTCATTATATTTTTTGCTCATCATTTTGTTATCCTGGACGCAAGTAATTTTAAAAACACATTGGTGAAATAACAAGTTTATATAATATATAAAAAATAATAAAAAATAAGACGAAATGATTTAAAACGTGAAACAGAATGATAAATACGTATAACAAATGATGAAAACTATTTGACACAATCAACTTATATTTGGCACGATAATCCGACTTATAAGACACAATAACCTAACGCGTTTTACATAATGATCAAAATACTTTATCCTTTAGAAGTATAATTGTCAAACCCATAATCTTTTTAAAATTTTTGGATCAGATATATTTTTTTTACTATAATCTTACTTCGATTATTAATATATTATCAAATTCAGTAAAGTAACAATGAACAACTATTAATCTATCATCCAATTCAACCATTGACAAAAATTCAAGTCATGTAACAAATTTTGAGTAGGCTTGTAAGTGTATTTACATCTTAGTTCTTACCTTAATTTAACCTAATAATTTAACGAAAAACACACATATTCACAACATTTTTATCATTTTAAAACTCTTCACAACTTATTTCTTATACTTAACTCTAAAATAATTAGATATTGGAAAATTAAATTTAATAACCCAAATTATTAACTATCGGCTAATATTAATCTCAACTAACAATTTCATCAGTAGTAATCCTAACTTTTGATTTTATTACTAATAATAGTCTCAATGTAACTTTTTATTAACTTCGTTAGTTTTTTATGATATATCATGTGGTGTGGCTCGTGACGTGACGTATAATATTGTTATAATTAGAAATATAAATATATTACTCAATTCTTTTTTATAAAACATCATTTTTTGAAGTTATTCCACATAACACTCGTCACTAGTTTAGTAGGTTAGAGACAAATAGACGCAAAAACTGAGTGATATACTTATATTTTTATTTTAGTTATGTAATACGTTATGTCATATGTCACATCACGAATAACATCACGTGTCACATCATCAAAACTAACGGAGTTAACGAACAGTTAGTCTGACATTATTATTGATAACAAAATCGAAAGTTGGGATTGATACTAGTTAAATTGTTAGTTCAAATCAATATTAACCAATAGTCAATAGTTTGAATAGTTAGAATCTAATTTTCCTTAGATATTGTACTTCTATCATGTATTTAATAACTCTTAAAGTACTTTTATTATGTATTTTTTATATTTAACTTAGTTATATTTTTTATTGTGTATATCGACCCGACCTCGATCAAGCGGATAGAAAAATTTTAATACTTAGTTATAGTCAACGATCATCAAAATTTTTATTTTCCCATAAACAAATTTCTGGGTCAGCCACCTGCCTATTTTAATTTTAAGATTTTTTTTAAGATATATATTTTTTGCCTACGCACAATGTTCACTGAACATTATTGTTTTATGGATATACATAAAGGCAACTCCATTATTTTCTGCATGTACATAATTTTCGCTGCACATTATTGTTTTTCCTTTAAGCAACTCTTATAGACAAAACAATTTTAGTTAAAGTTCAATGTCCTGTACGTAAGCACCTAGCAAGAAAAACGTTTTTGTTTTTTTTTCGGAAAGCTTATTATTTAAATAATATATGTGTATACATCTTACATCTATATATCTATAGAGAGAGAGGGGGGAGATAACCGGATAAGTTTCTTTTGGGTATTTTAGTAGAATGAATAATCATTTGGCCTTAATAGTTATCTACATTATTTAGATACCATAATTAATTCAAAAATAATCTTTTTTCAAACTAATAATTCATTATCATTCATTACAACTTTCCATTAAAATGCATCACTTAGACTGACACTTACACATTTAAAAAATAAAATTCTTTAATCATAAATAAATTGCATATATCTACTTTGACAATCATTATTGTATGTATAAATCTACTTTGTGTAATTTGTTAATTGTTACTTTTCGATTGATCTATATATGTATTTGGTCATATATTCACGGCAATGTACTCTTGTTTCACATATTTGTGACCTAGCTTTACATACGTTGTAATCTTGTTTTACATGCAAATGTTTTACGTGTATGTAAGTTAATCTAGATTTATATATGTCGTAACCTTTGTTTTAGTTACTCACTTTACTTTAAAAAATTATTTACATAAATACTACTTAGATTCTAATTTATAAAATTTGAAGTTTCTTAATTTGTTCAGACACAAAATTTACTCACAAAATTTCCCATCCAAATTTCTACTTTTCTCCTGCCCAAATTTGATCGTCAAACCCTAGACCAAAATTATTTAGAAGAAGAATCGAAAGAAAAACAACGGGGAACATTGTACGCACATCTAAAGGCGAATGACAAGGTAGTGTGTTATATTTTTGTATGCTGTTAGTTATTTAAGAAATGTAATATTGCTTGGTTTTAGTGTATCGCCACTCTTGGCGTAGTAAGCATATTGTTAATAATATTAATAGATATGTTATATTTATATCATATATGTTATTTAAATTATATTAAACAACAACTTTTCTTTTTGAGAGGAAGTTACGGTAGCTGTTGGTACAACTCTTTAAAGCAGAGTGTACAACACTTTTATGCGAGTGTTGTGTCAAGACCACTCTGACTTCTTCGTTCCGCCACCGCCTTTACCACTGCTATCGCTTAGCTGTTAGTACAACTTTTTAAAGCAGAGTGTACAACACTTTTATGCGTGTGTTGTGTGAAGACCACTCTATCTCAATTCTTCGTCTACCCGTGCACCCTCCGCCACCGTCTCCTCCACCGCCTCCGCCGCCGCCACATCTCCCTTTTTTAATCTTTCCCAGCGTCATTTCGGCGAAAGATTGCCATCTCCGGCATTATCACAGACGCATCTCTCCACCCTCTCTTTCTAACAAACATGCTTCACCGTTCTGAAACCTCCACACCATATCTGAAAAACCTAAACCCTCAATGAAGAAGAAGGTCTGAAAATGAGACCCGGATCTTGCATATGACGTTTCAGATGACTCATTTGTTCGTATACCGGTTCTGGTGAGGGGTTCGACATCCGAATCTGATAAGGTCTTTGGTGTTCTAACTCGTACTCCGATGGTGTGGTGGTATGATGGAGTGGTGGTGACGGCGGTGCTGGTTTAATCCATAAACTAATAAGATATGCTATTAATTTTTCTACAAGGTATATTTTTTATATATGTTTTGAACAAGAAACTACTTATTTATTTTATGTATCTAATTTACCGCTAAAATGAAAAACTAGTAACGTTGAAGGCACACAACCCTGAGGTGTTCACATGGGAGCTGAGGGGGTGAGAGAGAGGGGGAGAGAGAGAGAGAGAGAGAGAGAGAGAGTGAGTGATTGATTGATTGAGTGATTTGGAGTTATTACGGACGTCAATGCACGTGCTCGGACTAAGAAAGATATCGGGGAAAGGCTAATCAATCTCATGGAGAGGCTAAAGAGGATTCAAAGTTTAGGGTCAATCTATTTTATCTAATTAGTTTTAAAAGTTTGAACACATATATATTGTTTGATGTCGGTGGTAGAGTTTAGTAGGAGTATGTTTGTGTTTTCTTTGCTTATAACTAATATATGGGTCCTGTATCTTTACTTCATGTTATGAGCTCTTAATAATATAATCTTCGAAGTGTTCCAAACAAAAGTGTGTGTGATTGTGTCTTCTATATCAATTATTGGGTTATTGATTTTAATGATTCTAACTTTCATTTGTTGTCCGGGATCAATCTTAACTTAAGAAATATTTATAGCCATTTTTAACTTTGAACTTATTTTCCTTTAACGATTTTTTACTAACTGAGAGTTAACACTCGTTAGTTTTTTTTTATGAAATGGGCAAACTTTGAGCAATTTTTTAACTTCGTCGGACGCCCAGTCTCCATCAGGTCCATTGTTTGATATTTAGCTTCCATCGCTACCTGAAATTTATCTCCAACGAGTCAAGTGATTCAGATCAGGAGGTAGAGATTAATGAGTTTCAGCGTGCATAAGTTTCAGATTGACTGAACTGATGGTTGATTTTAACATTTTACTAAGTATTTTGGCTATATAAGTAGTCCACATCATAAAAAAAATTAACGGTGTTAACTCTCATTTATTAAATAATTGTTAGAGAAAAATAAATTCAAAGTTAAAAAAGTGTGTGAATATTAACTAAATTAAGATTAATCACTGCTAATAAACTAAAATTAAAATTATTAAAATCTAATAACCATCGATTACTTTCCAACATTTTATACACTAGAAGTCTAGAATAAGGTGGTGTTTGTTTTTGAAGAGGTAAAATGTCTGCAGTCTGCGGACCAGATCTGCAAACATCTGTGGCAGAAGAGGTGGACTAAACATCTGCAGTCTGCAAGAAGAATACTGTTTGTTTTTTTACGTCTGCAGATTATTAAAATAAACTAGTGGTGGTGTACGGATGGTGGTGATGGTGGTGGACGGTGGGTGGTGGTGGTGGTGGGTGGTGGCGGACGGTGAGTGGTGGCGGAGGAGGACGGTGGTGGTGGCGGACGGTTTGAGGTGGACGGGGGTGGCGGCGGACGATGGTGGGCGGACAGTGGCTAGTGGCGGAGGTGGACGGTGGTGGCGGCGGACGGTGGCTGGTGGCGGAGGTGGACGGTGGTGGCAGCGGACGGTGGTGGTGGCGGCGGACGGTTTGAGGTGGACGGGGGTGGCGGCGGATGATGGTGGTGGCGGACAGTGGCTAGTGGCGGAGGTGGACGGTGGTGGCGGCGGCCGGTGGCTGGTGGCGGAGGTGGACGGTGGTGGCGGCCGCAGGTGGCTGGTGGCGGAGGTGGACGGAGGTGGCGGCAGCCGGTGGTGGTGGTGGTGGGTGTTGGTTGGTGTTAGTGTTTAAGAAGAGGTCTGCAGACCTTAGAAGTGGCTGGACTAAGTCTGCACCAAGAAGAGGTCGCGCAGACGTTTTTTAATGATATGTCTTCGAAAAAACAAACAGTCTGCAGATGGCAATGTCTGCGCTTGGTCTGCGCGGCGCAGACAAAAGAGCCTGCGCAGATATTTTTCAAAAAAACAAACACCCCCTAAGTGAATAACTAAACTATACTTATAGGATGGGAGTTGAATGTAATGGACTAATGGTAAATACACATGAGTTTTGTCATCATTTCAATCAAAAGTTGTGGGTTTGAATATCGAGATGACAAATAATCCTGAATTATCTAAGTGTTAACTAGCTTTATCTTTGATAATCTAGATGTTTATTTATAATAAAAACCTAACCTATACTTAGTTGCCAACTTATATAAAATAAATAGATAAATGTCATCTCCAATTTATCCTAATACTACATTATTGCTAGTCACGCTTTTTAGTTGATAAATATTTTTCATTGTATAGTTCAATTAGGAAACCACCGATATTGACATTTTCGTATTTTTGCTTCAAGTCATAGCGGATGTCTAGTCACACGTAAAAAGACAAAACAAAAGCGGTTGAATTCAATATTTCAATGTTGGTAGGAAATAGATAACTTTCATTTTCAAAAACTTATTATTGAAGATGTATTACTTACATTATTAGTGTATAACAGTTAAATTATGTCAAAAGGATAGTTAATAATAAAGATACACAAGTTTTGAGAAACGAAATATGACACACCCAACTTATAGTCTTCACTGTTCTAGAACCACATCTCGCCGTCAGCATTCAACAAATCAAAAATTGTATTTTGCTAGGAATTTGGCCGCCTTTGTTTAACGTTTATGCATGTATAAATCTAGGGATAAGAGTTATGACTTTCAACTAAAGTTACAATAGAGTTAATTATACAGTAGTCATCATGGTTGACTCGTATATCATTTTCGGTCCATAGAAATCAAAAATAACATTGATGGTCCAATATATAGTTTATGGAAACTAAACACATTTAGTTCTTAAGTTGGATGAATGTTAAATTTTGTGTTAAACTTTTAAAAAAGGATTAAAATACCTCAAACTATAAAAAAAAAAACTGTAAAACTAAGGGCCGTTTGGTTCGCAGAATTTACTAAAATTAGAATTGGAAATAGAATGTTTTCCAGTAAAAGTCGTGTTTGATTGGCACTAGATGGGGTGGAATTGGAATGTTTTTCTTTATTCATGAGATTTTAACTTTCCATCAACCCTTTGGTGAAGTTTGAAACATTCCAAAGGAATCCTACATAATTACTATATAACCGTTCTTTTTTTTTTTTTTTTTTTTTTTTTACCAAACCTTCATACACAAACTCATCCCATCATCTTTCTTCATATCATCACATATTAAAATAAAAAATCAAAATCAAAATCAAAAAATTAAAATCAAGATTATTAAACCAGCGGGCTATTTAAATCAAAATCAATATTCATTAAGAGCATTCACAGTGGAATCCTTAAAAATATGTAAGTGTGTTTGGTATATTATATGGTTTTGAGTGATTGTGAGTGAATAAGATAGAAAATATTATTGTTGATTGGTATATTTGAAGAATTACTATTCAAACCCTATAAATTTTTTAAAATTTTTGAAAGTGGTTGTGAGTGTAGGAGAGAGAAAAAAGTAATGATAAGTGTATAAAAAGTATTATTTAATTGAAAAGTAGAGCGAAAAGCTAATGATTTTTAATGTAATTATATGGATAAAGATGGAGAATTCACTGTGAATGCTCTAACAAAATCAAAACCCATCAACAAAACAGTTGATGAACTCAAACAAAAGTTTCAATCGATGAATCAAACCAGAATCGATACAGAGAATAGGCGAATATGATGAATCGAATTAAAATCATTGATGAACTCAAATAAAGTTCCAGTCAATGGTGATGAACCACTCGGTAAAGGCTCCATGATGATGAATCGCTCAATTAGGGTTTGATGATGGTGATCTACGTAGGGCTCGATGATGGTGATCTACGTAGGGCTCGATGATGGTGAATCACTCAAGAAAACATGCCAAATATAATTGTCCCTGATTGAGGCCTAATGAAGCACTTGATGAATTTGATGAACCGTCATGAATGGAAGGGAAATGGGAGAAATGGGGAAGGGTTTTGATGGAGGTTAATTTAGTAATTTGTCATGTTATACATTCCAATGCCTTTATCAAATTTACCAACCAAACACCATACTTATTTTAAAAGGATTCCATTATGATTCCAATTCCAATTCCCTCGTAAAACATTTTGTGAACCAAACGAACCCTAAAAGTTATATACTTAAATGATCCATATGGCAACGCCATTTTCAAGATTCGTTCCCAAGTATCATCTATTACAAGTTTTCATGCTAATTATATCAAGTTATAACAAAGTTGTCCCCAACCTAAGTGAATGTTAATTCATCTGTTAAAGTTTTAAAATGATCAAAATATCTCTTAATTAATAAATAAAAAATTGTTATTGTA
The DNA here is from genome assembly GCA_025506415.1 of Flaveria robusta. Taxonomy (NCBI): domain Eukaryota; kingdom Viridiplantae; phylum Streptophyta; class Magnoliopsida; order Asterales; family Asteraceae; genus Flaveria; species Flaveria robusta. Next base: position 26,393,285 of record CM046476.1, on the reverse strand, counting down.
TAATTAATAAATAATCCAACACTTCTCTATGATTAAGTGAAAATGGCAACTACCTCCAGCCACCACCAAACCGGAAATTTATGTACTTGTACTAGTGTATTTACCCTTAAAAAGACCACTGCCCTTTACCATATTTATCGAGGATGGTTCGGCCATGTTTCTATCCTTTGCCTTGTAACTTTCTAGAACCCTTGTGAATTTTTCAAGACGAGTATATTAAACATGTCAAAATAAAATCTCCTCACTACTAGGGACTCTGTATATGAACCCATGTTTTTTATTGGGTTTTATTTCTTTTAAACCGTTAATGTGTCTTACCATTAAAAATAAAATATTATTGACCAAATGTCATCCCCTTATATTTTCTTACTAGCTTTAGTAAGCCCGTGTATTACACGGGTTTAATAAAAAAAATTAAATATAATAAAAATTTATTAATTATAAATCGATATTCTAAAATAAAATTTTATTTCAAAACAAACGTTTTAAAAAATGTTATACTTAAAAACTTTCTTATTATAACTCTCAAATTAAATTATTTTTTCTTTATATAAAATTTACTTTTTAAAAACACCAATTATAAAATATGTTATATTTTTAAAAAAGTTTGATGTTTTATATAAAATTTTCAAATTTTATAAAAAAATATTTTCTTAAAAATAACATTAATAAAAAGATCTATTTCTTAATTTATTAAAAAATTATTTTAATCTAAAAAATAATTAATATTATTAGTAATTAATATGATTATTAAATAGGAGAGAGAAGCGAGAAAAAATTGTTGAGGTGTTCCTTTTATATATCTTTTTATATTATAGTATAGAGATTTTTGTTTAATTTTGTGTGTTAATTTTGGTTTTTGTTTTTCAGAGGATTATAGGCTATTGTTAGTATAATTGTTTACTTACTTTGATAAGTAAAACATACTATTTCTATTTTTATTTTTGCTTTAACCAGATTTTTCTAAATTTATAAGTCATAACAAGTGGTTGGTCCCACGTAGAAAGATGGAATATGACTACTAGAATTCAATTTCTTCAAAGCGGCAATAGAAAACGTTTTTCTAGAAAAATTTACTATTCGAATAAGATATGTATAATATTATAATAAGAATTTTAGATATATACAACGGTAATTACTTGTTGGTCCCACGTAGAAAGACGGAAAATGACTACTAGATTCAATTTCTTCAAAGCGGCAAGAGAAAAACGTTTTTTCTAGAAAAACTTACTATTCAAATTGGATATTTATAATATTATAATAAGAATTTTAGATATATACAAACGATGAATTTACACATATTTTGAGTAACTATATATAAAGTCATAGACTAAATTTCCTTTTTTTTTCTCTATTATTTTTATCTACGCCTGTCTTAAATATTTGAATTATGTCAACTCAATGGAAGTCTGAATTTTACAAAATCAACTTTGACTATTTATACAGCAAATGTCTCAACTTCGACGATTTCCACCAATTGTTAAGTAGTACTCGTCGGGAAAAAATTAGATATAAATTACAGTTTATATATTTATGTCATATTATTATATTTAAGTTCCTTAATGTCATATTTTTATTCGTTTTTTCAGTTCGTTTGTACATTTACTACTATTTTTTTGAGAAAACTGGATAATTAGTCCCTTTGATTTGATTATATTGCAAATTTGGTCCCCAAGTTTAAAAAACTACAAATTTAGTCCAAACATTTGTGAAATGGTTGCAGGTTTAGTCCCCACTGTTAGTGTCCGTTAGTTTTTAACAAATGAGGGACTAAACTTTTAATATTATCAAACCCGTGGACCACTTATGTAATTTTGAAACTTACATAAGTTTTTACCCTGTCGGAGCCGGAGGCTCCAACACCAGAGCTGGTCGTCGTGAAGATTACGTTGACCAATCGATTTCAATCGAAAAACAAGAATTTAACGGTCGCTGAAGCAATCGTTGTTGGAGTACCACGATGTGCCGATGTATCAATCGTTTTCGTTGTTGAAATCGACAATAGCGTGATGAACACGCTAGCGAAGGACGGTGGTAGTAAGTACGATTCACGGGGCAAAACGACAGTGAGGATCTGACGATTAAGACAACGATTGTCACGGTGAAGATCGTGGGAATGTTGATTGATCAATAGCCATTGGCGATTTTCACCATAGAAGAAGAAGAAGAAGCTGATGTCCCCTTCGGCACCAGTGTCGTCGGATTCTCCGGACTATTCCTTTCACCGTCGAAGAAGAAGAAGTAGCTGTGGTTTCAGGTTTAATTTTTTTTTACTAATTAACGCTATGTTCCCGAGTTTATTTAAGGAGAGAAAAGAAAGAAATCGGAAGGAAAGAAAAAAAAATTACTGTATTCCAGAGTTTTTTTTTAACGAAGAAAATGAAAGAAAAGTAAAAAAATTATGTTCCTGAGTTTATTTAAGGAGGAAAAAAAATTAAATGGAAGGAAAATGAAGCATAAAATGAATTCTTCCAAATTGAAAGAAAATGTAGTGAAAAGAAAAGAAAGGGAAATGAAGAAAAAGAAAGGAAAGGAAAAGAAAAAAAAATCTTTAAGTAAACTCGGAAACACAGCGTAACTCTATGTTTTTCATTTCTTTTTTTTAATTAGAGAAAATTACATAAGTGGTCCATGGGTTTGATCATATTAAAAGTTTAGTCCCTCATTCATTAAGAACTAACGAACTTTAACGGTGGGGACTAAACTTGCAACCATCTCACAAATATTTGGACTAAGTTTGTATTTTTTAAAATCTGAGGACCAAATTTGCAATATCACCAAACCACAAGGACTAATTATGCAATTTTCTCTATTTTTTATGTTTATTAGGATGAGGAACCGAGGAAACAAATTGTTGCAGCTGCTTATATTGAATGCATAAATCAAACATAAAAATATTATATTTTTCTAAATGTTTTTACTATTTTACAATTAAAGTTTGAATTATAAACATTTTTTTTATGTTTTAATCAATAATTATTAAAATGGGAAAGCGGTTTTTGATCCCACGATTAAAGTTTCTCTTCAACCTCCAAGCGGAAGGAAGTTAAAGTTATGAGGCAGACCAGACATCTAGTTGCTCAATCATGCAAGTATTCTACTATAACTTTTTTTTTTTGTTTATCTCATTTAATTTTAAATAAGCATCGCTTAATATTTAAGAATCATATCGAACCATTTTAGTCACCGGTTAATACACTTCTTGATGAATTACTAATACCCTTATACGTAGAATCATTAAAATATTATAATGTATTCATGTTTTGGGGGCCAGATAACTTGGGTTGTTCAAAAATCTCACATCTCGAGGGCTCGCTCAAAAATAGTTTGAAAGAGGTCACTCGAATTCAGCTCGTTTATAAACAAGCCGAGTCGGATTGGCTTAGTTTGTAAAGGAGCCGAGGCTAGCTCGGCTAGTGGTTCACTCGTTAGCTGGCTTTTTGGTCGCCGCCCCACCGCCTGCGCACCACCGCCGCCGCCCGCGCACCACAGCCGCCGCCCCCTGCCCTCGCACCACCGTCGCCGCTCCCTGCCTACGCACCACCGTTGCTGCCCCACCGACACCGCCCACCGCCTGCGCACCACCGTCGCTGCCTCACCACCTAAGCACCACCGTCGCTTCCCCCCTCCTGCGCACCCCGTCGTCTCCGTTTACTATTAAATTATTTTTTCTTTTAGTGCAGGGGTATTTTAGACTTTTCACATCCACTTAACTGAAAAACTTAACAGAAGTTAGTGTCAGGGACAAATCGCGTTACGAGTTGGTAAACAGTAAGGACCAAACCTATAATTTGTTAAAAATTAGAACCAATATGAAAATATAGACAAACCACAGAGACCAATCGTGTATGAAATATCTACTGGTGTTAATGCCCACCAAGTACACTTGTGCATGTTTAACACAGTGCCAACAATCTTTTAACGATAATATTGTTGTACGGAAAATTCCCATCACATCACATGGAGAACTCTACAGTCTACTAGTAAGTATTGTATATTTGTATATCTCAATTAATCTACATTAAATAAGTTAATTACTAAAACCATCTACAAAGCGAGGCTTTAAATGTGTTTAGACGCCATGCTAGACAGACGCCGTATTAGAGTTTTTATCCACCAACGTTTGTTTGTGGATATAGTCCTATAAACAAATTTAACGAACATAAAAATCGACTTATTCGTGTTCGTTCATTTAATTCATTTTAAACAAACATGAATACATAAAAACAGTGGCAGAGCTTGAACCATGGCTTAGGGGGGCGGGGGCGAAAGCAAACTATTATAGGGGGGGCGAACTCTATATTTATTAAAAAATTTTCACTACCGCACCGAAAATTTACACTGCCGAGCCAAAAATTAACACTACTGACGGAAAAAAAAGGGGGGGCGGGCGCCCCCCCTGCCCCCTATGAAGCTTCGCCGGTGCATACAAACATGTAATCAAACTAGATTTTTTGTTCATGTTCGTTCGTTAAGAAAAAAGAAATGTTCGTGTTTCTTTATGTTCATTCGTTAAAAAGCTAAAAACAGTTACAAACGTAAACGGAAACAGATAAATGAACATAATTTAATAAACATAAATGAACACAAATAAATATATGTAAACATTAGTGAACACAACGGACAACTCTAATATATCATAGTGCATCCACAAACACATGTAATTAAACAAACAAAAATAATAGAACATATATGAACATAAAAAACCAACATATAACGAACATGCACGAATGTAAATAACCAAACATAAAAGAACATATATGAACTAACATAAACAAACATTCACGTACATAACAAACAAAACATGCGTTCATGTTTGTTTGTTTAATTAAATGAATAAAATTTTGTGTTCATGTTTGTCACACCCTCAATTTACACGAACGGGGTAATACCGTTAGGCGCGTGACATACCAGGATCTCAGCCATTAGTTACACCAAACGACGCAACAATTACAAAATATAATTGCTCATTTTAAATTAAAATTTCCCAAGTCAAAGTTAAAAATGAAAACACGAAAGTAATGCGGAAGCGTATAAATTCATCATTCAAACGGCGCAAACACGCGCAAAACCAGATAAATATAGTTTGTAGAAAATGTAAATCGTTCATTAAACTCTACGATGATGAATGCAGCGTAAGATGTTCCTATTCGTGCGCACCTTAAGAACCTGAAAGAAACATGCTAAAGTGTCAACACAAGGTTGGTGAGTCCACAGGTTTTGATAAACAAAACATAACAGTAAACTGATACAGTAAACAAAGTAATATCAGTAGATAGCTAGTCTACTTAACAAGTTACTAAGTGTATGAAGTTCGCAACCGAAGCTGACAATGTAAAGGAATGCCTCGGCTGTGAACACCAGGTCACAGCAACTGAAATTAGGTCAATTAAACACCCATTTGACGTACCGTTGTGCTAGCGCGACTAGCCCGGGTGGGGTTTGTCAAACCCAGTAGATCTACTCAGAATTACCTCGCTAAAGTACATACATTAACGGTTCGAAAGTGAGGACTTAAGTTAATACAACACTAGTAAACAAGTGATATTACAGTAATACTGATCAAATGAAAATACGTTTAGAACACACGTTTCTTTCACCCCAAAGAGAGTAAGTAAAGTGGGGCTGAGAACTCACCTTAAATGCACAGATCGGTAATGTAACGAACGATTAATTGATTTTCCAACCACCTGAGTTTACAATTAATATTTAATTAATATTAAATATGAACAATGAAACCATGCAATTTCGCGTTCCCCGATTCGGTTATGATGCGAGCTATCGATATCTCCCCCCATTCACAAACAAGCACATTCACACAATCCATGAAAACATTTAACCCAATTATTCATGCGTATACATGATTATACATATATGCACCCTTTATACACTATATATATATATATATATATATATATATATATATATATATATATATATATAATTTAACACACTTCCATGCTAAAGCCATAATACACGTTATCTATAAATATATATATATATATATGATATAACACACACAATATATATGATTTTTCCATGCACATGGGTTTCATAACCCACCCAAACCATTATTCATGCTGATACAATTCGAGATCCACATGCAGACCCACAACCTAACCATACATACCATACATGAATCATACAAACATGCATACATAACATCATCCCAACCATTATCCAAAACCCACTCCACCAGCCACCTTTCACATCCATGGAACTATCCAAGTCACACACAGTATATGTCCACGATTATCCCTCCCAACCGAACCCATTTTTCAAGCCGAACACATACACAACCATACATGAATCGATTAAACAGATTGCCCAAAGCGTATACATATATATATAAGCATACACCAATACCATAAAAACGCGCACACACACAAGAACAACCAGACCGCGCAACAGCCTCGTAACCGAAACCGAAATCAAAACCGAGCATGCAAGACTAGACAAAAGACGTACCGGGGCTGACGAAGGGCTGCGGTTGATGACAAGACGTTGCCGGAGATAGAACAACCCGTCGGTTGTCTTCGGTTGCCTAGAGAGAGCGAGGAAGAGAGAGCCGAGAGAGAGATGGGGTTAGCGTGAGGGTTACGAATGGAGTGGGGAAGGGATTTCAACTATTTGACAACCGATAGGAAGGGGGTGGCCGTAGATAGAGGGAAGTCGGTTGGGGTGGGGGGGGGGGTTTGGATAATACGGAATTTGGACTTTATGATTTATTTATTAATTACTAAACGATCTTCTGAAATAAGATATAATTAAAATTACGTATGAGTGAGGATTATAAGTAATAAAATAATGATATCAACTCTTTAATTTTTTGTTTAAAAAAAACGTTTTGTTTCAAAATAAACCATTTTAAAAAATATATTTTTTAAAATTCCTTATATAGCTCCAAATTTTAATTACTTTTAGTTTATAAAAACTATTCTTTTTAAAAATATAAATTTTAAAATATTTCGTATTTTTAAAAAAGTTTAATGTTTTAAAAAAATTTCTTATGTATAAAAATTTATTTCTCTGAAAATAACATCAAAAAAGATCTTTTTTTAATTTATTAAAAAGCTATTTTAATCTAAATAAAATAAAATAATATTATTAGTAAATATTATAATTATTTAATAGGAGAGATTAGCGGAAAAATTTTAGTGAAAGAGAATGTGATGATAGTATATGTCTATCTTAGTTACTCATTTTTTAGAGTAAATTTTTTTTTGAAATAACATTAATAAAAAGATATCTTTCCTAATTTATCAAAAAATTATTTGTAATCTAAATAAAAATTATTTAATCTTTCTTAATTTAGGTAATTATTTAAGAGGGGAGAGATATGGTAAAAAACAAACTTAGGAGGCCTAGGAATGTGCCAAGTGTCCCCCCCCCCCCAAGTTACTCTTTTAGTATTAAACTAGTTTTTGTAAACTCGTGTATTACACAGGTTGAATAAACTAAATATTATAAAAGTATATTAAGTATAAAATGATATTTTAAGATAATATATGATTGAAATTATATATGAGTAAGAATTATTAAAAAAATATGAAGACTGGCCTTTAGATATTCTCGGATTTATGTTTCCAACCGGAGGTGTAAAAAGGTTGATTGTAAACCAAAGATTCCGTATATCACGTTTGAGGAATCAATTCATTGTGAATATTGTGGTCAACAATGGGCAAACAATCAACAAAATTAATTAGATTAAAAGAACTCAAAAAATATTTAATAATGATGAATCCCTAAATGCAAGTTGAGGAATCAAAATAAAACTCTAAACAATATTAAAACTTGAGACATATAATAACATGAATTGCTACTACTCAGCTCCACCTAATTCAAATAGTAAATGAGATTAAAAAACTTAAAAAAATAACAATCATGATTCCGTAAATGGTGGTTGAGGAATCAAAATTAAATTTGGTCAACTAACGTTTCAAAGACGGTCAACAAACGGACCCTATTTCCGTAAATCTCATTTACAGATCCAATTATTAAAAGCTAGATTCCATAAATGTAATACGCGGAGCACCCATTTTTCAAAACTTTCCACAAAAGCACCCATAAACCATCATCTTTCCCAAAAAAGACCCACTTTAAAAAAAAAAATTCATGGTATGACAATGAGCACGATAAGCTAAACAAGTGTTCTATCTCCAAGTTCTTTCTCGAACCATTAATAATTGAAGGGTTGTGAAGGACATTCATCATTGAAAACTTTAGTTCAAGTATTAATGTTGTTAATGAGATAGATGCATTATACGACACTCTATCATCTGACTCTAACTTGATTGTCGACTTAGGTTGCGAAGTTGGTGAATCAAGTGTGTGATTCATTAATGATGAGAACGATGTCTTATAGGACGTTCATTGGATGTTAGTGATGATTTCCATTGAATGTATGTATTTCCAACATATTATTTATTGCTCATTCATTGCTAAAATTATGTTTATTATTTATTTTTATTGAAGGTATAGCAACACGTACATACTACGAGAGGACACAGTGTGTTGGGTGGACCTTCCCATGATCTTTTAATTAATATCTCAGCCTTCGCAATTCCCATGGGAATCCAAATCCAAATAGGATTCTTACAACTTGCGAGTCTTTAAATTACTTATTCCAGTTAAATATGTCTTTAAATTACTTATTCCAGTTAAATATGACACATGACATGAGGGGAAAAAAAAAAAAAAAAAGAGAGAGAGAGAGAATTTAGCTAAACTTTGATATGTTATTTCAGTTTGCATGGTTTGATAAAGAGGTCAACTGTGGATTTAATATAATACTTTGCAGATGGTTAAAATTTATCCTATTTTTTTAATACGTCTAGAATATAACATTTTTTTAACAGACCGGCTAAAATTTAACTTACACTTTTGTGGATATCTAAATTTAGCCCACTCTTTTTATGGGTTATAAGTTAATGTAGATAAAAAATCTGACGAGAAAAACCCATTAAATAAAAAGGAGTTAAAAAAGTAACAAAAAGCAACGTTAACAGTAATTATATTCTTACATTTATCTCACAGACAATATTTATTATCAGAAGAAAAAAATAAACAAGACAACCAGAGTGATAGTTTTTTTAACACACAACCACTTTTCGTCGCTAAAACTTTTATACGATGTATATTCATGACATCTCTACTTACGGAACCAGTAAACACCCTTCTTCTCAGGATCCTCTTCAATAAAGAGACACTCTCTAGTCTCTCTAACAATGGCCTTTAGAATGGGAGTATTATCATAGTTGTAGTATTCACCCAAAACAGGCTTCACAGCTTGTGTAGCCTCAACTATATGATAATGTGGAATGGTGGAGAACAAATGGTGCACCACATGAGCATTAGGTTCATCATGGAAGATAGTGTTCAAGATCCCATAATCCCTATCAACCGTCGCTAAAGCCCCTCTCAACCAATCCCATTCTCGCGAGTCGTAGTGTGCGACCGAAGGATGGTTGTGGTTTAAGTATGTAAACAACATGAAAAACATACACATGACCAACAAAGGGTACCCGTACATGTAAACTAACCATTGGAAGCCAGTTTTCGCACCAATTCGGTAAAGCCCGTACAGAACAGCGACGACTCCAAGATCCGATAGCAGAACTTGAGCGCGCTCGCTGTCGTTGAAGATCGGGCCTAGCGGGTTAAAGTGGCTCGGGAAGCCTTTGTATATCCTACCATGAAGGTTAAAGATGAAGTAGCCGGGGTATCCGAACACTAGCCTAAAGATAAGCATCATAACGTTGCCTACGGGGTTAGTAAGAACCTCAACGAACCATGTGTCTTTCTTAAGTTTAGGGACCCAGTTTTCGTCTCTTTCGAGTGAGCTCGTGTTAGCATGGTGAGTGCGGTGGCTGTATTTGAACGAGTGGTAAGGGGTGAGTACAAGTGAGTGAAAGATGAGGCCAATGGTGTCATCAATCCATTGATATTGGCTAAAGCTGTGGTGACCACAGTCATGGACAATGTTCCACAATCCCACCATGATGCTTCCTTGAAGGATCCAGTAAGCGGGCCATGCGATGTAGGAGAAAGGTTGAGGGAGGTGATATATGTAGTTATTCGCGATGTAGTATAGTGTAAAGATCGCGCAAAGATCGCGGATTAGATAGTACATAGAGGTTGAGAGAGATGGCTTGAAGCAGTGTGGTGGTATTGCTTTCTTCAAATCAGCGACCCCGAATGGTGGCTTCTCGACTGGAACGTGTTTGAAGACGTCTCTTTTGGTTGTGGTTTCGTTCATTCGACCGCCTGCTCCCATGGTTTCTGATCGATGAAATCGAACAACCTGCAAAAAGAAAAAAAGATTAGTACACATATGAATTTATACATATACATAAAAGATCGTAATATTATGTATATGTAATAATGTTACATGGCTTTTAATCTTGTGAAAAATAAAATGCATACCTTTGAGAGAATTGAATCAACTCAAATTTTGCTGCTTAATTGATTGGTTGAAAATGGAGGAAATCGCTTTACATATATATATATAGATGAAGTTGGAAGGACGTTGACGAAAATGCCACTCAATTTCCACATGTTGTGACAGATTATTAATTTCTTAACTAACTAATAAGTCGGGTCAAATGTGGTGGGCTTAATCCGTGTATAAAAAAGTAAACTGCAAATCAATAATATCTAATTTTATAACATTATATTGTTTTTGTTTTTTGGATGTATATCGTGCTATGATTTGTGACGAATGCTTAAATGCATGTTAGTTGAATAATGCAGTTTGTTTTGTATATCTATATTCTATAGTTTCCTTGAACTTTACTACCAAAGTGATCCATATTTCAGATTCTTAGTAAGATCAAAATTGTCTGCTGAGCTTATTATACGTATAGTTAACTTACTATGTTGCATACATATATATAATAATAAAATTCTTGTAAGATATTATGCATATCAATCAACTATTTATAGAAGTATAATAAGAATGTTAACTAAATGTGATATCTAATCTAATAATAACCTCTAATTGAGATAAAGATAATTGTAGTAAATCTTATTTATGTAACAAAGTCTAACTAATATGTATTTTCTGCCCCAAATGGTAACAAACTAGAGTATATTAGTTTCTTAGCCTTGTATTTATACTTTTTGTACTTGTGTTATAAACTGCTAACTCAATTTGTTAAAATAACCAAAAATAGTGCATAACAAATCATATCAGGCATAATGACTTCTTAAGAAATTTAAGTAGATACTTGAGGACAGAATGCATATTAATATTCTAACTTGATATAGTGTTCTTTTGTATTAATTCAACTTTAAACAAATTAATTGATTGTGGAGAAGAAAACTATATTTTACTTGGATATCAATATAATCGATACATGTTTAGCTCGGAATTGTTGTGTCTTATTTTCTTTTCATTTTATTTCTTCATCTCACATGAACTCTCACATATATATGCTTATTATTTTATTATTATTCACAGTTTTAATATATGATATCAGCTTTTTTATATTTTAGCTTCAACAACCAGTAATTTGGGTTCAAACAAATTAAAAATTAAAAAGAAAATGATGGGACCGAAACTTATTGTCCCATTTTTACCGACTATTATTTTGTATTTACATGCAAAAATATCATTTTCGCTTCACATTTCCATTTTCAATGATAATATTATTGTTTTATGTTCCGGACTTCCAGTTGTTTGAAAACATTTTCCATCGTATATATGTCACAAAAAAGATACTTTGTTTAACCAGTTTCTTACACATAGAAGTCATAAGGGGTGGCTGGTCCCACATTAAAAGACAAAACCCTAGTAGTTGTATTCAAAGTCGCCGGAGCAGCTAGCAAAAAATATATATTTTTTTTTTTTCAGAAAAACTTATTGTTTAGATGTAAGATGCATATTAAATTTTTATTACTTAGCGTACGTATCTGTCAAAATTAAATCATTTATATTATTCTGTATAATTTAATTACATCATCTAGTTGAAATAATCATTGATAACGATAATCAATTTCAACATACGATATATATACAGCACACTCAAAACATAACAAGACCGTGACCAAACAAAATTATCCAACTAATAACAATCGATTTCAATAAACAAGACCCCCATCCACAAACTAAAAGTTGTATTATATTGAAAACTAGTCTAATACCCAATCTATTACATGAGTCGAATTAATAAAATATTAAAAAGTTTGTAATAAAACTTTAAAATATTATAAAATGGTATTAAAATATAAAATATGAATGAGTTATGTATAAGTAAGTATTTCAAGTAAAACAACAATAATATCATTTCAACCTTTCGTTTTATAAAATTATTTTTTTTTATTTTTTTGGTAAACATTTTTTTTGTTAAAATAATTCTTTTTTTTAAGTTAAATTATCCTTATAAAACTTAATAAAACGGTTTTAAAAGAATTAAAGTTTTATAAAAGTTTTTTGTTTAAGAAAATTTTAGTATTTTATATATTTTCAAAGTGTTTTTTAATTAAAAGACTCGGTTTTTTATTTTTACAATATTGGGGTTTTTAATCTTGAAAATTTTTAAATAATATAATTACTATGTACTATTATTATTTATAAAGAGAGAGAGAGAGAGAGAGAGAGAGAAAAATTAAAATAAGAAAATCCAATATCATAACACGTGACATATCAAAACCTTTATTTATTATGTATTTATGTATATAGATTCGACCGTCGTTTGATAAATTTCTATGGTTGTACGTTGTATTCACTGCAATCTTTACACTTATAACTTGAAAACATAGAAAAATTTAAGGTTGTAAACAAGTCAAGTATTTATCAAGTTCAAGTTTGTTTATTATGTTCCATCACACTTGAGTTGTCTTTAAAAAGGCATCATGTGAGTAAAGTATTATACTCTTCAATCAAATCTTTTGCGTTTAAATCTATAGTGTGCGAATGTGTTGATTTCAAAAGTAGGGTAATTTAGGGATGGCAATCAAACCTGAACCAGATGGGAATACCCGAGACATTTGGGACAGGTATGAGATCGGGTAACCGGGTATGAGATTGATTTTTATTTTTTTCGCGGGTATGGGACGGGTATGGGATTGCATTGTATACCCGTTTACCCGACCCGATTACCCGATTAAGCATACCCGTTTACCCGATTATATACCCGGAGTTATTTTATTTATTAATTTATTATATTTAATATTTAATTATATATGATTATATCTTTTTATATTTTTTACTTATTATTTTTTTATTTAATAATTATATGTTAATATAAGTTATAAAACTTCTTATCATTTGATCATATGATATCTTACAAATTTATAATAAAAATCTAAAAATTTGATAGGAGTTGTAGTGGAGCATAAACAAAAAATATTAAGGATTAAGGAAAAATATTATTTAATACGTATATGCAAGTATAACTTCGTATGATGTATAGATACCCGATGGGTATACCCAACTGGTAATTTTTACAACATTAACGGGTATACCCGATTACCCGCGGGTATACCCGATACCCGACGGGTAAATACCCGATTCATATCCGACGGGTTTTGGGCCGGGTATGGGACACAATTTTCTAATCGGGTATGGGGTTGGGATTACTCATACCCGTCCCAAACCCGCCCCATTGCCATCGGTATGTATATGAGAGATGAGAGTGTGCTCTCGAACGGAAAAAAAATGGGTCTTGAGCTGAGCAATAAATACAAGATCGATCGGAATTTCTGAATAATATAATGCCTATTTAATTTTGTATAGTTAAATATGCTTCATGGGACTTTTAATTTGCATTAATTCTTCAATAATTAAATACGCTTCATGGGACCTTTTTATTATACTCCATTGGGCCAATATGGTCAACGGCTTTGTTAAGTTTATTAGGTTCTCATAGAACTCTAGGAATACAGTTAAGTTCATAATAATATAAAACAATTTAGATGAAATTACAATACGAAAGGAAGCAGTCGGCATAAAAACCAGTCAGCGGTAACTATCATTGTTGATAGTGATCTTGATGAAATTACCATCAGGAGTAACCCACGTCCAATTTCCCTTTTATGGTAACCCACTAACCCGCCCCCGGTAGGGGCGACCCGTTTATTATCTAAAAAAAGCTTTACTTGGCCACCAATAATTTATTCTATTTAATAATAAAAATGGTTTTAATTTAAAAATCTACAACGTCAAATCGGCAATTACACATGCAGTTGAGATATAGATTAGGATTACAAAAGTCAAATTCCAATTGGGAAGGCAATTAGTAAACGGCAGTTCATCATTCGATAATTCGACTTTCTTCTGCTAACTATTCATGTAACTTTGTAATTGTCGCTTCTGCAGAAAAAAGATTTCCTAAATTAAAAATTAAAAAAAAAAACTATTTAAGATAATAACATCACAAGAAAAATTAAACGGTTTAACTACTTGAAGGGGATTATAAAGCATTTTTAAAAGAAACTGATTATGACAAGCTTATTAAAAGAATTTACAACGATTAAAGTAAGAAAAATAAATTAAAATTAAAATTTATTTACACACATAAATCAATACTTTATTCGTTAAATTATTTTATAGCATCATCAAAACATATAAAAAAGCTTTAAATATCCATCAATTAAAATATTTTTAGTTTATTATTATCGGTTCCAAACTCAGATAAGGGAGAATGATTTTTAACAATCATGTTTAAAAAAACCTTTAATTTCATTTTCGTCTTACGTCTCCAAAAACCTTCTATACCACTACAAGCTACTACTTTGTATGTGGGGATGACTTGCCCATTTCCAAGACTTCCTCATTCCATATTCATAACTTTAAACATCAATATTTCATTCATTTTAACTTTATTTTAAACATACTTTGGTTCACTATAGAGCTATCACCAAGAAAACACATACCCGTTAAATTACATTAACTAGTTGTTTCCTAACCGCGCGTTGCGGCGGGAAACTCTTAGGAAACTCCTCTTGTTTTTACTTAAGATTGTTTTATACGGCATATAAAGATTTGTCAAAAGCATCATTCATGGTCTTTAAAAGTTACATGATCAAACTTACAATTAATGAAAAACTATAGATAGGAGTTTAGGATATCATTTTCAGTGTTGGAAGGATTATTAGAAGGGTAGGAACTAATGGATTTTACACACTTCCGATGTGTCTAGTTAGTGTTAGAATACATTTTCTTTCTTCATAGTCTAATAATTTAATCTGTCCAAAGGCCAAAAAATTGCATATCATGTTACAAGTTTTGGTATAATGTGATAAAATAATATATGGAATTGTAAAGAGTTACTTGCACTATGATTGTCCCAAGCTATTAGTAAATTGGTACCATCCTTGCAAAGATTGAACCTGGTTCACAATATTTAGACACAAAAAACTTAAAAGTCATAAAATTATGAAATGAAACAGGTTTTATGCATGTAGTGCTTCACATTATAAACTAAGAAATATCCTTTGGGATTATCTTCTAGATATTGAAACATTATAAACTGAGAAATATCCTTTGCGAGGAGATGCAGCATGTAAGCATAAAAAAGCCATGTAATCCTTCTCGATCATCCAACAAATTTGTACAAGGCCAATATTTAAAACATGAAACAAAGCGATCTAAGCATCATATACATATAAATTGCAATGAAATCACATACCTTGGTTGGCTACTAAAAGTCCGTTTTAATTTCTAATCTCTATACTCCAATATCTTCATTTGCCCTAAAAATCAAACAACATTTCAGTTTAAATTTAACTTCATTTCAACATTAAAATTAATTGCAGTGAATTATAATGTGAAGAAGAATAAAAAAATTTACTTGAGAGAGCCAAATGGTGACATTGCTGTGTGAAAGGGAAGTAGAAGCAACTTTCATCTGTATTAATAATGGTGTCGGCGGCGGACTCCCTTCCAAGTCGTCGGTGCAAGGTTCTGATCGGAACATAGCAAGAAATATGAGGTTATAAAGATTAGATTTTTGAAAGGCCGGGCGATTCTATAGCGATGATGGTGGAGCGGAAGGTGACATATGAAGCAGCGGTGATGTTAACAGCTCCGACGAGGATGAAAACCTCTTTAAATGGCTGCTTCTAGAAAGAATTTCAAGCTGAGATTCATTCTTAGCCTGATCCAACGGCGGTGGAGCAGCTCCATTCGAAGTCAATGTCAGCCAACGACGATGACAACTATCAGGTGGCGGCGATGGCTTCTCGGTGAAGGCGGTGGCCACCGCCTTCTCCTCCAAAAGACTTCCCTCTTCACTGCACTCCTCTTTCTCCTTCACCGCCAACCATTGAAAACCAAAACCGGACACGTGTTGGTGTTGATACCTGTCAAAATACCCTTCAATTGAACACTGTTCTGATTCTATAACCGTAGATCAAAATTTGAACCGCCAAAAATCGAAGAATTACTGTTCCTTACCTTACTTTTTTAACTATAGGGTAATAATAGCTTCATATGATTATATGTTATCTATATTTAACTAAAATTTGTTTTTCTTTTTTTTCCTAACAATCTCCCATATAAATAAAGATCAATCCATACATACAAGTGTTAATATGCAATATCAATGTTTGGCTATTATAGGATAATGGATGTTACCTTTTGAACCTTCCCTTGTGAACTATTACGGTTAACAGAGGTAATGTCCTTGAATTACCTATTTTTTATTTTCGCATCCAATATGGTCCTAGAATAACAGTCTAGTTCTACGAGAGCTCTAAATATTGCGCCTTTGTATTTTTTTATTTGTAATGAACGCATTTCAATTCTCTCTTACATATGTAATTTACATATATCATTAAAAGTCGTAGAGATAGACTTGAAAGTGTTTCATTCCTTTTACAATTTAAATACCCCCCCCCCCCTCTCCTCGCGCCAAGGCCTTAGTTTCTACACTTAGTTGTCCCAATATACTTAGAACTTGCGTTAGGTTTCCTTTGTATCAACTTACTACGAATATAGTTTAACGATTATCTCGGTTAATCCCTGCCTAGATTCAATTTTTTGAAACGCTGTCGATAAGTTCTCATGGGTTACAACTACTTAACCAAAAAGAAATTTCACGAGGTTGTAAGTTGTAACCTACAATATTTCACGGGGAATAACCAGGGCCGAGAGATGAGTCTCATGGACGTGGGCTAGTTTCTTGGGCTCAGGGTTCATTTCCAACTATTGTGAAATGCTAAAAGCCCACTTTAGGTGGAAACACTAAGACTCTAAGAGCCTCCAAAAGTCATTTTATATATATTTATCTTAAATTAAATTTATTTAATATTTTCCTTTTATTATAAGTTTATAGAAGAATTGCCGTAAAAGTTTTCATTTCAAACTTGGGTAATGACTTTGACTCTTGCCAAAATCAAAGGGTGCTGAAAATGTTGTTTTCTATTTCTTTTCACACATTATCATGTTTCATGTGAGTCATTATCTTTCCTAAAATACTTGAGCTTTATAAAAAACTTTGATTTGTGAATATCATGTTTCTTGTTAGTGAGTCATTTATCTTGCTCGAGGAGAAAAAATAACAGGGTTGGGTAAATCTTCTAACGGGTCAATGGGATACCTTTTGTGTACATGCTGAAACGGTCGGGTTGATTTCAACAATAGTCTAAACCCTTTGAAATAAGAGGGTTGGGTAAATCATCTAACGGGTCAAGCAGATACCTTTTTCTCAATATCAATTGCTTCACTAAACATTTTGAATAAAATGATTTACGATGTTTTATGCATTAAATACATTGAATGACTCTGGACCCATTTGACCTATTAAATGGAAAAGACGCGTTAAACCATGTTTCCAGATAGGAATGTATCTGAGTCCAAGCAAAGCTTCACTTTGTTCGCCCCAAGGCGTGGATTTGACTTGTAGTTTAACAATTAGCCTATAAGATGTAATCCTTTACTAAGTATGTAGTTTTTAACCAACTATATTGAGATTTATGATAACAAATATCTCTAAAAATAACTTGCATTTTATCACGTATATCAATATGTTTGGTTATAACACATATAACTAATTTATACTAATATAGTAAAAAGACATTGACATACTTATATATGTGCATATCATATGTCTTGTCCATATCATTTGTATGCTTCACATGTCATAACAACCCTTTATACAACAAAAACAAAAACCATACTAACAATTGTCTGGTTAAAATCGTATCACAAATCTAAAGTGTTTCAATGGAAAATAACTTCAATTCATCTTGACCTTTCCCATGTGATATATAGACCATAGATTCTAGATTCTCCAAAGCTATATCTTGCTTCGATCCCTCGCTAGCATTAGTACGCATCAACCAACATACATATAAAGCTTCTTTTTGCTATCATAAACTCATATATGAAGTCGTTACATTTTTTTGTGTATGAAACCCTAAAAGCTGGTTTTTTCTATAGACCTTTTCGATGGGTCGGTGGCATTTCTAGTTATGGTGTTTAGGCGTTTCTAGTCTAGTGATGCTTGGTATTTCACACTTTGATAATGTGTTGTCATGTTATTATATATCTTTATCATGTTTATGACCGATCTTGTAGTTGGTCGTTATTGACAATGTGTTTACCAAATACAACCCTATGGTGTTTAGTCAATAAGACTCGAGATGAATCTATTTTCTCATTCTATTTCACACTTTGATAATGTGTTGTCATGTTATTATGTCTTTATCATGTTCAGGACCAATCTTGTAGGTGGCCTCTTATGACAATGTGTTTACTAAAACCTGCCCTATGGTGTGTAGTCAATTAGACTGAGATGAATCTATTACTTAAATGTTACTCATGATTACGATAGTGATATATATATGATAAATGACAATAGTTCTCATATACCCTACTTATAGTAATCGAGTTTTGGGTTCTTAAACGATAAATTGTAACACTATTTTACATTTTTCGTGGCTATGTTGTACCAACTTTTCATTTTTATAAGGATATAGCAACATTTCAAAGAGTTAATTGCAAAACAAGTTAGGGGTAGGTGTTGTGGGGCTCTTGGGTTTGCTTAAAATGCAAATGATCCCAAGTGACTAACAACAAAATTTTTCATTATCAATCTAACCAAACGAGTGACATCCTCTCTACACTTTAATCAATCGCATTCCTTTTCTGTTTTAGGAAAAAAGACATGATAACAATAATAAAAATGAATGAGTTAGATTTAATATTAGTAATTAAGTCCCTGCAACGCGTCACATTTGCAGACTTTGTTACACTCACAACGATAAACGTATGAGAGTTTGTATGGCGTAATATGATGCTAGTAGTGAGTGACCGAGTGTGACTCGTGCATCTCCTGGAGTATGGATCCTAGGTGTGTAGGGTTGACAAAGACGTCGCGTGTTTAAGTACGTGAAGTTTGTGACTAGTGTCGTATATGGATCAATGACTTCGGGTTACAAGATGTTACCGCTCTTTAATCTAATTGATTAGTAAATGATCTCTGACTAGAGAACTAGGTGAGCCGGATCTTGTGGTCAGACAATATATCAAATTCTTAAAAGCTTTTTATTCAAAATCTCATTTTTCCGATTAATTGTGAATTTCATGATCTACATTTTAGTTATTTAAGTCTTTCTATTTTGTTTAAATTGTAGATCTGTACAAAAACATATAGTGTTTTTCGTCTTTTGTTTTAAATTAAATATATATAATTAATGTTAATTTTTCTATTATTTATGATGTCATTCGATTCTTAATCCGGTCCGACCAGATAGACCAATGAACAGCTAAAGCAGTCGGTTCGTTGTTCGGTTCAGTTTTTAAAATATCATGAAGACCATTTGGCTTGTTACCATGGTCCACCTCTTTACAATGTTGAATGACAATAATTTTAATCTTAACTAGCTCCGTAAACTATGTGGAAGAAATGGTGTGGGGTTAGGTCTTATGACAAAGCCATTGAAGTTAGATTGGAGTTTGTTTCTCTTGAGGTCAAGGGTACGAGCCTCGTCTAGGACGGATTAATATAATTTAGTTTGTGGTGTAGTTGGAAGTAACATTCGTCATTAAAAATAAAAAATAAAACTAAACTATGGGGCGCGAAAGAATAATGTTGATGCTGTATACATTGTTTTAAACTGATTTGCGCTCTTAAAAAACGCCTTTACATACTAAAACCATTGAGCATTTGCAACCGATAGAAATTTACAGGTAAAAAATGATCAAAAACAATCGGCATTTAAGTTTTATTTATGAATTCCGGATACCAAAAACCACGTAAATGTTGATTAATACTAACAGTCGATATAGACGATTTCATTTGTTGCTTTTGTTTTTTTTTTTTTTTTTTTTTTCACTGTAACTGAAAGCATTTAATTTTGTTTTTTTATTGTATAAAAAGTGTTGTATTACTATATTAATATAATGTTCATAATAAAACTAAAACATAAATCTTTGTCAAACCTACTTTTTAGCCATTGGAGAGATCCTTCAAGTACAAAACATATCTATGTTAGCGTTATTATGGTATGATTAACGACTCCTAAAGATGACATGCACTTTGTTTAAAGGTATTATTTGTTTATTTAATCGTGTTGCTGAATCTCTCTCTCATCACATTTTTGTAATAAGTTTAAAGATAATAACCACCTTAAATTTACAAGATATTCTCTCTCCATAATCTCTATATCTCTCTCATCTCCATAATCTCTATCTCTCTCTCATCACACTAATTTGATAAGTTAAAACGTGATATTTTCAACTCCACTTGATCATAATGTCGGAACTTGAGCGATACCTTAGGTGGCGAGAACGTACTAAACTATTTTAAGAGGGCTAACTTTATATTTATTAAAAAATAATTATTAACAGACCGAAAATTTACACTACTGAACCAAAAATTAACATTACTAACGAAAAACAGAGGGGCGCGGGCCCCTCCCGGCCCCATAAAAGCTTCGCCTATGATCTTATTTGTACTTAAAGTACCTTAAAGGCAATGCCAACCCAAAGGAAGGACGAGAGTGGCGACCGCTCATGGCCTAATCTTTCGAATGGGTTAAAAACTTTAAAAAAATTTATATACGCTACAACAAAATGTGGCTAATACAACTCATGCAATGTGTTAAATTATGTTTTGAAGAAACTGCATTAGGTCTTAAAAATATTTCATTAGCCTAAAGCAACCTTTTATCAAAGGCGCATTAGATAAAGTTGTATATCTAAAGCAATTTTTTTGTTAGATAATACAACCTTTTTTATTAGATAATTCAACTTTTTTTTAAACTAATGCAATGTTTTTTGAAAGGTTGTTTCAAAAAAATTGCATTAGGGTCATTGTTCTAGTAGTGATATATATTATCTAAATGTATATTTAAAAACCCGCTTTATAAAATTGATCTATTACACATTTTAAATTTATCTATTACAGTTTAAATTAGCTTTTATCCATATATGATTTGAGTTAAACCTTAACTCATTTAACTAGCTAATCACACAAAAACAATTTAAAACTCATTAAAAAACAAAAAGACAGTAAATTTTTTTTTAGCTTGAGGCCTATTTCTCTAATTCACTTCCCCTAAATTTTCGGCACTGGCAATGCTTGAAGCGGGGACTCCTTTCCAACTCACAATGATATTCAACAACTAATTTCTTACGGATTCACGAATGGGTACGTAAAACCGATGTTCAGCTCAATGGCATTACCCCAGCAGGGATCCGAAGCGGTGTACCCGTGGAACCCGGGCAACCGAAGGCCACTACCTGAGGTGCATTCTGGCTGGGTGCCAAAGTTATATTTACTGAAGATGGTATTTACTTTTGTTTATTGTAATAAAACATACTTTAGCACTTGATCTATATCAGACTATCAATAATTATACATCAGACAATATTAAAAAAAGTAACTCTAATACCATACTTAAATATTTAATATATAGCAGCAACAATGTTCTGTTTGAAATTATGATATATTTTGCCCCAAACTAGTTTGATAAAAATGACTATTTGAGTTTAAAATAGACCAATGTTTTCTTTTTCTGGTTTTGACAATCATTTGGAACCACCATTGAAGCTTAATTACATTTGAAGGTGTCAACAGTTGGCTGGAATTTAACAGATAGTCGGATACTGTCTCACCTCACTATGTTGAAATGCCTCTTTCTTTGATCATGATATTCTGCCCTCTAATTTAATCTAAAAATCACATATTATTTTGATATCATTAATTTCAGATAACTCAAAACCACGTTTATTATATAATATATATATATATATATATATATATATATATATATATATATATATATATATATATATATATATATATATTTTGTGTTTTTGTCCTAAAGCCAAAAATAATTATTTTATTCAACAGTGAACCAAATATTTTACATATGAATTAAGACACTCATATGAAAAGTCATGCTTAAATTTTAAAAAATTAATCATTTTATTTTATTTATGCCCTTACAATAAAGTATAACATATGATACTTATAATACAAATGCTAAAGCATATACACGTGGCCAAACAAAACCACCATTTACTTTTAATACAGTTCATTCATTGCGATTGAGTACTAATCCCTTTTTTTCTTTTCCTTGCCGGTTGTTAACAGCTCAATAACAACCAAGATGGCAATTTGTGGTGACAGTTTTTCCATTAACTTACTCTGGTCTATGCAAATCACCACCGAAAGTTATATCCGATGATCATAAAACTCTAACATACATTTATAAAACGAAATCCCCCTAAAATCTAGGTAATAAGTGATTTATGATCACAAATACCACTAATGCTTTCACTAATATTGTTGGGATAATATAGTTGTCTTAAAGAATTTTGTAATATACGTAATTGTTTTCTTTCATTCAATTTTTTCAATAATTATATTTTAATTTTTTAATTTACGTCATAACGCACCGAGCCGATATTTACTAAAATCAAATTCCCAAAAAATCACGCAATAGCCGTACCGCTGTAACGCGCGGGCATTTCCACTAGTATTTTTAAATGTATAATAATACTCTTGTTTTGGTATTGTATCATACAGTGATATAAACCATTGCATTTTACTTTTGCTTATTTCCGTCGTTACGCGCGAGCTAAAATGCTAATATTACTGAAGTCGTTATACACTTACTTTACACATATAACTTATTATACCAGATTTTTGTTTCTAGATATTACTTTATTATTAATCATAAAGGAAAACGAATAATTTGATTTTGATTTTTTTGATTTAAATCATATTAGTTTAAGTATTTTTTTTAAATTATAATATTTGGTTATTTGACTTTGAAATTTAAATTTAAGAATTTAGAGTTTGGTTATTAAATATTTACAGTAAATTTTTATATTCCCTAGTTTGACCTTTGGAGTTTAGTATTTTATATTTTAGCTGTCGATTATTTTTTTACTTTGGCGATTAAAACCTAGGATTTTAAAGCTTGGTCATCAATTTGTTTTTTTTATTTTGCCCACTAAAATATAAGATCTTAAACTGTGGCCACTGATTTGTTTTTTTTTTTAACTTTGCATACTAAAAGTTAGAATATCAGAGTTTGGCTACTAAACTAGTTATAGTTATTTTTTATTTTTTTCAAGTTAAGCAACTAAAGTTTAGTAATTTTAAATTTTGCCACGAAACATTGATTTTATGGTATTAACAAGCCGAATAGATAACGCCTAAAATAACGCAGCGTTACATGAAAACAAAATATTGCAAGAATTGCGCCAAAGATGTGGAATAATAGATGTAAGATATGCACGGTTAAAGACACACAACCCTGCCATCAGTGTGCCTACGTATCATTGTTTTATTGATTTAACTGTTAATTTTAAATGAAAAGGTAAAATTATAAAAATTATGTTACGCTACAAGGGTGGAGAGAAAAGAGGTTGCCTATGAAGAGGGAAGAGAAACCTTGTTGTGACCAGTCAACACATTCAATGTTGACATAAAATACATCCTTCTCCCATCCCGTTCCATATGTCTAAGCGACATTATCGGTTTTAACTTTGGGAATTTTTCAGTTTTCATTTTCTTTATAATCAAGTAAATTTGATAAACAAAAATTAACATATTTGTTATATTTTCAACTTTTTAACAATTTTATTATCAACTTTTGCTTATATATGATCTAGTCATAACTTGTCATATTTGAAATACAATATGATGTCGTTGTATAATTGTAATTTTCAGACTTATAGAAACCCAAGTTTATACTTCATTCAAAATTCAATTCAATTATAGATTCCCTAGTATCCCTCATCTAGTGGATAACATATACTACAACAGTTTAGGGCATGGGTGATTACCGTCTTTCTCTTTTTTTTTGATACCTCGCATCCTTCTTCGGTCGTTTCACAAAAACTCTCAGACAACTATCTCTCTAGCTATCATTTCGTATTTCTATGTTTCATCAACAGCGAACCTTTTAGCAGTGAGTAGTTCTTTTTCAAAGTCGCTCCACACCCCCTAGCGGTCAACAAGCACAATAGCGCCAATGCAAGGATCTTGTTGAAATGGTATCTTCTTGAAGTTAGAGCGTTTTAATATTCGAGTCACGAGCATTTTGATATTCGAGTCTGTGATGAAATTTTCCGTGCAACGCGCGCGAAAACCTTTCTAGTTTAGCTAATACATTAGTGGAACGCTCAATTTCTCCATTTAATTTATTAAAAGAATTAACATAAGAAGAAAAGTTATGGTTATTAGTTAATAAAAAAACAAACATGATGCTTTTTCATTTGTTCAATTATAGACTCATGAATGTTCTTTTAATTGTTCATCAATTGAGTGATTTGTTTATGTACAATTTATCTATATACGTGTGTGTATATATTAAATCATTTTCAACAATATACTTATACAGTTATATCTAAATGAATAATTTCTTATGATATGTTACTAATTTAATATTTATTTATGATAAATTATTTTTCAAGAATTGTGAATTCTTCCATGCATGTTTGTTTATGATAACTAGTAGGTTCAATACGCACTTCGCGCATGACATCAACTTATATATAAAAGTAAATAAAATCAAACGGGTCTTTTAGAGTGAGGATGAAGGTGTGAAAAACATTTCTTCAATCAATGTTTGATGATTTTAGTAATGATCCCCTTTTATAGAGTGGCTCATTTTCTGGTCTACCTCATATGGCCTGTATAAAAAAAATTGGGTAAACCCTAAAAACGCCTATAAATATAAATGACTAGCATTCTTTGGGGTCTCGATCAATGACAACAAGAAGCGACTTTTGGCCGACCACTGAAGTTTTCGAGTTGATTTTAATGCAGATGCTTGTACTTATGGTGCTTAAGTTTTTATTTTATGATGTCGTGACTTTTATGTTATGGCAGTGGTGGTGATGGACCAAGATTTAATATTAACAATATTTAAGTAAGTTTTGAGAAAAAAATTTAATAAATAAAAATTATGATAGTTCTAAAAACTGTGATTGTGATTTATTATAACTTGTTAAATGTTTGGAGTAATAAAGTTCATATCAAACCAAAAAGACTAATCATATATATTAATCAATAGTAGATTAGTAGAAGAGGTGAAATTCAAACTTCACATTGAAAATTTGAATCCAAATCAAAGCCACCTTCGCTAGAGCCAGGATTCGACCGTGTGATATGTAGGATATGGGGCCACCATGTTTCTAAAATTGTTGCATATAATGTATGACTAACAAAAATATAAATTGAAATATGTACTCACTCTATCAAATAAATAAATAAATATATACGTCACTAATAATTTTAGGTGTTTTCTAAACATATTTTTTTTTCTTTTTAAATCCAATCCAAAACTATTTATCATATTCATTTTCAATTATTGTACTATACTTATGAGATTCGTTTTATATATATGGCATCTTACATTTCATCCAACTACATCATGGTGTCTATGCTAGCCCCGCTATATTGCACATGGTTTCCACAAGTTTTGGTTCCTTTTGTCAAGAAGCATGGCGTGACCACAAATGAACACACATAAAAAAATGTTATCTTAAATTCAAAATATCAAAGTCTATTTCTACATATATTTCATAGATTTTAAATTTCGTCTTGAAAAAGTTGCTCTCAATCGCAACATCACCGGTAGTGGCCTACAAACCTCCGCCCCCACCTCCTTTTTCGTTTCATGTTTGTGTGAGAAGAACCTCCACACAAATTGATTTCACTTGGTGTCGTGAACAGGGCCGGTTTAGCCCTAACCTGCTGGTGTCCACGTCACCTTCTTTGCACTAAAAACCTTCTTTGCACTAAAATGGTAGAACCATTGCATATGGTGCATCATGTACAAATATTTCTTTTTAAAAGCTTTCCAAAAATTGTCTCCCTTCCTTACTCGCATAGAGTTACAGCACAAATCGAGTGAGAATAATCTTGATAAGTGAAATTTATCGAATGAATAAACTTATAAATATTATTATATTTATAAAAAAAAGTTATTATATTTTAAAGGTATTGACGGATCTTATAAATTTAAATTGATAGTTTAGTAATAAATTAACTACCTAAGTAAACATATAAATCATTAGGTCAAAAGATTACATGTTTTTGAAACCAAAACAAAATAACTTAGAATTTTTGAAATGTGACAAAATTGTTGAGTTAAAGAAAATAGAATTCAATATGGTGAAATTGGAACCCAAGGGTATGATGGTTTGTTCACCATCTGTCTCGTTAAGACATTTCGGTCTATTACAAGGGACAGTAACTTCAAACACAACAAACGTTATGTCTGTTTTAATTTGAACAGTGTTTAACTCATTTGGTTTTACCTAGTCAATTCAAGTATTATAATGTTATCTTCTAGATCTACACCAAACCTTTTTGTGTAACAAAGTCATATTTCTTAAGTTGTGGGTTTCAGATAAATATATAATTTTTCGTTAAGTGTATGATATGTTACACAAACACTAGTACAAAAAAGATCGTTACAAGTTTTTCTAATAAAGTATTCACATGGCACGTAATGACAAAACAGCTGTCAAATAAAATTGCTTTTTCGGTTATCCACATGCTTGTTACTGAACTTGCTGTCCCACCCTAAACCTTCAAATATGGCCCATGCGATATTCTTAAGTACTATGTTGCTCCCTCTGTATTACAAAAATTCATAACTAACCCTTCAAGTTGTGAGTTGTACAAATATTGTACTAATACGTATTCGTATAGTCTGGATATGTTGTTCTCTCGTTATCATGGTCTATCCATGTTTTTTGTGCTTTTTAAACATGCTACGTCATGTAGAAGGGTAGACATATGTTTTCAAGATGACATCATAATGGTAAGTTGACTCCTCCACTTTAAAAAGGTCAAAGGTTTAAGTTATACAAGATTCAAGTGTGCGTGTTTACCAGAGGTGGATTGAAAGTTATTTTATAAAGCATAAAAGGCTTAAGTTCGGTCTTGCTTCCTGATATTTGATAAATATAATAATTTCCCTTCAATATATATAAAATATCAATTTACCATCAAAAATTTATATATTGTTTTAATATCTGTTCAAAAGTTACATCATTTGTTTTAACTTGATCCAATATAATAAAACTTTTGGACTTAAATTAAAATAACTTATGAAACTTTTAAAGATAAGTTGATATTTTTAAATTTTTGAAGGAAAATTATTACTTGTGTTAAATTTTATGGAGTAAAATTAAAATTAACTTAAAATAGAAATAGTAAAAAAGCAAGCATATAATACTTTGAGGGGCCAATTCGTTTTATTGATAGTGTTGGGGGTGTTGTAGAAAATATTTCTATAATAGAGGTGGTATCGTTCTCGTGTCTCCTACGGCGGTGCCACTTCCGTTTTAATTAAAAAGTGGTGAATAACAACTATATCTTCAATTTCATTAACTTAATAATAAATACAAGCATCAATCTCACTCATTATTTAATTATTTATTATTATCTTCTAAAAGTAACATATTTTACATTTTATAAGTTTTTATTATGGTTTCCAACAGCAAGCTAGGATGGTTTTAGTTTACGAAATAACTAGAATTAATACCCACGCGTTGCGACGGCAACGTTGAACCATAAAATTTTGACATCAAAACAATAATAAATATAAGTATGTTGATTTGTCACACGTTATAACTTGTTTCGCGCAATGCGTAACTCGGTTATTGCGATGTCATGAAAATATGCTAAGTTTTAAAATAAATTTTGTATTAAAGTAAAAAAAATAACGTGTAAACTCATGAATTTATGTAAAAAAATTCAAAACTTTATATAAAAAATGAAAACATTTAGTAAAATAACATTTATTGTCGAATGATAAAAACCCCATTAAAAAAAACCAAAACCGAAACGAATTTTAATGTTAATAAAACTTATATTAAAAGTCAGAAGGTGTTAAAGAACTACATCAAGTCGATAGGTTTGTTAGAAGAATTAGTAACAAATTAAACACATATTAAAAAAAGGACAAAATAATCAAGAAAAAAAAAATGGTAGCAAGAATTGAACCCGGGTTTCAAGTGATAAGACCCAAGTCTTCAACCACTTAGACAATAACAAATTAGTTGTCTCATTATCACTCAACATATATATATATTTAAAAACCAAGGTTGTGTGGCACAATCCCATTGGCCACCGACCTTGGTTTTTAAGTATATATACAATTTGTGAAGCTAGTTTTTACTTGTAAACGTTGTTTATAACCTATTTGCATGCTAGTTTTTTTGTGTTATCTAATTAAAAATAAAGGTATAATGAGAGATGAAAACTCTACTAGACTTTAAACCTTCACATGCATTCTTTAAAAGTGAGAGATATTTAGAATGCTTACCTAATGAAAATTTGCATTCAAGTCTCTTGGGAGAATTTTTAGGCGTCTTCCCAGTGGATCATATTGTAATGATTTTCACATACTTACAATGGGTTAGATCAACGATATTAACTAACGTCATACAATTTGAAAAGGGGAGGTCAGAGCGCATGCTAAAGCAACAAAACAATGAAAACAACAGCAAAAGGGTGTCAATGTAGAAGCTGATAGTAAAAATATAAACAAAAGCCTATAAAAAAATTTTATATACTATTGATTAACTAGAATATATATTATATAAGAGAATTATGTCGAGCTCATTTATTAATTTAACATGATATCCATGTACCTATCTATAGTTATTTAGTAGTTTTTCATTTCAACTAAGTAAATACGTACTATCATGAGGCTTATGATGTGGTCATTAAGTGGATTGTTATACCAAATAACAATTAAATCCCAATAACAGAACACTTGTTGTTTTTTGCATTTACCGATTATATCGACTTTTTACCAGAGTTGAAAAAGTGTTTTTTTTTTTGTTTAAACTTACCTTTTAAAACTTAAAATATCGAGCATCAGATAGTTATTACTAATATGATTTAAGAAATCTTACCAAACAAAACTGATTTTAACTCATATTTTATAATAATAATATTAACAGTATGTTTATGATAATACGTGATTTGTGGATGAATTGGTGTAAATAATAATAATAATAATAATTTATTACCAAAAAGTAAATTATAATATATAATGTTAGATGATCATGGATGCGTAACTAATTTTAAATAGAGAATTTGATAGTCAAATAAACATTTATATATCATAAGCTTTGATATATAAAACAACAATTATATAATGATTTATCCCATGCTTATCAACTCTCGTTATATTTGTCAAACATTACATGTAAATAGCGTAAAGTTACTATGTTTACAGTCCGTGGCATACCCAGGAAAAACTTTTGTTGAGGGTAAAAATAAGACGGTTACATAACTTTAGGAGGGACACTCGGGATTTTTATACATATATAACACTAAGTTTTTTTTTACGGGGGCGGCTGCTCCCTTTCATTTATACCTGGGTCCACCCCTGTTTACAATTTTCTTTTAAAAATCAACCATCTAAAATACAATAAATACTAAAAACTTTATATGATTTATGGTTGGATCTTCGTACCACTTCTTATGCACAACTTGCAACTTAAAAGTTGAAAAAACGGTGCCCTAGATTGAAGGAGAGTATGTTTAGTGTGGTAATGTTCCATAAATACCCCTCCCTCTGCATCCGGTGCAAGTTCCAACAACGACGATACACACTCTCAAATGTGACTCACTGTTGAGTGACGCCAAACAACACGATTCGTGTTCATCAACAACAATCGAACATGGGAAGATCCACCACATCTTGCTTCAAGATCATTGCTTGTGGTGGTAGCAATCAATCTGTCGATAGAGATGAGATTGATGCTTCGTCAGAGGTATAAATGTGTTTGATCCCTCATTGTCTCTGTATTTGTATTCGATTTTGTGTGTTTTTGTGTGATTCGCTACAGGAGTAATTTGTTTGTTTGTCTGTTCTTCTTGCGTTCAATCATTGAGTTCAGTGTTTTTGACTGATCCGTAGTGTTTGTTTGACTTATGCGAGATTTGTTCTGTTGTTTAGGGTTTGGGTTCGTGATTTGTGGTTTCTAGCTGATTAGGTTGGAATTAGGTTAAATTGATGATACATTTTGTTATGATCTTGTATATCTGAATATCTGATGCGAATTTGTGTTTCTAATTTCGAGATTTTGATTGAATGTGTGTATCTTGTGTGTTTAGATGCCTTTTGATGATTTGGGATCGTGATTATGTTAAAATTTAATTCTTTATTATTTATGGATAAACAGTTTGATTAAGCATCATAGATTCGTATCTTATAGCAATCTGATTCTTTGATCTTTTGGAAAATGTTGATGAAAGGGATATTGGAAGATAATTTGAATTTGGAGAATGTGTAATTTGAGTTAATGCATTTTATCGCGATTAATATGTGTAAATCGAGATTTGAGTTCTTTTGTTTATGAACTAATTGAAAGATTTGATTGATTGAATTGTAGAACAAGAGTCCTGATAAACGAGGATGGAGTTTCAGGAAGCGATCAGCTAGACATAGAGTGCTTAGTAACACAGTAGTTACTGAAAAAATAACTTCTTCAGAGAACAAAGCGGCCACTGAACCGATTTCTGTCAGTTCGGAAGCACAGATTATTCCTAATATATCTGAAAAAACATCTGACAATATATGGACAGAAGAGATACCAAATTCAGTTACCAAAAATGCTGCAGTTTCATCTATGGTTACCAAATCTACTTGTGTAGAAGATGACATTAAATGTGATCATGTTTCTGATGGATCTGAATCTGCTGCTCTAGTCATCCAAGCAGCTGTTAGAAGATTCTTGGTGTGCATTTATTATTTTATTTTTTTATTTGAATTATGTGTTTTTTCGTCTTAATTGTGTTTCTTTTTTAGGCTGAGAGGCAACTGTTAAAACATAAGAATGTGGTGAAATTGCAAGCTGCTGTGAGAGGGCATTTGGTCAGAAATCACGCTGTTGGAACTTTACGTTGTGTTCAAGCCATTGTTAAGATGCAAGCTCTTGTTCGTGCGCGTAGACAAAAGGTGAAACAAAATACAGAATTTCTTTGAATATTCTTTCGTTTTTGTATCCTATGTTATGAAACATTGAACTAAGCTTCGCAAAACGGTGGGTATGGTGACGTAACAGGTCAACTTGGTTCGGGTCAAAATGGGTTGTTATTAAAGGTATTAGTTTAAACTATTATGTTTTGTTGCAGGGAGGGCAAAATGCAGGAATGAATTCAAAACCGACGTATGTTTCCGTTGAGAAGCTGTTAAGTAACAGACTTGCTCGCCAGGTAAATACTGTTATTTTCTGATCTGTTATTTTGTCCAAATTTTATTTTAATGAAAGGCAAATTAATGATTTTCTTTGTTAAAGCTACTGGAATCTACACCAAAGACAAAACAAATCAACATCAAATGTGATCCATCAAAATCTGATTCGGCTTGGAATTGGTTGGAGAGATGGATGTCTGTGTCTACTCCGGAAAATTTGGAGTCACATGCACCAGAACATGATCAGAGTACTGGTGTAAATAACTCTGAAAGTGAGGTTGAGACTGTAATCACTGCTAATGTTGGCGAGCAAACGGTGCCACTTGAAGAAAAAGAGAACCTGATTCACATTGAAGAAAATGCCAATGTAAAAACCTATGAAGAGGTGAAGCCCATAACAGAATCAATGGAGACACCTGATTCTCTGCCAGATAAACCTATGGATTTGAATATTGAAACTCAGATCGAGTTTAATTCAATTTCTGAGAATCTGGTATCAGTAACCAAACCCAAACCAATTCCTGAGAATCCCATATCAGAAACCAAACAGATTCCCGAGAATCCTTTATCAGAAACAAAACCTAAACCGATTCCTGAGAAACCTATACCAGAAACCAAACCAAAACTGATTCCTGAGAATCCTGTATCAGAAACCAAATCAATACCGATTCCTGAGAATCCTGTATCAGAATCCGAACCGAAACACACAGCAAAACGGATGGCGACTGACCAACCAGATTCAGAAGAAAGAAAGTCTGTGTTTGGATCAAGAAAGGCAAGTAATCCTGCATTTATTGCTGCTCAGTCAAGATTTGAGGAGTTGACTTCTATGGCCAAACCTTTAAAACCAGCCAATTCTTCTAATCAAGTAGATGTGGGAGGTTCAGGCTCAGGTTCCGGTTCCAGTTCTTCTGATCCATTGAAGTCGGCCAATTCTTCTCGTCAGGATGAGGTGGTGGGTTCAGGTTCACCTGCACGTATCGGTTCTTCTGCACCTGAAGAAGTAACTGTGGTGCCAGATGTTGAGCAGGAAGAACACTTGGTATCCCATGGTTCAACAGCAGTTCAGAACGGTGGCTCAGAATGTGGAACTGAATTGTCAATCACATCCACACTTGACTCACCAGATCAATTTGAAGTTGAAAACAAGAAAGCCGAGGAACCCAAGGTTTTAAATGAAGCAGTTAGTGATATAAACATAAACGTTGATCATAATACTAATAATAACATAGACATTGTTATGCCCGAAAAACAAGTTGACCAAAAGCTCGATGACAGCGACATCGAGTTGGAGCCAGAGCTGGAACCCGAGTCTAGCCACCATAAGTCTAATGAGCGCGAATCAGCTCCACAAATATCTGTACCAGGATCTCCAAAAAGCCACATAACAGTTCCTGAATCACAAGGAACACCATCTAGCCAGGTCTCAACCAACACTAAGAAGTCTAAAAGTGAAAAAAAGTCAAGCAGCCAAAAACGAAAATCATGGTCAACTAGCAAGAAGTCTAGTGTTGACTCTGGTCCAAGAAGTAGTTTGGAACAGTTGCCTAAAGACACGAAACCTGGGAAACGAAGAAACTCTTTCGGTTCACCGAAACCTGACCACAGTGATCAAGAACCATCGGTCCCTAGTTACATGCAGGCAACAGAATCTGCAAGAGCGAAAGCAGTTGCTAACATCTCCCCAGCATTGAGCCCAGACATACACGATAAGGAAACTTACTTGAAAAAGCGACACTCGTTGCCAGGGGCGGTTAACGGGCGGCAGGGTTCACCGCGTATACAGAGGTCAATGTCTCAGGCGTTACAGACCACAAAAGCAAATGGCAATCAAGGTAGTTTATAACTTATAACCTTATGATATCCTTATAATTTCATAATGGCTTTTTAAGATTGTTGTTGTGGTTGTTACAGAGAGGAAGTGGCAGAGGTAAAGTTGTAAAGGAGCAAACACCAAAAGTGTGAGATGGGGGTAATATGCTATGACCTATGTGTTTCTTTTTTATTTATTTAATTTTTCTCTTTGGATTGTTTATTTTTTTATATCAGCTTCTTGAAACAATGGTCTGCTTGTGTGTATTTGTTTGAAACTGGGTTTGCTATGTTTTTTTTAAACATGATATAAATATATAATTCTAAGGATTACAGTTTTTAAAATTTGCTTGACCTTTTCATATCTCTTATGTGCATTTTGTTGATGCGTGATTAATTAACTGAAATCGCTTAAACTGGCTTATGCTTAAAACCTTAGCATGCCCGCACACACAACTCGTCGACTCCCTCCCTCCCTCCCTCTTGGTTTTGCTCCTCACGCAAGGAAGGAAGAAGGCCTTCGACCTTGGGTTTTGGGTGCGATCGACCAAGCAACCGAACAAGGTTTGGGCCATGGTTTTCGCATGTGAGCCAGCGCCTTGTATTGTTGTTTTGTTGTGAATTACATCAGGTTTCATCATCCGCTTGATCACTCAAGTTTAAGTAAAAAATTTCAACTTTCCTATGGTTTGTTTTTGGCTTTATTATTCTTGCGACTTGATTCCTGATGGGTATCCTTCATTACATCAATGACGATTTGTGTATTATTCTTCCTTCCTTTACAAATACAACTTTAAAACGGATGCACAAAACCCAACATTGTCTTTCAAATTATAGTACTCTTACATATCACCTACGCATTGCTATCCTATGGAGTTACCTAAATCTTGGAAATCCTATGATATGAAACAAGAATGTAAACAGAAGTTGGTAGCTCCACTCCAACTTATGTCTCATGCCCTTGGTCACCAATCACACTACTTTGTAGATGATCTCTCCTCCATAAGGGAAAAAGATCTAATGTTTTATTAAACAATATACTTGCCATATTAACATCTCACCATGCTGGTCGAGGTTTCTGGTGTTGTTGGCGGACCAAACACTCAGAACTTGTTGCTAGAGTAGCCTAACCAGCTAACCGCATCACACATTCATGTCTCATAATAGCCTAACCAGCTAACCGCATCACACATTCATGTCTAATATTTGTTCTTGAAATCCAAAATGATTCACGAATATAATAATTAATTAGGATTAACAACTCAAAACCTCCCTTAGTAAAACATCACAAAACTCCATCGTGCACTGAAGTTGCCCAATTTTGTAACATTACTTAATGCAGCATGTCCGTAAAGATCCACATGAGAGTAAAAATCTTCTATGTTTTGCATCCCCCCTTTGGAATAATAGAAGAAGATGACACAATCATCTCATTGAGTGTAATAGCTTGCATGTGTTCCTTTGCACCTTAACAAATGTGTAATTACGATAGCCATAGACATTGCAAGCTCTAGATGGTAATCCTCCTCCAAATGAGCTCAATTGATTGAGATCCTAAATTGTTAGAAGACCCGAATTTATACTAAAAGAACACATTAATGTTTAATAATACACAAAAGTGGTAGATGTACAAGATTTCTTATATTCTTTTAACGTTGCTTATCCAATCTTTTTGTTTAAACAATAGGTTATGGTAAGTTGGAACAATAAACAACAAAAAAAAAAACCTCAAATCTCAAAATATATGAAGTACATACGTGAAATTTGTGGATGTTACGAGAATACTTGATGTGTTTTGCGTATTATTTTGTTACATTTGTTGATGATAAACGAGTGAATAAGTATATGACATTGTATCGTATATCATACGCATTTAAGTTTGTATTAACAAGAAGAGTTAATAATATTGATAGTCGTGTTGTATGTTCATATTAAGGATTAGACCCCATCTTTTTAAAATTACAAGTTTAATTTTTACTGTTCACAAACAGATAACAATAATAGCTACTAATATAAAATGTCTATTTTACCCAAAAGTACAAAACAAATTAACAAATAAAAAGAATAAATGAGACCCACCTAAGTTAGTGAACCTCCCCCAAACCCCATCATCTTCTTTATTTTAAACGAGTCATGTTTAGTTAATTCGTTGATTAAACAAGTCATGTTTAAATTGACCAATTTAACAAACACGCTATATTACTTGGTCAACCTAAAACTTAATTATTTAATATCGTTTTGGTGTCCTTATAGGAATTGTCCTCCCCACATTTGAACCCACTCATCGTACGTTTAATTAGCTGGCTTTAAGCCATAACAAAATTAGATTATATCCTGGTCCAGTTCATTGTTTCCTGTTTTGTGGTCTAGGTTCGGGTTTGTTTTGGATTGAATCGTATGTACACGCTGAAGGCGGTGAAGTGCGACACACAGTAGAGACGTGGAGGGCGACATACGTATATTAAGATGTTAACAATTAGGTTAAGGTTATGGTCTAAATGGTGCATCGTCACATGTGAACATGACTGGCGAGCTGATGGCTACTTCAATCCACTTGAAATATTTTTTCCATCATCCAAGGTTCTTTTCTTACATATTGTATCCATAAAAAAAACAATATTTCTTATATTATATCATAAGTTAATTTTCAATACAGTGTCAACAACTAGTCACGTGGTTGGACGCATACCAAGTCAATGGTAAGTGAAAACAATTAAATTCTGAGTGATATAAAAAATGTTATAAAATACCTAACAATAACAAGAAACGTATTATTTAGAGGTTAAGGGAACATATAAGAAGGTATGAGGTAAATTCAAGGTAAATCAATTATTAAATCAAACTCAAATGGAAAGAATAAAAAATAAAAGGGGCTAACGTTGATAAGTTTCTAAATGCTCAATTTTTAACCCATAAGACGGATGATTATCAGTAACAACAGGCTCCGCCGTTTGTGAAAGTGTTATCATTGAGAATCTATAGGTGTCGCTCATTTGGAAAACATGGATGTGGGTACTAGTGTTTCCGACGACGCTCCATCAACAATTCACCGACACATTATCGTAGGAGGCATTAGTGACGAATTCAGATGAATGGCTTACATTATAGTGATAACAAAATTAAGTATTTTTATTTTAATATACTAATTTAATTCATAATATGTTTAGTTTATATTTTTAATTTCAACAACTGTAGAAATAATAAAAAAAAATAACCATAAACCAAAAAAACTATTCATAATAAATTATATACGGTATATGTTTTTCTATATTTACAAAAAATAGATCCGACTTAGAAGGGGAAGAATCTATTTGTAAACTTAGAGATTTAAAAAAAACAACAATATTAAAGACGTCGTTTAAATACAAAAGCTTAATGGCAAATAGAAAGGAGATGAAAATTTTTAAAACTTATTCTTATAATTGGTTAATAAAAGAAGAAGAACTTTGTTTACAAGGGGGATAAGAAAAAGTAAGGGGAATTGATCTCAAAGCCTAATCGGGTAAGAGGAAATTTTCGTTGTTCAAGTGACTCTGTATTATAGAAAGAAATGACAGCTTCGAAAGACTTTGTTCAGTATAACTAAATGTTTTACAGATGGATGTCACACTTGCTGAAATTAAGGACATGATGTGGGATTGCAGGAGCGATAAATCATCGGGTTAAGATAGATTTACTATTGGTTTTGTGAAGGTATTTTAGTAGGTAACAAAGGATGACATTTTCTATTTTGTTAACTGTATCTTTCACGAATTTTGATTTCAAAAGTGGCTAGCCTTTTAGTTTGCAATTGGTTTGGTGTTTGCTGGAGGCGGTGGATTATGGCATGGTTAACCTTATCTAGGTCTTTCGTGTTGATATGACAATATCTTATGGTGATAATACTAAATTATTTCCACTTAGCTTTTGGCCTCAGGATTAAATTCCACTTTAATTAGAGAGGGTGAAGATTTTAGTAAAGTTAAGAGATTTGCAAACCGGAAAAGATCCCATTTGTTTAGTTAGGTCTTCCGGTGTGAATCAAAATGGGGAGGAAAATACGTTGAAAGAATCTCAATATCTCATTTATATATTTAACATCAAGATTTCTAAACTAAAAGCTAACTAGTATTAAACCCTTTGTGTTGCGACCGTGGGCGTAAAACCGTGTCAAGTACCACCAATTTTACACCACTATCAGTGACCATTAATATCGGAAAAACGCATACTAAAAATAAATAAAAACGGAAAAATTAAAATCAAATGGAAAAGGAGATGTAAAAACATTAAACCCCGCATGTAAACGTAAAACACTAAAAATAATAACTAAGTCGATCTAAGACTCGCGCGTTGTGACAGAACCGTTAAATGGAAAAAATAAACGTAAAAACGTTGAACTACACGCACACATTGCAGCGTGTTTAACTCGTAAACTTTAAACTGAAACTTAGTACCAAAAATTTGTAAAATATAAAAAAATATAGGGAATCAAAGTTAAAAATGAAAAATTGTAGATGTTAAGTTGTAAAGGTTTAAAAGTATTGAGGTTAAGAGTAAGAAAATTAAAAAAAAAAAAAAAAAGTAAATACAACCCAATAAAACTTAGATATAACCCATTATGCATAAATAAATTAATAATTAGTAATATCTGTAGAGAGTAACTAGGATGCCACATGACATTCTCATGTTACTCTTCACAAAAATTTTCCCGCCTAAATTAATATATTATTTTAGTCAAGTTTTTATTTTAAGAAACTCAATAAATAGTAATAATTCATTTTGTTTTAAATTTAATTTTATTGATATATTGAAATATTTTAGGTTAGTGTGATTTTAAGACAACTGGTTTTTAATTTTACATGGGTCAATTGTATATTATATTATTCAAATATTTATAATTTATAAATGTAACTTTTTATTTTTCATTGTTATAGTAATACGTAACTTAATCATACGAAATATTTATACATTTATGAATTATGTTGTTTTCATATTTTCAACCCGTGTATTACACGTGGTTTACTAAAACTAGTATATTTATATATAATTAATATGTTAAATATGTAAGGATTGTTTAAAGTACAACGAAGCCTAAAATACAACCACGATGCTCCAACCAAATTAGTAATTTGTATTATATTAATATATTATTTATAACAACTAGTTTATTTTATATGTTCTTTTTATAATTTTAGAAACTTTTTCTTCGATTAGAAGTTATACAAACCCAAAAAAAGCAAGATTAGGAAACACATGCAAAACCTTTAAACACCCCAAATCTCCACAAATACTCCAGTGAGGTTGCTTCAGACCAAATTCTACAACTTGGATGAATTAGGAAAATTATTTCACTCAAAAACTTCTATAAGAAGCATACACTGAATTTATAATTTTCTTCTTTTATGTTTTACTCTTAAAAAATTAGCATAAAGTTTAAATTGCACAATAATGAGTGCACCTTTTCATTTTACTTTAGTATGGAAAAGGACTCCCAAACTCTCTTATTGTCCACGTGTACGGTCGGTAATGCACGATTAACAAATTAACCTAGATATTTGTATCAATAACTTAACTAAGAAAGTAATTTCTCATCAAATTGCATTACTTTTAGTTGCTTCATATCCTTAGACCAGAAAACTTCTAGTGTGTTTGTATATCTCAATTTAAAACAAAAAAAATACAAAAATGTATTTTAATTTTATTTAAGACTATCTTTAACGTCTAAATTAAAGTCTATAAAAACGACAATGATGGCATAAACCGTGAGAGGAGGAGCATGAGGTAGAGGGAGGGTGGCCATTGGTCTAAAGAGTGGTCGGTCATTTAACATGTAATCAAAATGTCTGTTCGCAAAAAAAATACAGTAAATTCCTTCGTTCTTGATATCGTATTCTCTATTAATATAATTTCCCATGAAGCAAAACATATAGCTAGATATAGTCAAATTTAAGAATGAAGTGACAAACCTTGAATTATGGTGGCTTAAATGTCAAACAAACAATAATTAAGAAAACTAAAATCTAGCATTAAAAACACAACCGACATGTCACAAGATCTCTCATCTCTACTTGTCTTAATTAATTCAACAAATGTCTTCTCTTATTTCTTTACCTTTTACCACTCATCCACCTGCTCCCTCACTCTCACTACCCCAAATCTCCATCATCATCTGCTTCATCTTCATCTTCATCTTCAGCTTCTGAATCTTGACCCCAAATGGGCTCTGTTTCTCTCAAAATCGGTGATGGCACCGCAAGATTCAAGAGTGCCACCGTCTGTTCATCTGCCGTACATATCCTCATGTTATTTTCAGTCATTACTACCAATCTATTCGCTCTATACGCCTTCACATACTCCCCAAAGCCCAATAATCACCAGATTCACTTCCTCAATCACCATCACACCCACAAGAACATCTCTTTGATCTCAGAACAAGTGTCTTTAATCCTCAGGGAGATCGATTCTTCCCAAAAGAAGCTTTCCCAGATGGAAAAACAGCTTCTTGGATACGAAAGTATCGATCTTTCAACACCCAATATCCCCAATGAGTTGAAATTGTTCCTGCAAAGGAATCAGCTTCCATTGGGGAAAGATTCAAGAACTGGGATCACAGAAATGGTGTCATCTGTGGGTCATTCATGTTATAAATCAATGGACTTTTTGACGAATTACATGAATTACAAACCAAATGGAGCTTGCCCAGATGATTGGAGTCTTGCACAGAAGCTGATTTTGAAGGGATGTGAGCCTTTACCAAGAAGAAGATGCTTTGCAAAGTCGATCCCTAAGGTTGGTCTTCACCCTTTTCCTCTTTCACTTTGGAGAAATGTTAGTGAAAAGATTTACAGTTGGAGTGGTTTAGGGTGCAAGAATCTTGCTTGTTTAAATAGCAAGAAGTTGAATAGAGATTGTGCAGGATGCCTTGATTTAGGTAATGGTAATGAGATTTTAAGGTTTGTGAAATCAAGGGGGAAGAATGATTTCTTGATTGATGATGTTTTAGGGTTAGGAAGTGGTGGTATTAGAATTGGATTTGATATTGGTGGTGGATCTGGTACATTTGCTGCAAGAATGGCTGAAAAGAATGTGACAATAGTTACTGCAACTTTGAATATTGATGCCCCTTTTAATGAATTCATAGCTGCCAGAGGTATTTTCCCATTGTACCTAAGTTTAGATCATAGATTCCCATTTTATGACAATGCATTTGACATAATTCATGTTGGAAATGGTCTGGATATCGGCGGGCGACCCGAAAAGCTGGAGTTTTTGATGTTTGATATCGATAGGGTTATTCGTGCTGGTGGGTTGTTTTGGTTGGATAATTTTCTTTGTTCTAATGATGAGAAGAGGAAAAACTTGACCCGTTTGATTGAACGGTTCGGGTACAAGAAGCTGAAATGGGTTATTGGGGAGAAGATTAATGGGTCGGGGAATTCGGAGGTTTACTTGTCTGCTGTTCTTCAGAAACCAGTAAGAGTTTGAAGGTTTTGTCAATTGGTGGTGATGATGTTCTACAGAAGCAGCAAGTAAGAGTTTGAAGGTTCTTTCAATTGGTAAGACTTAGTGTTCTTGGTGGTTTTAACTTTTTAATCTATTATATATTATGAAATTTTGATTACAATGTTATGATTACATAAGTTTAAATTCCTTTTAGAATGCAAAATAAGTTAAGAAAATGCTTGTTAGTATACCCTATAGGATGGATGGATTGATCATGGAACTTGGTTTAGAATTTCAATTTGTACTATGTTGTTTATTCTGCAAAATTGAATGTCAGATTAGATTCTTGAACTCCTGTATATTTTCTTGTTAATGATATGATTATTGTTTTTATGATTATTGTTATGGTCATGGGCTTGTGAACCCAATGACTTTGTTCTAAGACATCAATCATCTTAAGGACCGCGGTTGACCTTAGTGCACTAGGGTCAAGTCATGGTAATATATAGCAATGACAGATCTAGAAATCTGATTTAGCTGGGGGACTTGCAGATCCGGTTAGGCGGACATAGCCGAAGAACTGGACCGGATTTCCTATGTTTTGTAATAGCATGATTTCAAGTTCAAGGTACTAAAATTTGGTTTGTGGTTAGGTTAAAAACACTTCTAAATGCTTTTTTTTTTTTTAGAAATCTTGAAACTAGTCATTTTTACTTTTATATAGCTATATCAAAAACAAATCACTTATTTAGCCATGATCAACTCGAGCTCACCATGCTTTTTTTGATGTTGAATCATTAATCTTGAGTAGATACGTGCTTGCTTCATGGTTTAGTCCGCACTTACCTATCTTAAGTTGCAACTGATCTATTTAAGAGACATACATATAATCGTAACTTAATTTTTGGAGATCGATTTAGTTATCGGTTCTATTATTTTTAAATTAATTCTGATTTAGTTTCAATTTGGTTAATCTGGACTACTGATGCTTAGACTTAACTATTCATGCTAGCAATCTCATACTCACATTCAAAATATTTATAAAAAACTGATGTGTTGTAAAGATACTTCAAAGTAATTACTAGAACAACCAAATTGCATAAATGTATACACGAGTGTACTTATCATATTAGTAGAATAGCAGCGACAAGAACTAAATGTCTATCCCAAGTGTACTTATCGTATTAGTAGAATAGTAGCGACAAGAACTAAATGTCTGTCCCAAAGTGTGGTTATCGTATTAGTAGAATAG
Source organism: Flaveria robusta (assembly GCA_025506415.1). Classification (NCBI taxonomy): domain Eukaryota; kingdom Viridiplantae; phylum Streptophyta; class Magnoliopsida; order Asterales; family Asteraceae; genus Flaveria; species Flaveria robusta. The sequence goes on along the minus strand of CM046476.1, from coordinate 26,351,164 downwards.
TAGCGACAAGAACTGAATGTCTATCCCAAGGAACACAAGGGAATCTATCAATACTAAATCATTAATGATATTTAGTCTAATAATTAAAAGGTGACTAAATATTTAATCTAGGGAAAACTTAAAAGAGAACTTAGACTAGAATTCAAAAAACTTAAGCGAAACACCCAGGTGTATGATCCTCTTGATTGACTGAGTTAACAATTTATGAATCATGTAAAGACCTCAAGAAGTTGCACCTTGCTTTCACGTAGCCTACAAACAACTAGAAGACAGAGAGAATTTTCTAACAAGATTTTTTAGATTTTTATCAAACATAATTACAAGGTTAGCACACTAACTCACCTAGTTACACCTTAGATTTATCTATTATCTTTTCAGTTCTTAAGCCATATATTAGCAGATACTAATCAAACATCTTTAACCAGGATAACAATAGCTACTAAAAAGGTATTTTTACATACAAAGTCAATAAAGCCAATAAACCTAACAACATAACCAACTTAATAAAATACACATAACACATCAAAAGTGATATAAAACAGTACTTCACTAAAATCATTTACAAACACAATTGAGTCAATTAAACAATCAAAATTTATATTAACCTAAGTGATAAAGAAGAACTAGCCACTCATAGAAAAAGAAAATACAATCGCAGATCTAAACATTATTCCAGAAATCAAAAGAAAACTATCGATCGAAACATTATTCCAGAAATCAAAAGAAAACTATCACTAATGATCAAACCAAAGTAGTATAAATAAGATTTTCATCTATGACAAACGGATCTTCCTTGGTCATCACAATCTTCAAAAACGTCTTCCGGAACTCCAAAACACGAACTCCAAATGCAGTCAACTGTAACAACTCGTCTCTCCTCAAATTGGAACATCAAAAAAGTGTTTTTAGGGCTTATGTCGACTCCTGCAATACCCTTTGTATCACCTTTCATGGTCTGTATTGCGCTCATTTAAGACGCTTGTTGACTTTTGAAATCTTAAACTTCATATTAGCCTAATAAGGACAGTATACATTCATGCTTTCTATATCAAGTCTAGTTGACTCTTGACTTTTTAAATATTTTTACGTTTGTTTCTGAATCTTTAAATACACCATTTTTCTTCTTCAAAGCCTGAGAAACACTAAAGAAATAAAAACAATTTTTCTCCACAAATAATATAAAAACAGTTAAGAATAACAATAATAGTGATAAATAAACATGTAAAATTTAATACATGTATAAAAAATTAAAGAAGGAAATCAGGATAGCATAGTTAAAAAAAAATTAGAGAAAATTCTATAAATAGTCTGTGTTTTAATCAGATTACATGTTTGATTACTAAACTTTAAAAATTGTAAAGTAAGTCAAAATTTTTGTGTACATATTTTATTTTTGGTCCCTAACATTAAATTCAATTAGTTTTTATGTATTTTATAAACTTTAGACTAACTTTTAAATTTAACGTTAGAGATAAAAAATGCAATACTCATATAAAATTTTGGACTAACTTTTTAATTTTAAAAATTTAAGGATCAAAATTGTAATGACTATACAAATGTTTGAACTAACTTCGCAATTTTCAAAGAATGGTAACCAAATATGCAATTTAGTCAAACCATTAGGAACATTTGTGATTCTCAAAAAACTATTTTCTATATTGTATCATGTCCCATTCACATACAATATAGAAACCTATTTATTAGATGAATGTGTGATTAGTATTACATTGTAATATATACAAGGTTTTCATGAAGTAAATATTTATGTTTTATTTTAAGGAAAATTATTTAAATAACCATTTCACCGAACACCTTTGTCATTCTAGCCATTAAGTTACAATATTAAATATTAAAGCTATATTCGTAGACCACACAAGTCTCGCCACATGGCGATATATTTTCATAATTCTTCACTCACATGGCACTTTAATCGACTTTCTAGCGGATGTGGTGGGAATGAAAAAAAAAAGATTATCGTTTACGTGTCATGTATTTTTTTCAATGATAAATTTACATACCAATAAAAAATTTTCATATAGACGAGTGCTGAGGTAAGAGGATAAGTTTTTTCATGATGACATAGCAAGATCTAATGGTGGCAAGAGTCGACTCTTTCTTGAATGTTTTTGTGAGAATTGATGCTTCATAACAATCAATATTTGTTTTTTTTAATATAATTTCATGGCTTTGTTTTTTGTCACAAGAGTTTACAATGTCACTCATTTTGAAATTTCTACCACCTAAGCATTTTTAGCTATAAAGTTTTTATCTTTCATAACAAAAATAATATTTCTCTCACAAGAAAGATACTCTTAATACATGGTGACTCGTTTAACCACTCACTTAAACTAAATATATTTTTAAACACTAGTTTACATACCACAAATAGGGCGCAAGTTTTAACCAAAAACACCTCCAAAAGATACTCGAAATATAATAAGTGCTATCAAACTTACTAGACATCGTTCAAATTTCAATCAATCTCAAAACACCAAACACTTTCCTTTGATGTATTAACTAAAAATATACAACATACCCCCATCAGCAATTCCTAATTTTTCTATTGACGGAAACCAAATCAAATCGAATCATCAGAAAATATAACCTGTTCTAAATCCAATTTTCCTATAACGTGACAGCATTCCTGATATATTTTTTTAAAATTCAAACAACCAAAGTTCAACCCTTTTCAGTACTTTTTTTCTCCTATTCAAAATCTAAAGACCCTAAAACTAAAAAGAAAAAGAATATAATACGTGGCAGACCCCCACTTTTGAAAAATCAAACCAGTGTTTGCGGGATTTTTGGCATCACTTGCACTCAAGCCTACAAAACCCCCTCTTATCTCCACACCACTTTCGTTCCATCAAATCACACACACAACCACCATGTACACACCAACTAGCACCGCCTTCCTTCACCACCGATGAACCACCGTCTAACACCTTCTCCGGCAGCTTTCATCTCCTCCGATCACAACTCCGATCACTCTCAGACAAGGTATCATCAATTAATCTCCCTCATTGTTCCTTTTTTGTTCGAAATTTTAACTGTAACTTTAGCGGTTCGCCATAAGCACATTTTACGCTACATCGAACAAACTCATCAGAATTTTCTCCGATGATTAGTTAAGAACAATTGTGTTAGGAACGATGTGGCCTAACGTTATAGCTTCGTTATGCTGAATCAGTGTTATGGACATTTGATTAAGGAGAAATTGCTAATTTGTTATTTCTAGGGTTTAACGTTTACGCGAGATGAGTGTTTGAGTTTGTGATTCATCTCTTTGGATGGAAACTGTGTGATTTAATTTAAGTTAAACTGGTGTAAGCCTCGAGATCTGCGTCTCATTATTCAGCACAATACCGTTTATTTGTCGTTGCTCTTAAACTTCTTATTCTAGTAATTCTTCTTATTCATCCGCCATGCTTCTTCTCAAATCCATATGCATTTGTGCATTTATATATTCGATCGATTTTGAAATCTGCAACGGTAGGGTCTGGTGTGCATTAAACGTGGTTCCCCTTGTTGAAGATGACTATTTGATGAATATACCGACAGAAATTAGCAATTATTTGATGAATTATAGCTTGAAAGTATGATTCTACTCGATTATTACACATGTTATTCAATCGTACAATAATGTATTGACCTCTGGCTGTTAATATTTTGGAACCATTGTTTCCGACATTTTGCAGGCTATAGGGCCGGCTGATGTGATGTTGCCTGTAACCAGCTCAGCCTGTAACGCCACCGTTGCCGGAATGTCATCTTCGTCGTCGTCGGAAACATCACGACGGAGTAAAAGCAAGTTCATCAGTAAGCCTTCATGGCTCCTGCTCTCCATCTCTGGTACGGATCTTTTTAACCTTTTCTACATATTTAAAATAGATGTGATTTTATTGGGAATAGATTAGTAAAGTTAAAAGTTGGAGAGATGACGAATTAGACGGCTAATGGAGGTTTGGTTCACATTAGTAACGAGTAAACAATGATTTAGTTAATATTTTTTTTAATGGCTATCGTATACTTTAAGCCTGATCATCCGGATAAATTTATTAGCAAAAAATCACACATGTCCATGAACGCAGGTAGCGGTGACCTGACCGCCCACCATTGTGGAGGAAAACTAACTACCATAAACACACTGTGGTAAAACCTTTAACAGTATTTGCATAAATTGATATTTAAACTCATAACCTTTATTTTGAAAAGACACGGGTGTATCTCATTAAATCAATTGATTTAAGAATAATTGACCAATGATTAAGTTAATTAATTAGCATTTAGCTTTTTTTTTAAAGTGATAACTCATATATGTTATAAGCATACTATTAAATTTTCACCTGTTTCTGTCATGGCTAGAATCCTCAATTGATTATGAAGCAACATCTATAATGCACATATTTTAAGTTTGTTTTGGTCTTAAAATTTGTTTTTATGCCATGTTTTCAATTTTTATTCCTTTAACAAGTATTACCAAGGCGGAACCTTTAGTCTCGCTCGTTCGATTATCCGAGAGCTATTAAAAACTCGTTGGTTAATTACTGTTTACTAACTTAAAACTTGATCTTAGATGTGTGGACGGTATTGAAAAATTTAAATACTACTATTAGGTATTGACGAGACCTGCTCATTAATACATGATAAGGAATTTTCGATTTGAAAAGTATCCCAATGCTTTTTTTTAGTGAATTAATTTTAGAACAAAAATATTAAATCACATGATGATCAACGGCTGGGATCTCCCAGATGGATATGTTAGAATTTAATACGGTAACATCTTCTCATTATGTCTCATGTCTTGTCATACAGGATGCTTTTCTAGGTTGCCTAGCCTTAAGGCTATTATAGGACACTGTTGACTGCAATCCTGTTAATTCACTTCTTACCGAGTTTAAACCAGTGCTGCTATAATTATTATATGTATTAATTGAATTAGTATTGAATTGAAAGAGATAATAATAATATATTTTTATTGATTATATAATAATAATTAAATATTACTCCTACATTAATATACACAGAATTGAACCTATATTCGTATAATAAAATAATAACAATGTTTTTTTATTGATTATATAATAATAATATAATAATATATTAAATAATAATATTGGCTTTTTGAATTATATTTGTTTTAGTAAGTTATATTTGTTTATTGAATTTAAATTTATTTGGTTAATTTTGACATGTCACTTTTATCTATTTAAGTTTGTAAAGTTTTGGATTTATGTCAGTATAACTTTTATTAAAATAATAAAATTTTTATTTTTTGTATTTTTAGGTACGTGTCGGGTCAGGTATAAAATGTTCCCATGCATATTTTTATATATGCTTTGAGATTATCTATATTTTGATGTTTGCCTACTTTTTGACATGTTTTGTTCGAAAATGAGTCGGGCAAAAATGTTTTAATTCGACGATATAAATCCGAGTTACTGTACGTTTCAACGTAGATTTGGTTTGAAAGCAAGTCGAGACGATCGTAAGCTATGTGGTTTTAGTGTATGCTTTGACATGGTCTACATTCAGACTTATTTTTGTTTGAAAAAAGCGGGTGAAGTATAATAGGTTTTCGTTTCAACGATATAAATTCGTGTTATTTTACGGTTCAACGTGAATTTAATCTGGAGACAAATCGGGTCAATTATTAGTAATATATTTTATTGCGCCGAATACGATACCGCCGCAACGTGCGGCTAATAAAAACTAGTTGTATAAAAGTGCGTAATCTAATTGAATCGAGGCCGAGCTCTCTCGAGTTCAAGTTTGGCTCATAGTTTAAAAGAACATTATTTTGGCTATTATAAGTTTTAAATTTGTTTTTCAAGTGAATGCTCGGCTCTTTAATTATATTCTAAAACATTTGAAAGTGACGTCGATAGCGATGTACAAGTGGCTCTTGCTGGTTGTATATGTTATAAATGTATGTACAACTTTTAATTTTTTTTTTAAAATTTGAATTCGGCTTTATATGTATTAAAATTGTTAATAGTTATTTAATTTTTATACATATAATTATTTACATATACTTATACATACTTAACATACTTTATATTAACTCCTTCAACCTTTATATAAGGTTGTACATGTATAAAAAACTATATATTATCACGTAATTTATATCCTAAAATTAATATATAAATAAAAGTACACATGTTCATCATGTAATATTATTTGTTATATAAAATAAAAGTTATAATTTTTTAATATGGTATTACTTATTACATAAAATCAAAATTATAATCATAAAAGTAATAGATTAGTTTGGGCTTTTAAGCGTAGTTAATCACTTAAGCCCGGCATTTGAAGTTCAAGCTGTAGGTCGGGCTCGACTATTCATCTTGATTAGAGTTTTTAATGGGTTGATGTTAGTGAATCTCTGACATGTTCATACACTAGTTTTAAAAACAACTTGTAAAAGGTGGTTCAGAGTATGAAAACTTGTCATGAGAGTAAAAAAGCAATTATTCTTTTAGCTGTAGGAAGAATCTTTTGTATTGATTTGGATTTTGAACCGATATAGGAGGGAGTAGTTAACTTAACGACTGCACCCGAGATTGTCTTTTTACGTGTGGTCACTTTCGTCCTTTTTCACAATTCCAGAAGTGGTACAACCCTATATATCAATCCGAACGGAGCTCTCAATAATCTTACTCTCATTATTATTCTTGTCTTGCAACTTTTTGAAGTCTTTTCTTTTCAAATTTTGAAATGTTCTTTTTAATTCTTTGTATTTTTTTTGTTTTTTTTTCTTTTGAACATGTAGCCTATTCCAATCATAGTTGTTATTTTCATTAAACAAAAAAGTGGTACAACCCTAGAAGACGCTATGGACCATCTAAGAAAGCATACCACCAAAACCTTGTAAATGTATTTAGTGTTTTATCAATTAATAGTCTTGTTTAGCTTTCTTTTGTTAAAAGAAAATTATTGTCGCTTTTACATCCTAGAAGCTCACGGCTATTTTCCGATACTCTACAAATTTGGTACTTTTTGCTAATTTTTTTTTTAATTATAAAGTCGTTACGATATTTTTGAATACTGAATATTTAAAAAAATGTATCATAATTCGATAATAGCATTGCGCATTTGTATTGTTCAACTTGATATATAAAGGATTTAAAGTATTCTAAAAAGTGTATCGAATGGTAAAAAAAAGTAAAAAACTATTTATCGCAAAACTTGTAAAATTTCGGAATATGAAATATCAGTACAGGGTACCATTACCATTTTTGTTTGATCGATACCAGTTGGGTACCGTATTGGTACTTGGTAGAATAACGACATCCGTGGATAATTTCTTAGAATCTAGTACACGTAGAATTACAGAAGACGTGTTAACAGAATTAATAAATTTTACGTTTTTGCAAATCAGATATGGAGGATAAAATACAAGCGATCAACGGAGAAGATAAGCCAGACACATTTGGGGAACGAGCAGATTTTTACTACCGTAAACGCCCTGAACTCGTAGCTTTAATCCAAGACCTTTACAATCGTTACCTTTACCTGGCTGATCGTTACACACGAACACTTTCCAAACAACAACCTCAAGAACACGTACAAATACTCGAACATGAACTAAAACAAACATGCGACAATAACAACGGTAGTTCTTCCAACGATGCCGACAGCTCACTCTCTACCCAACCTCCAAAACTCAATACATCTGAGTTAGTAATATCCGAGCTCGTAATGAGGTTTGTGGAGTATGAAATCGCGGTCGAGGAGCTACAAACTTTAGATATGGCGCAGGAGGAATCAAAGAAGAAGATTGAGATACAAAAGAGTTTATTGGACGTGTTAGAATCGGAGCGTGTGGTTTTAACAAATGAAAACTCTAGGCTGGCATCAGAGTCATTGTTCATGAAGCGTAAGGCGGGGGAGCTGGCGCGATGCGTGTTACTGGAACGAAGCGAAGACCAGCGTGTGTTCGTTCTGAGCCGTAAGATCGACGATCTGCAAGGGCAGATATACGAGTTGGAGAAGAGGAACAAAGAGTATTACGAGAGGTTAATGAAACAGGAAGTGAAGGGGAATGATGGAAAGAAGAATAATATAAGCATAAACATAAAGAGGCTGATGGTGAAAAACAATGGTGGTGGGAGTAGTGAGAGTATCAGTTGGAGTGGTGAAGATGAAACAGGGTGGTCAATGAGTAGTACAAGTAATAGCAGCACATGTACAAGTCTAGCTCAGGTGATGAAGGAGAAGGAGAAAAAGAAGAAGAAACATGAATATCCACGTGGCAGTGATGGCGGGAAGAAGGGGTATGGGTGGTGGGACCGGGTGAAGAAATTTGACATGTTCATGTGTGGACCCCATGTTGGTGCTACTTGCTGATATGATGTATGAGTAGGTAAGTAAACTTGTGGTATTTATATTAGTTACCATGAATGATTTATCTTTTGTTTACATATCTCTTTAATGAGTTTACCTACTTTTCTCAAAGAAGAGAATGTTTCAAAATCTACCGTGATGCTATTGTTATAAACATTATGAAAAGTAGTATTTTCTTTACATTATGTTTTGATTAAAATGCTCAAAACAATGATAAATGGGTGTATAGTTGCATTGGTATATTAAAGAAGGTACATTCCAGAAGGACTTGCATAAATCATATTGCGTGCTTTTAAAAAATTATCAACCATGTGTTATGTTTTAAAATTTATATAAATAACCTTCAAAGTTAATTTCAATTTTACTCTTTAAGTTTTAACAAAAGTTTTAATTTTTTTTTCAAAGTTTGAAAACATAAATTTGAATTCAAAAGTTTTATTATTTGTTTTAATTTTAGTTTAAAGGTTTTATTTTTTGAATTCAAGTTGAAATAACTTATTAAACTTTTGAATTGAATTGAAATAATATATAAAACTTTTAAATTGAATTGAAAAAACTTATGAAACATTTGAAGATAAATTGATATTTTAATCTTTTGTAAGAAAATAGTTTTTTCATCAAATCTTAAAGTGTAAAATCAAATTTAACTTTAATCCTTATTTTTAAAACTTATAAAAGAGTTAGGTCTTATGGTAGTTTAATTCAACAACCTACATTTTAATCGTTCTAAATGATCTATGGACCATAAAATGTGATTTTCAATAACGACATTTGATCATTGATCTAAGGAACACTTTTAAACCTTTTCATATTTTGAGTTACCTTAATCCTTAACATTTTTAGTGGTAAAAGTTTCTAAATTAAATTCTTTTTTACATTTTCTTTCACTAAAAACCACTATATGTGTTACTTCATTGTATTTACAAGTGCGTATTGTTATACTTTTCTAGTTTCCTAAAGAGAAAAAAGTTAAGAAGTGATTTAGATAAATAAGGAAATAATGATAGAGAAAAATAAATTGTGTTTTCTATTTTAATAAAACATTATTCACATATTTTATACCGTTCTTATTTAATGCTAGAGTACATGTAGTGTTGCTTAGATCTTGTCATGTAATTGTGTTTGCATGGTCCTGATAATTATTCTCTAGAATCGTTCATGGGTTATGGATGAATAATTGCTTGTGGGTCTGAATCCGCAATTGGACATGTGCATACAACGGGTATGATACCCGTTATACTTTCAATTATTCAAGAGCCTAGTAAGTACTAAGTACTAGTAGTAACTAGAGGTGTATAATAAAACTGTTTCGGGAAAAAACATGTCAAAAAAACCGGACCGGTTTGAAAAAAAAAAAAAAAAAACCGGTTGGGCAGCTCGATCTGAATTGCTGGTTTATGTACCGGTTTGGTAATCCCACGCTCAAAACCGGTTCAAAAATTAAAAAACCGGTTAAACCAGTAAAAAACCGGTTTCAAAACCGGTCGAATTCGGTTTGATAATTAGGTTTGAGTACTCAATGAATCAAACCAGTTTGCAATTCGAACCGGTCTGAAAAAAAAAATAACCGGTTTGTTCATATGACAAAAAAAACCGGTTCGGTATTAAACCCAACCAATTTGAGAAAAAAAACCGGTTTCGGTTTGTACACCTCCCGTCAGGATGAATCTGACCCTTTCCCCTGTTTCCACCTACGTATATAAGATATTTTAAGAAGTAACTTGAGTAAGACTAAAAAATGAAAGTATATAAGTTGGGCTTGAAAAATTGACCATTCACCAGTAGGTGTTATGTTAATCCAGTTTGCATATTAGGCCCATTGGACATAGTTTAGTAATTTCAAGTTGTAGGTACTAGAACTGGCCTACTAGGCTACTAGGCTTCTTGGTATAGACCTTGACTATTATGGGCTTTATCATACCAGTGCGTTATTTAAACACAACTTGGGCTCATACTAAGCACGCTCCAGGGCTCCACAAACCTATTACAAATTAAATAGCCCATATAATAAATACTAACATCTCAAACTTTTATCATCAACTCTTTTATTCATTTCCCACAAACTATACCCTTTTTCAACCCCTCGATCTTAAAACTCAAAATAACTTAATTTTACATCTCTCTCTCTCTCTAAAAATTCATATTTTTCTAATACCAAGGTTTTTAAAAAACTCATTTTTAGTAAATTAAAAATACTGTTTAAAAATACACTTCGAAACAATGAGGCTTTTTTAAAAACACAAACTATTTTAAAAGTGATCATTTAAAATAAAAGTTTTATAAAAAAGAAAATTAAAAAAAAAGCAAAGTTCTTTAAAAATTATTAAAATTTGGAGTATCTAAATAATGAGATTTTTGTAAAAACTGAAAAATTTTCAAAGGAGTTTATCAAAAGAAGAAAAATTGTTTATAATATGAAAATAATTGAAACCGTACTTTCACATGAGATTTTTATAAAATAAACGAATGTTTTTGAAAACAGTTTTTTTTAACGAAATGTTTTAAAAACTTTTTTTAAATGAAAGTTTCAGTAAAAATAATAAAAACAGATTATTAATTAAAGTACCTATACACAAGTTTAATCATATTTTATTTTAAAATATAAATTTGTAGTTTTTAATTTTTTATTAATAACTATTTAATACTTTCTTTATTTAACTTATATAATACATGAGTTTGTAAATTAGTTTAATAAAAAGTGACTATTTTTTTTCTTTTTAACTTTAAACCGGTTCCAGAAATATAGTTAAATTGATGCAAAGATTCAATAAGGTGTTACGAAAGACCAATTTTCAACAATCAAAAATACAAAATTGAAGTAGTTATTGACACCAAAAACATATTGTTTGAAATAGCGTCGTACATTTGTTATTTAAAAAAATGTGTTGGCTCGAGCTCACACTATCTATATTTGACTGGCACTATGCACTAGTTTTTACACCGATTTACTGAAAATTTTTCGTGTGCTTAACGCGTATATGAGTTGATACACTTAGAAAAAGATCTGCCTCTTTTAAATTTTATAGATTAATGTCATTGTCAAGTGCTTATTAAAAAGAACATTTAAAACAGAGTAGAAATTTTCTTTGTATATACATATATATGTATGGTTCGTAGACTGATAGTTTGTAGAAAAGAAGGAAGTGGATGTACGACGTTTACAAATTACAATTCTATTGACTTCCCATGTGAATGGTTTTTTTTTAATTGAATTAAAGAAAGGTAATGACAAAAATCCATCCGTCCTTTCCGCCTGATGTAACATGCTATCCCTTTTCCTTTTCGTTTATCATATTCCTAACATTCACTTTAATGTTTACTATGTGACATATATACATGAACGGGTGACTATCATCGAGTCGATGTGAAAATGTTACATTAACCCTAAACACATTCGTTAGTGAAACTCTAATGAGTGTTAGTTTTCATTCCTGTATACATATACAGATATACTTAAGTATGACATAACTCTTAATTCTCATCGTAAAACCTACACATTTGTTAGTGCAACTCTAATGAGTGTTAGTTTTCATTGTTGTATACATATACATGACATAACTCTTAATTTTTATTGTAAAAATACAAATTGACAGCATGTGAAGGCGACTAATGACCTACCATCCAAAATGTTGCTCAATTTTTATTTTTTAGAAATGGGAATGTGTGTGAATACAAAAAGTATTATAGTGAAAAAAAAGTACAAATGAACATAATCTATAAAAATGAATATGAGAAAAGATTTGATTCTTGTAAGAGGAAGTTTGTAAGGTAGTTTATTAGGTAATCAAAGGTCAACCATGTTGGCTAAAGGACCAAATATGGGTGGGTGGGATGCAATATATATTGGGATTTATTAATACAAGTTCTAATCATTCTTGATCTAAATAACTACTCATTCTAATAATTGGCAATGATTTATTTGTTTCCAGATGGATGATGTTAAATGACATAAGTGATAAGCGGCATATAAATAAATGAAGGGTGTTAGATTTTTTTAAAATGTATTTTAAACTACTCATAATATTCAAATGAGTTTTTCGAAAATGAGATTTCAATCATCTATACTAATTTTGATACTCTAGATCTGACTCAATAAAAAAATCATCAATTAGAAAACTTATTACTGTCAGAGAACTCAATTAAGTCAGATTTAAATATGAGATCTTAAAATTTCAAGCTCAAATCATCATCTCTTGCTATTGGATTACAATTCCAACGGAGTGTTAGATGTATACACTCCAATGAGAGAGAATCACAAAGGAGAACGCGAGATGCTTAAAAGAGAAATAAGAAGTGTATAGAATAAAGGAGAGAGAGAGAAAGAAAAAAAAATACAAACATAAATGTTAGGATAGAACTTAACTTTTACTCAAGTTCACCTACAATGAAATTAGTTTATCCCTTAGGATAAAAGTTTTATGAAGGTAGGATTTAGCAGTTATAACTAATTTTCATAAAAAGTTAAAAGATATGCTTATTTTGGTTGAATGAATATAACTAACTAGCTAAGCATAAACAACTTTAACAACTTTAATGCTTCATGAAAGTGTAATAGTTATTTAGTTACGTATTCATATGTAATTTCTTGGTCTTGAACAAAGAGATACACTAAACATACATAAACCAATTAAATTATGTAACTTATCTAGTTATCTGACATTTTTTTTAAAGTTACAATAAGCACTTCTTTCTTATATTTTCTCAAAGTAGACCTTGCGTAACCAAACCATTAAAGAATCGAAAAACTACATAGTGATATTGGAAATATCTCAATTTCAAATCCTACTTTTGAAAAGTGATCTACATACATAGTGATATTGGAAATATAGCAATAAATTATAGTTCAAATTTTACAAAATTAACATTATGCATTGGAGAGGGTAAAATTGAGAGCATAATGCACCAGCCTTATAGAACAGTCCTACCTTCTCCTATTTACTTTAGAAAGTATCGTATTCGTATATAAAATCCTATACATTATTAATATAATATATGTGGACGGTTTACAAGTTGATGTCATTTTCTATGGGATTTTATGGGTCCCTTGGCTAGGGTGCCCTTAGAAAGGAACCCCATACCTCACAGTTGATATGGTTATTACCAGATCTTTTTGTTGTGTTTATTTAATTATGTATACACCAATCATAAGGCATTGCACAAACATTAGAATATATGTACATGCAATATTTATAAGTTAAAGGCTATATTTATCAATAACCGACTAAGTATACATTGATGTTTAATGTCGTCAATGAATTATAAGTTTATATGTTGTTCCCGTGTTAGGGAAAAAGTCGGTATGTTTGAATTTGCACTTCGTTGCTTGCATTATCTACTTGTACCATCTGCATTGAAAACGCTATGAGCCATGTGAGGTATGGGCCATTGGGTTCCTTTCAAGAACATAGTTTATTTGGTAACAATAGCCCATAGATAATGACTTTATGAAAATAAACTAGAGATGGAGGATCAGTGAGATAAGATGGGAGTTTAAAGAATGATACTCTTTCCATGTGCATGTTTTATATATATATATATATATATATATATATATATATATATTTCAAACATTATCACTTTCTTGTTTAAACTTCTAATTATGAGCTAATACGGACACGAGCCTTCTTTTGTTTATACTAAATTAAGTATTTTTAATATGATATATTTCTACTATTTCATATTTGTTTAGGAATGATAGTTGATTGTAATTAGGGTTGTAAATGAATCAAATGAATAAAAACGAAGCTTGCCCTTTTATGCTCGTCATAATTTAACCAAGTATAAGAATATACAAGAGCAATTAATGATTTAAAATCCTAGTTACAATGATAAGTAATCACCTTAAGATTAACCATTTTATATCTTTGACGGGTAAATATCACTCACACCAATTAGTGTTTAGTGGTTTTGTCAAACAAATTTCATGAAAATGTTCACGTTGAGCTTGTAGCATTCAAAATTTTCAAATATATTTCGTGGCATTCATTTGGAATATATTCAATTAAATGGAAAACTAGTTATGTTTTTCAATTTTCTTTATTATCCATACCACATACGTCATACATTCTATATAAACTTAATTCATGTTTTCATGTAAAGTAATCATGGATAAGTTAAATCAATGTATAATATGTTGTTCCAAAAAACCCGTGATTCGCTTTGAATTATGATAATCCCATGAAAAATAATATTTTCATTCAAATTTATTAGATTTGATGCTTTAAAATTAAAGCAAATGATTGGCAATGATTAATGAGATTAGGAATTGCATTAGTAAATCCCCTAGTCCGTTAATTTCTCCTTAGTAAAATGCCAAAAAGAATTATTAAAACAACATCCGATTGATGAGTACCTTGGAGGCTTGCAGCTATGAGTGTAATTAAATTCCATTTCAAGATAGATTGCATGTCACAAGCTGAAACGTTAGGCACGTATACAACACAAAAAGAAAATTCATAAATAAATAAACCCTACTTAAACCAGTAGTGATAAATCCAGTAAAATTTTCTTTTACCTGAGATCGTTAGCTTCTTAGTAGATCCCTAAGCCCGTTTATTGCTACCCATCCGCATTTCTCATACGCAAGGCCAAATTATGTATTATGCGGAGTAGCTAGTAACTATCACTATAACGAAACCTTGTTCAAACAAGTAGTGATGAATTCAGTGCATTTTTAACTGGTATATCAATTTATGATATATTTGATGAATTGATGACAGATATGTGTATAACATATACAAAAACGAATATAGAACCATTAACTTTTTTTTTTATTTACTTGACATCAATTGCTTCTTAATAGATCTGCCTTTATTGTGTCTAATACAAAATTATAAACGGTTTGGTTGAGTTGAAAGGTTTGCTTAGACCTTCAACTGAAAATCAATGCATATAAACAGGTTTAGAAATCCCAGAAACGAAAGGCCGTCACCGAAGGATAATCTTACCTTGTTAAATTGCTTCGGTTCAATCGGTTTATTTTATTTCAATGCAAGACATTTGAAATGGTCTATGTTTATGTATTGACGTGCTACAAAACCGGAATATGGGGAATTTAATCACTACTTTAGAGTTGTAGTATGAACAAATAAATAAAATAAGTATGGGAGAGAAAGATTCGATAGGTACATGCCAGTTGGGATACGAAGGGAGAAAACTTAAAGAGGAATCTTTGTTCCTTTTAATTTATTATAACTTTTAATAAATATCGTCCGGCTAATATATATTTTTCTTGCTTATTTTCATATTTCAATAAAGTCTTGCTAGCATATTTGGTTTAAATCTACGTAGAACTTTGGCAAATGTTTATATATACAAGTATACAACGAACCACATTAAGCTATAAAATTGGCCTAAAATCAATTCATTATGTAATATACAACAACTTTAGTTCCTATGGTATAATTTTTTCTATATATGGACAAATAAAATTTTCTTTGTTCACCCTATATTAGGATATATATAATTATTTTTCGTATCTTATACATTACATATAGGGAAGAATTATAGTGTAAATTTCTGACATGACTAGATGACATAATATAGAGTTAACTCGAAATCGATGGGTTGAGGTTAGTTTTTGGTTTAATCTGTGTACAATTTTTGCGAAACAAACCATCTAAACATTGACATGATGGTTCCATAGGTTTACATGTTTAACTTTATACTTAACCTTTTTAGTTGTAAACATGTAATTTTGAAGTATTATATATAATCCAAAAAAGTAAAAATAAAATAAAATTTCAAGTTAAACAACTGTATTTGAGTCAATTCATGAAAACTCATATTGTGATTGATTCATGTGTTTGGCAGTATTTTCATGTCAAATTTCCAGGTACGTGCCACATTTAACTTGTCAACCCGCAAAGACAACCCATTTAACTCCTCTAGATTAAGGGGACTAAATACGCAAGAAAATTTCCGAATTGGACTCAAAATTTATAACATTTTAAAGTTACATGTGTAGATGTCAAATATATAACTTCAAGGACCTGTTTTGCCCTCTTCTGTAAAACAAAAATCTGATACGTGTTAATAACTAAGACATGTTATTTGATCACCATTGCGTAATAAAAATTCTCGATACAGACGACGCTTCACAGAGATTCCTTTCGAATACATATGCTTGCATGATAGCATAACTAAACACACATACCAATTTCAGATTATACAGTGATTATCAGACTAACTGAACGAGAAAGTGATGTATCGGAGTTCATCTTAAAGTCTCAATTATTGGTTGATTATAGAAATAACAGATAATCGACCCTTAATCCATGTAATTGGAGCAATATTACTTGTTTTAATCTTGTTAATCTGCAGTTAAACCCCTCAGATCCACGTCTTCTTTCTCGCCGGAGCTACTCCGGCGACAGCGGTGGGTCGTCAGGGTGTATTTTGGACCGGCAACGATCTGGACCTCGCCATTGGTTTGTTTTGGGCTTGACTTTTTTTATAATTGGGCTTCTATTGTTAGACTTTTGACATGTATTTAACTCTTAGCCCACATAATTATTAATTAGTATTTGTTTTATGTATTTAAATAATGGAATTTGGAAAGGCCCCATGGGTTGTGGCGTAGGCCGTATCTAAAGTAAATTTAAAAGTTGTGTAAGAATAAATATAAAATTACAAGTTATAAAATAATATTGTTGTGAAAATAAGTGGTAATGAATATAAAATTGAACCTAAAAGTTAAAGTGGTAAAGATATATTATAGTTTACATGAATCGAGTTTGAGAAAAATTTATTAAAACATAAATAAAAGAGCATGTTACAATAGTATATCCAGAATATAAAGTTACATTATATTTTAAAAATTATATTTGAAAAACAAAAAGCCCGAAACTAATTATAAACGTTAAAGAATTAAAAAATCTAAACTTAAAGGTTTGGAGGAGTTGGAACTGCTGATAGAGGGGCGAGTCTTACTTATCTATCTATTATAATAAAAGAAGGTTTAAGATTGGCACTTGGCAACTTCTTGTTGGGTGTCGAATCCTACAAATAAATAATTATAATGTGAACCTACCGTCACACACACTAAGAATAGTATGAACGGAAGTAAGGTTCGTGTCCTCAGTGATACGGGTTAACTATTTTACACCAAAAACGTTTCAGCACAGTTACTTTGATGGGTTACGGTTAAGAAAGGTGGGGGTTTTAATTAAAGACTAAAACTGAAAGTAAATTGCAAAAAGTGAAAAAATTCCAGTAGGCTGACACGGCCGTATCAAAACTGTAAAGGAAATTTCATACGGCCGTGTTAAGCTTCTGTTATAAAAACGAAAAATAACATTTTTTTTGTATTTTTTTTATTATGAAAAAGAATTACAAAAAACGATAACTAAATTGTGAAGTAAATTAAAATATGAAAACTAATTCCAACACTAAGGTAATTTCTTGATTTGATTCGGCTTACGATCATTACGATTAAGGTGCAACGATTCTTTTTGATTAATGATTTGTATCGATACTAGATATCACGCCGTTCTGATATCCACTCTATATAATGTCTAATCAAGCGCAGTTCGTTGATTAGAGCCAACCCGCTACTCTAAGCTCACGCCGTTCGGATCTTAGCGTGCGGGTTGCAACGACATAAGTATCAATTATAACTAAACACACACGCCATTCGGTATGTTTAACTAGATTCTATAACGAGAATGAACTCATAGACAAACTCAAACCGTTAACTGTTCCTTATATCAAAAATCAAAACTTTATTAGGGTTTTAAAATTTGAAGAACTTTATTAGAAAAATTAATAAGTTGATCAGGTTTATTAACTATCTAATATATACCGGAGTAGATCCAGGTTTAAGATCAAGAATCAAAGAAACAAACCATTAAAATAAAAAGATCTCATAAACGTTTCACATAAGTTCAAACCAAATCAAAGAAAATTAAACCTTAATGTTGAAATTAAAATTGCTCTAGCCAGACATGGCTAGATCAATCAAAACCTAAAATCAAATAAAAACTTACGAATCAAACATGAAGAATTAAGTATCTTAATAATGAAAATAATTCCACCAACAAAAAAAAACTAATTTGCTACAGCCCTTCTTGCTTCTTGATCTTGATGTTCTTGATTAATTCTCTAATATGCTTCAAGATTCATCAAGATTCTCCAAGATTCATCAAGATTCTCCAAGATTGATTTTTTTAATTATCATCTACTATTGTATTTATAATAGTGCATTGATTTTCTAGATCCCCTTTTGTAGGGTTTTAGTTTTTATCCTTTTATTCAGGAAAGTCTGATGATAATTATCAAAAATAAGAATTCCTCTATCTTAGGAATTTTTCCAGCGGCTTCAACAGCCGTGTAGAATTTGTGAAGGAATTTTCGCGCGGCCGTTTGAAGTTTCTGTTGTATAAATTGCTTCTAGCTCTAACATTTATTCAACAATACTTTTCCTGCTACTTCAGATCTTTCATTCTTCTCACAAACTCATCAGCCCTACAAAATCACTCAAAACAAACCAAAGTAGATTCCATTCCACCCAAACAAGTGTTGTATAAAATAAACGAAAATGTATGCAATATTTACAAAATATGCACCGAAATATACTTTATAACTATGAAAAATAATGATTAAAAATATAACTAACACTTCTGGTTAACATTAAAAATATATTTCCCGCCTCTCTCTCCTATTAAATGAGAATTATTATATATATGTAAACTAAACAATCAAATATTTTAATTATAAATGTTTTCAATCTAATAATTTATTAAAACATATTAAATTATATGATTTATATTATATCTTATCTTAAAATATAATATTAAAACTTCTAAATTTTATTTTTTTATTTATAATTTTTTAGATATTTATTATTTTTTTATTTTACCAATAGCTAATGACATGTAAGATATAAAACATTTATAAAATAATAATGATTTTAACATGTCAAATTCATTCCACCCATATAATACATAGGTTTTTAATCTAGTAAGAAGCATAAACTATAGTTACACATGACAGCTTTCAAATGATAAGGGTACTATTCATAATAACAATTTTGTAATATATATTGTGTGCATTAATGTTCTTATAACCTTCCAGAATTAATATTTTTGCATTTTCTAGATTTTCTGCTAGCATGGTGTCCAACATCTGTTGTTTTCTTGTAGGTTAACTGTAAGCTGTCATTTATACATAGATTTGTTGAAATGAATATAGATTAGTTCTGGTTTCATGGTAGTTCATTTTTTTAAGTAAGACATGAAATTGTCTAATAAGTTTATTCGGTTAAAGTTTTACAAATAATAAGATATATAACATCCACACATGCATCACACTTAGAACATACTTGAACACATATCAATAACGACATTAAGCTTAATTAACCCTAGCTGCTTTAATAAAAAACAATACCTTAAGAATCAACTTTATTGCTTGCACACTTGATGCACGATAAGGTATTACAACAATAAAAAGTTATTTTCATACATAAACTAAAATTGTAATTTTTTGACACTATTTATTATAAGAATATACTAATAAAATATAAATAATAAAATCAAGCAAGGAAAATAAATCCCGAAATTTCATCGAAGAAGGTGACTGTAAACATGGGATGGGATATTGACAATGCCACGCTCTTTTATCTTCTATAAAATAAATAGAATTCCATATATTATATATACAAATGTTAAATATAGGGTAACTTTGTAAAATAGTAATTAACTTTAAAAAGTATTCCAATTAGATAACTCAACTTTAAAAAGTGTTCCAATTAAGTTACTTAATTTTCATGTATTTATTTAAATTATAAGTTTTTAACATGTTTTTCTTTTGGTTTAAATTAGAAAATATTATTTTCTTTTTTTTATGCTAGTGTGGAACGGTGATGTGAATTTCACATATTTTTTTACTTTTTTAATATAATTAACATGTTCTTTTATTTTTTTAATGTAGTTTCATATATTGAAAATTCCGACTCCTACATCTTCTCCTCTATTATTCTCTTGAAATAAGAAAATTTGATAATAACTCGATTTGATGGTTTAATGGTCTAGTATAAAAAAATATGTATGAATAACTAAATTGAAATATTTTTCAAACTTAATTATTATTTCACGACATTTTCCCTTTGATATACACCTGGGGACACCAATTTAAGAGTAGACAAAACTTAATCAAAATTTTGTTGGTAGCATGAAATACAAATTAGCTAAAAAGTGATAATTATTAGATAACTTGGAACGAAAAAAGTGATATTTATTTATGAAAACTATTATTAAAATACAAAGGAAAAGTTGTTGGTCCCAACGCACGGTGGTGTAGTTGAAAGTAAATATGGTGGTACGTATTATTGCACTACCATCTGTACTGTCGTTTTGGCTCTTAGTTCTTAACCCACTTTTATTCCCCTAATTAACATATATATATCCACCTTTATTCATGCGTTTGTTTGTTGGTGCCTTTAAATAAATAATACATATAATCATGTAATAAATATTTTCATATACATATAGGATACAAAATAAAATATATTAATCTGTTATATGTAGTTATAAGTGTATATATATATAAAAGATGAGTTATGCCTATGGCTCGTGAGCTAATTTAGCCTGAGCCCGAGTTTTAGATATCGAACTCGAGCCGGCTCTTGAGTTTAAACAAGGTTTTTTTAATATAAATTTTCATTTGCATATTAAATATATATAAATTTATATTTACATAAATCATATTTCTATATATATTATTATGATAAAAATAATTAAATAATATATATTATGTTATATATAAAAAGTATAAAAGTAAATATAAAAAAATAAAAAATTTAATAAATTAACAATAAATGAACCGAGCTCGAGCTACAAAAAAATTTCTGACGAGCCAAGCTCGAGCCTTAGAAATGAAACTACAAACGAACCGAGCTCGAGCTTCCTAAAACCAAAACGAGCCAAGCTCGAGGCTAAGGTTGTAATCGTCCCTAAAGATTATAATACGTAATGATTTTATGAGTAAAGTAATTGTATAGCCGAGAGTGTATATTCGTTGATAAAAAGATGGAGTATTCAAAGATCACTTTAATTATTTGAAATTATAAACTTTTAATTTTTAGTAGAATTTGATGATTTTATTTATTACACTACAATGTTTATAAAGAGCTAAAACCGCTTGAATGCATGCTTGACCGAAATAAGTCAACTGATTTTAGATTTATGCAGTTCATTTTTGGTGGAATTGGTCGCGTAACCCAAACCGACGACTTAACCTTGTATTCTCATTTTTGAAATATGTAATTGTGCATTTATATTATTATATGTAGAATATTTTATCATTTTTAAAATTCTCAAACAACGCATAGGTTTTAGAAAAAAAATCTTACAAAAATCTCCATACTAATAAATAAAAATAAATCCGAACACTTGTTATCATTTTATGTCATCTAATAATTAGTTTTCCCGCTTCTCTCTTCTATTAATTATTAATGCTATAATATATATTAATTAATTAATAACTATCCATAATTAAAATTTCAAATATGTTAACTTCAAATTTTCAAATGTGTAAGTTTATTCAATTTGTATAATACACAATATTTAAGACATAACTTTTTATATTATTAACCATGTAACAGTAAATTTATTTAGTTCGTGTATTACACGGGATTGTAACCTAGTGGTATAATATGTCAAATCGTCAAAACGCAGCTGTCAAAACGCTAAAATTGCCCCATCAAGATGACCAACCCAACCCAAAGAGTGTGGTTTGGTTTTTCTCGAAACTATAGTTAACAATTTGACCAATAATTTTCATAAATACCAGTCAAACTGGTCCATAAACACCCACTTTAAACTATTTGTGAATCAAGGACAACATGGCTTAATTGACCCATCTTGATATGTAGAGTTCAAAGATTCCACATTTAATACAATTTTAATTAGTCACAAACTTATAATTTGGAATCTCTTAACATTTTGGATTCATGGATATATACTTAAAATCTGCACACATGTAATGTCTCATAGAGAATATAGTGTATAAAATGGATTATATATATATTCTTACATATAATATTGATAATGGAAGCTTTCATCAGCCCAGCTCTCAGACCAATCAGGTGAACTGTGGTCATATGTATGTATGCTTATCAGGTACATTTCATGTAGTCATGCATACACCTCCCAGTTTAGTTTCTTGAATTACATCATAAAATAATCATATAATATAAACAAACTGCACGTATAAATTAATTTTTAAATTTAAAAAAATATTTCTTTAGTTGTAGGTTGGGGACACGTACCCATTTTTAAGATTAATCTCCATTTTGATTCCTTTAATAATTATTACCAAACAAATAATACGATTGGTGCCTCTTCAATACTTCCAAGTTTATTTACGTGTGTTTGTCTTCTATATATATGCATGTATTTTATATAACTACACACACACACATGTTACCCTGCAGTATATCGATCACTGTGATTTACTCATGATATGTGTGCAGATTGACCGGGTGATAATTAAATAAAGTTATCTAATTAAGGGGTTTTATCTGCAAAGTAATCCATCACCATGTGGCACCCTCTCGTTTTATGATCTAAATCTAGAATTTTTTTAAAGGTTTTCTTTGAAGAAATGCTAAAAATGCGAAGACTGAAGAAAAGTAATGAATTGACGAAACACAAAGTCAGATAAGTGAGATTTAAATCAACTAATCAAGTGGCATTCTATGGTTATGGACTTAAGGTAATAAAAACCATAAATCAACTATAAATGAGATATATTGGATCAGCGACTACTATGCAGTGACGGAGCTTAAACCAAACTATAATAGGGGCGATGGGCTGAAACTAAATTTTTTAGGGGGGCAAACCCTCTCTATATATAAAATTTTAGGCTATCAAATCGAAAACTAAAACTACTGACGAAAAAAGAGGGGGAGAAGACTCAACTATATATAGAAATCAATGAGCATAATTATTAAAGAACTAATCAAGTGACATTTTATGGTTATGGACTTATAGTAAAAGTAACAACAATAATTCTAATTAATCTAATACTCCCTCTATTATCTCCAATACTCCCAGTAAAACAAGAAATGCGTTGGAACAAGAATAACACACAACCTAAAATATTAAACCCACAAAAAGTTAAACATAAAAAGTCTCTGATGGCAAAAGACGGCTATGAATTTAAGAAGAAGATTAGAACGTTAAGATTCTGATAAATATAGAACAATGTAAATTGAAAAAATTAAGGTAATTAGTAAACTACATATATATAGACATATAACTAGTATAAATAAAAAGAAAATTAATCATATAAAACTTCTAATTATAGTAAAGAGGATTAAAATCAACCATCACTCATATATTTCATTCAATATAGTAGAAGTTTTTTTTATATTAAATATGTGTTTTCTTGCTTCAAATTGTAAATTATTATAAGAAAGGCTTGAACATTTGCATGTAATATTGTCTTGATAGGTTTACGAAGGATTTTTGATGTTATATAATTGACATCGGGCGCAACATTCTTCAATCTACATTAAATTTTGTCTTAAACTCAAGTTAATTTTAAACATATCTTTCCAAATCTTACCCTGACCATTGTAAATCACTAAATGCAACCTTAGTTCGGTCGGAAGAGTTGGATGCACGTGCATTTTGATTTTCATTTTTACAATATATGTATAATCCATATGTGCATAGAGTACGTGGAAAAAATTTATTCATATTCTCTTTTATAGTTAGTTATACCGTATTGTTTATTTTAAATGCATGCATATTCGAGATGATTTTTTTTGGTTGCTATGTTCATGCATACATATTTGTATACACATGAAGATATCACATGTTTTATATAATTTTAGCAGTTAAGTTTGATTTATTTGTCTGGTACAGGTGTATTTTTGGATTATATAGGCTAAAAAATTTAGCTAGGGAGATAACGATTTCTTGGATATAATTTCATAGACTTATGTAAAAAAAAAAAATACTATCAGAAATTTAATACAAATATATACCTTATTCTTTTCTTTCAATTAAAGTTAATTAACTAAAGAGTTAATTACATGGAGGCTCTATTAATTGAGATTACCAGGTCCCAACTATTATAGAAATACATCCAAAAATCTACTCTTCACTAACTTGTAATATTTTGCTAATTTTACTAATTTACGTCACATACTAGTTTAATAGAAAAGATACAAAAATAATTAAAAAGACCTAATACCCTCCCTTTTCTTCATCTTTTTCGTTCTCTCACCCAATGGTATACCCTGGAATTTATTTTATTGGGGTCACAATCTTCGCTTTAAGTTTGTCTACAAGATAATCTTTAGTGAGTCAGATTTTTTTATGCATGTTTCATAAACTTTTGAAGTCTTAATAAACATTATTAAAATTATAACGCAAATCAGATTCTTTTATGCATGTTTCATAAACTTTTGAAGTCTTAATATACTAATTAAAGTTTCCAAAGAAAAAAACACTTTAACATTAAGAAATCAGAAATGATGTAAAGGAGACTTATCAAATGGTATTAGCAAAAAACACTTATGTTGTAATCATACTCATCTTCCTCAATCTTTTTATCTTTTGCATAAACGAGGGAATGGGAACCCTAGATTCTACCATATTCCAATCAAATAAAACCTTCATCACTGTATTGGAAAAACATGGAATTAAGTTTAACCATTACACTACATATCCGGTTTGGTTATCTTAATTAAATTTAACACACCATGATACCATTAGACTAGATGTTATTTGCTGAACTAATTTCAGTTAAAGCTAATAAATATAGAATAAAATATAATAAAAGATTTTCAATGAACACTTGTTTCACGAGAAAACTGAAACATCTGGACTTAACCCAATTTTTTTGCCCATCACATTAAAGTCCAATATATCCATCACAAGTCACAACTAAGCAAGCAACGAACCTAGACGGGGCCTTTCAGCCAAAAAAATGTATCAAAATTAAAAAGGTTGAAAAAGTGATTTCAGACTCCAGAAAGAGCCCCCACCGCCCACAGTTTAGTTTATTAACTCTTCAGTCTTCACTCTGATTTTAATACAAAAATTTTCATTGGCTAGTTTCTCTAAGGTTATCATTTTATTTTGATCTAGTATGACAAATAATAATTGGTAAGCAATTTATTAGTTATCTTTAATTTGTGACGCTTAGGCTGGTGGGTGAATGACGGGAGGCCACGGATCGCCCATTGTAGTCTATGGGACGGACTGAGTTTTTTTCGGGTTTATGTGTATAGGGGAAGGTTCCTTAAAAAACTAATAGTTATGTGAAAACCAAAGAAAACTACGGAAACCAATAACATAATTCATAATTTTTTTGTTATTTTAATTGTTAAAATATTATCTAAGTATGTTGGTACATATATGTTGAGCATACATACAAGAATGAAGAGTCTTACGTATACGTAACACTACATTGAATGAAAAATGGTTACGTATACGTAAGCTATGTGTAACGTATATGTTAAACCGTGCTATGGTTTTCATTTGATTCATACCCTTATTTATATATATTCGCACATATATATAGAGGGTAGTGATAAAAATTTATAAATTATGTGACCGATTTCATTGGTTTTTTTTCTAGTTTTCTCATAACATTGTGGTTTTTTTAGAATCCCTCCTTTATATATTTATTTTAGTCTAAACTTAAACAAGTCAATTTTTATAAACATATTTGTTTTATAAATAAATACAATTATTATAAAAAATTATAAATGAACAAACAATTAGTATCAACTAATAAATTTCATATCTAGTTGTAAAAGATCGATCCCTATGTATGAACAAACAATTAGTATCAACTAATAAATGAACAAACAACGTCTCATGACATGAGCTTTGGTTAAACACGAGAGGAATCAATCCCTATGTATTACTTCAACCAAAGTCATCTCCTCAAGTGGTCATGACTTGTTTCTTTCTTTATGTTTGTGTGAGTTATTCAATCATGTGTGGGTCAATTGTAGCACACCGTTTACGTATGATTTAAGGGCGTGTCTAGGATTGTTTTTTTAATAAACTATTGTGTCTATAATATATATATATATATATATATATATATATATATATATATGTATTTCTACTCTAATAAAAGGGTAACTAGGAGTGCCACGTGTCAACATTACATTCATTCTCATCAAAATTTTCACACTTCTCTCTCATATTAAATAACTACATTAATTACCAATAATATTATTTATTATTTTTTAGATCAATAATAGTTTTTTTTTTTTTGAACTGCCAACGAATAATTTTTAAGCCTGGTCACCCGTGTAAACCCATTGGCGAAAGGCCACCCACGCCCGCGAACACAGACAGCGCTGGTGACCCGGCTCGCCCACCATTCCAAGGGAAACCCACCACCCAAAGGCCCATTGTGGTAAAACCTTGGCCCACTTGAAGCATATTGCACCTAGTGAGACTGCAACCCATGACCTTTATTTTGAAAAGTCATAGGGTGCCACCTTCTAAACCAGTTAATCTAGGACTTATTGGCAATAATAGTTTTGTAATAAATTAAAAAATAAATCTTTTTATTAATGTTATTTCTATAGAAACAAACTTTTACAAAAGAAAGTTTTTTAAAATATCAAATTTTTTTTAAAAACACGAAATACTTTAAAATTAGTTTTTTAAAAATTAAAATTTTTATAAACAAAAAATAATTAAAATTGGGAGTTATAGTAAGAAAATTTTTAAAAATGATATATTTTTTTAAATGGTTTGTTTTGAACCAAAATGTTAATTTTTTTTAAATACAGAAAAAAGTATAAAAAATTGATATTATTATTTTATTATTTATAATTCTTACTCATACATAATTTTTATCATATATTATCTTAAAATAATATTTTTAAATAATATATTTTTATTATATTTCATATTTTATTTATTCAACCTGTGTAATACACGGGTTTACTAAAACTAGTATATATATATATATATATATATATATAAGTAAATAAATGAGTAGTATATTTTGTAATGTAATTTTAAATCTTCAACCTTATATTGTCATGCAATGACAAGAACTTTTAAGTTTAATTAAATCAAATGTTACAAAATATAAACGATTAATAAATAAACACATGATCATGAATTATCATATATTCTCTAATGTAACTAATACTTAATCAGGTGTATAA
Organism: Flaveria robusta; assembly: GCA_025506415.1. NCBI lineage: Eukaryota > Viridiplantae > Streptophyta > Magnoliopsida > Asterales > Asteraceae > Flaveria > Flaveria robusta. Next base: position 26,323,665 of record CM046476.1, on the reverse strand, counting down.
AAAGAATGATAATTATATATAAAAATTATCTATTAAACTCTTATATATATATATATATATATATATATATATATATATATATATATATATATATATAAAACCAATTAAGACTCTTTTGTGTGTGTGCGCTAGATTAAGGAAACTATAAATACTTTGATTATGATATAGTATATACATTTATCTTTTAGATATATTCAAATATAAATTAATCATCATATTGAATTATTACTATGTTATTTTTGAAAATTAGATTTTAAAAATCCAAACTATTATAATTTATCAATAATAATTTATAATATTAATTTGATTAGTTGCACTTCTACCTTTCACTTCTATTATCAATTGTGATCTTAATAATGTAACTATCGTATGTTCACACTCTGTTTTTTTTTTTCATTTCGTTCATACTCATAATTATGAGTAGAAACTGAGTGCAAAGAAAATATAAATATTTGATGATTATGTTATTAGGATGGACAACGTCATTAGTAAATTGTTAAATAATATGAACTATCATTTGTTAATGAATAATAGTTTAGATTATTAAACTTTAGATTTTCTATATTTTTTATATTATTTTATGCCAAATTTAGATAAATACTATTACAACTAGTATGGCAAATAATAAGTTGAATTAAATGTTCTATTTCCGTAAAAAGAATTAAATGTTTCATTTTCCACAACAATAATATTTATTTATATGTAGAAGGAAGGCAAGTTGGAAGTCTCTTTTTGCGTACCCGGTGTCCATGTCCATTCCTCGTTTCTTGCGCACACTCCGATTCTCGCCATCCATTCACGGATTTCTTTCTACTCTAATAATTTTCGATGCTTCTTCTGTTACAAATATTTATTCCTTTATTCATGCATTTTTATCCATTATTGATGTATTCTTTTATTAATTACCGGGTCACAAAAGATACGCTTATCACTTTATCACACTTGGAGGCATGGGTAGTCTTTATAGTTCAATGATTGTCTTCTTTACTTTGAAGTATGAACAATAAGTTTGAACAATAAATGTCTCGTTTAACACTACAAATTATAGTATTTTTGACGATAGATAGTTTCAATCAGTTGTACTAGCGAATGTAACTTAATTTAGTTTTCTGCTAATACCTTTTAATAATAAAATTTTTGTTAGCCGTTAAAGAAAACAATAGATAGATGTATTACTAACAAATCACATCATCGAAAGGTTTGTCATTGATGGGTTGCTAATAGAAGTGTTCCATCAAAACACAGCTGACGTAATGTTGGCGCAACTATGGGTTCTTCACCGATGGATCACTAACAGATTATCCGCGAACATTCACTCTCACTTGATGTAATATTGTGAAATTCGGATCGGCAAATGACCGATATGGTTTTGCGAGTCAGTCTATTTTTATTGCGTTATAACCAATTTAAATTAAAACTATAGAAATTCAGTTATTCGTAAAAAAAAAAGTAGCCGAACTTACAGAAATTAATCATCCGATCGTGATTCATGTGATTCAGATAGAAGGCAATACTTCTACATTATTTATGTTTTATCACATTATGCTATGATTATGTAAATATTTGATGCATGAATTTTCAGAATAAACTTAATAAAATGTACATCTTCTCTTAGTCAACTCTTTGAGTGCACTATTAATCAATCCTGTATTATTGATTCGAATGATGAAAAAAAATCATGTGTACATAGGTTAGAATAGTTGTATGTATGTATGTATTGAAAGAATGTTAATTATAACTTACAACTTATCAATATGTAAGTTAAGGCAAGTCAATATTTTAATGTGCAATGCTCATTGTATGTTGCCAACCAAAATATACAACATTATGTGTTGTATAATTTCTTACATATCGATTTTAAGGTTTAATCTTCACATCAATAACGTATAAATCATAATTTGTACATAATATGTTTGATATGTATTTAGTCATATACGAATTACTAAACTATCTTCTCGACCCTACAAACATGCATAAGATCACTTGAGTTGTTGCATTTTTACTAAATGCCAAATCAACGTCAATAAGTAGTTTCCCTATTTTTCTTGTTTTCTTCATTTTACTAGTAAACGTTCTCATTTTTTCCCATTTTTCCTATTATCAGAAATGTATTACAATTTAGCAAAAGAGTACAACAGTGAAACCCAATGCAAATTGATCACCGATCTTTGAACAAAAACAAATACAAGTAACCTAGCTAGATATTGAAATGTATTACATTTTTCCTATTATCAGAAATGTATCCCAGAATCATGGGAATATTGATGTTCTCAAGTAACCTTTTAACGGATCGGTGAAAGTTTTTTTTTTAAAACAAATACAAGTGCCCTAGCTAGATATACTATATTGTCAACTACGATTAATGTATGATCTGGTATAAAAAATTAATTATCTCAAGTTTTGTAGCTAGAAGTTTAAGTATTTTCTTGTTATGCTGGAAATGGAAATAAAAAACAGAAAAGCCATTATTGTTGTTGGTGAAAGAAAAACATTATTGTTATATTCTGGATATTATTTTATGCATCATCTACAACGTATTTTGGTGAGAAGAGTGATGTATGTAATCAAAAAATAATCATTATTTCAAACCATGATTAATATTACTTATTAATATATTTTTTTTCATAATCAGTGTTTGATTACGTGCATGTTATCTTCACTAATGTTGGATTTCATTGTCCCTTAAAGTTGAACACTTAATTAGTTTCTCATAATCTCCAAACATCCAACGTAAACACATATATCTAAAAGATATAATGTCGTGCCTTAGATCAAGGAAAGCAATATTAGTTGTAGATATAAGTAGAGGTGCATAAACCGGTTTTTTTACCCAAACCGGTTTTTTGTTGTGGGGTCAAACCGAATTTTTTTTTCAAACCGGTTCGGGTTACAAACCGGTTTGGCTTACTGGATACTCAAACCTATCAAACCGATTTGGACCGGTTTGAAACCGGTTTTTTTAATAAACCAGTTTTAGGACCGGTTTAACTGATTTTTAACTTTTAAAACCGGTTTATAAACCTGTCAAGCGCATTTATTTTTTTTGTCTAAATTTGCCCCCCCCCCCCTCGGGGCGGGAAGTCAATTTGTTCTCTCACCAACCAAAAAACTTAAAAATTTTATTTTCAAATTCAAAATCATATATCGAATTTTGAATTGAATTTGAATATTTGATTTTCAATTCAATTTTATTCGGAACTTGAATTCAAATCATACATATAATTCTTACATTTTGTTTTTATATTTACATAATTATATATATGTATAGAAAAATATGAGTTTGTAAGTTGATCATTTTGGTTATCAATTCATCATATTTTGATCACTTTGTTATTAACATGAATTTTGATGTTAACACTTGTTAATTTGAATGAACTTCTTTTTTTATTTTTGAATTTTTATTCTTTTACTAGTTTATAATTATATTTTTGATGTTACACTTTAAATTTTGGTGATTTTCAAGTTTCCATGTGTTTTGAATATAAAATTAAGTCACAAATAATTTTCACGCTAAATTCGAATCAAACAAACTCATAAATATTGGAACCGAATTCAATCAAATTGAATCAAATTCTGAATTTAACATGAAATCGAATTTTAAATTCATATCAGAATATATGAAGGTATTTTTAACTTGAATCGAATACAAACCCATCTTAAACATTTCAAAATATGATTAATACGATTTTATGAATACCACTAGTTCTACAAATAATTACCAAGTGGTATTTTAATTATTAAACCATCTAGAAGTGCATAAGTTTTAATCAAGGAGGATTTAAGACTAACTTTTGTCATCTCAAGTTTGTAAAACACCACGCTATAATCATATATTTCATCAGCAATATATTCCTTACAATCTTCCACAAAAATTTTGATGTTCCTTGGTTGAGTGAAGTTTAAACACCAAATCTAGAATAAAACAACCACCAAATCTTCCTAAACTAATGTTATTCCCTTACCATAAGAAAAAAAGACAAAACATCTCTAAATAGTGTGTTATTACTTATTACCTACAGGCGCGACAATAAAACAAGTTACCATAGACCTATTAAAACATAACTATCGACGAAGGTAATTGATAACAAACAAATATTTTTCACATCTAACTCCCAATGTTATCTTAAAGAACTGTAACACAATGCCAACTTGAATGTCATTATCCAACATTCTCCATTTGTCAATTTGAGTAACTGTTTTTTCACTTACAGGTAACATTTTGGTGTAATTGAATAGAAGATCTAAAAAGAAACATTCAACAAGTTGAAATGATCCTTAAATTCTGGCAAGTGGGGTATGAAGTTTGATGCATAAGTGATGTCTGTGGGATGCATGCACCCTAATTTTTGAAACTATACCCAATATGCACATGGGATCTTTGAATTGGTCCTTGTTGACCAACCCTGTTTAATCCATCCTAAGTTTGTTAATCATATTTTTAATATCACTTTAACTAATAATCTAAATCTTGGTTTTTAAATTGTTTGTCTGATTTCTGGTGTCATGTTTAAGTAACTAATCAAGTGTTTGACTAAGTGATAAATTCAGTCAATCTAAGTGCCACATGCTAGCCATGGCTAACAGTTTTCGCGTTCAAGTCATGACAAATAGTGTTACAAGAACAGGATTTCTTATTTCCAAACGGCCCGTATAATTCCAGTTAACCGTTTTTAATTTACTTGTTGTTTAATATCCGTATAATTTCAGTTAACCGTTTTTAATTTACTTGTTGTTTAATACTCAGGTGTTAAGCACATTGTTAATCTACACACTTATTGTATAACTGAAAACACAAACAATAAATATATTTTATTAGCACATAATTTATGTGCCTAGAGTTAAAACAAAATCTTTTTAATAACTTTTTTCCGCCACCCATGACTTAATATCTATTGTTTATGTGTACAATTGACATGAAGTCACTTATTTATTTATTTTCTTCAAACTATCTCTCATACCTTCTAGCTAGTAAATCCCATGAACGTTTTTTTTTTTTTTTTTTAATATTTTGCGTCATGCTTATAATGCTCTTATGAACGTATGACTGCAACAATTCAATTAACAAATTCTATTATGACTTTAAATTTGTGTTGTTCATTTAATTAGCGTCTTTTCGTTTGAGTTTTTCCTTTCATTATCTTCTTTTTATGTTCTATCTTGTACTTGAAATATCCTTTTCTTGATGCTACATATTTTGTCCCAATATGGTAGATTTGTTTCTTATCATATGCTTGTTCACCTTCACACCTTCTTGTATGTTTCGCATGTTTGTCTTGATATGTAGGTTGTGGGTGGTCCCTATGGTTACAACTAGGGTGCTTCACTTCAAGACTCACAAGTTTCCATTTTTGTAATTACAGATGACATATTTATAGATCCTTTGTCTTAACATCGTTGTTTAACCGTCCTACACATAGGATAGCGGTTTTAAGCAGATCTATAGGCCAGCAACGGTAACTAGGATAAGAGGGTGATAGTATTACTAAAATGATATGACGAGTTTCACTAGATAATATTATAACACCATAGCTAATCGCGTGTTCATTTTGAATGAATGAATGAGAATATTATAGTGTATGGTAGACTTCTACTTTCAACTGTAAGAAAATGACAAACTAATAATAGTGTATGGAATCGAGCTAGTAACTGTAACGATCTTCAAAATCATTGAAATTAATATTAATGTACACCTCAATTTAATGCCACATGTCAAGATCTTGTGCTCATAGTTGTGTAATTAATCTTGAATTTTAATTGGATAGAGAGAATAATATGGAGCGGGATTACAAGTTCTATATATAATATGATTTTTAAGGAAGAGAACATATGGGCTCATTAGAAAGGCAAAAGATGGGGTCATGCCTGCACATGGGTTAAGATGAGAAAGGAAGAATACAAAATTGTAGGATTATAAACTTTATAATAAATATGGAAGATCAAAACAAAGCATCTTGTATTGGTCCAACTACCATTAAAAATAATTATTATCTACTTTTTTTTCCTTTATTGGTTTTTTATACCAAAATATGCATGTTTTCACATTAAGCATCTGGTAAATTATCTTGTGGCCAAGGACCTTAATCTTTTGGTTCGGTATAAGCTAATCTTGATATGAACCATCTTTATTTGGTCTAATGTTTTAACTCTTATGTAAATGCTTTATATCTTTACTCCATTCAATTCTTGTGGTTTTAAGCCACTCCATCTGGAGGTTTTTTTATCTCGATTCTTCGTTATTATGGACTTAAACCATTATAAGATGAGATTGTCTTATATCAGTTGTAAGCAACAAATGTGAGGTTTATAAAACAAATAAGCTCTCTCATTTATCAAACTATTTTTTGGATTAAGTTTTCATGGTTGGCGCATAACTCTGACATCAGATCCAAACTCAAAGTGATGACAACCAAACTCAAAGTGATGGCCCATTGATTGGTGACCTAGAAGGAACCAGCCGTAACTAACAAGGACGTTCGCCTTTAAGGAGCATTGAATGTTAATGACCTGTTCCATTGCAAGATATGTTACTTCTTTCACATCAGTCGTATGGGCAACAAATGTAGCGTTTATAAAACAAACGAGCTCTATCATCTATCAAACTAGTATTTTGGTTTAAGTTCTCTTGTTTGATCTAATATGAGATTCTCAAATTTTGTTTTGACCATTTGAATGGACTCTAAAAATACATTCCTATTTCGTAAAAATAAAATAACTTTAACCAGTTAGAAAACCAAGCATTTGCGTCAAAATATGTTGCCAAAAACCTCTGTGAGAATTCCAAATTTGCGACCGAAAATGCAACCATTGGTTATTTTGCGACCACATTTGTGACGCCCCAAGTGACAAGTGATACACTTTTACGACCGATCACAATATCTTAACGGTAGATTCAGCATCCTGCATAGTTACAACCTGGTCAGTTGCTAACTATTTCTTGAAACACCGGTTTCAAATTCGGATCTGGTTTGAGTTTTAGACCGATTCAGGCCCACAAACTATTTTTTTCCCATCTCTACACACATGTCTACTTAAAAAAAAAAAAAATACAAGTTTTTTCATAGCATACAACGTCTCCATCGATTAAGGCTGTAGCACACAACTTTAAGATCTTCGCAATAAATGCGTTACTGTTGCCTGTTCCGTTTTCCATTTTAATATTAGGAAAAAGCAAACAAAATGAGGCACGTGAATTGATAAGGGAACAATACAAATATATTATAGCCAACACAAATGTAATTTTGAAGGAAACAAAATGAAGATTTCTTGATTTATACATATATATATGTATGTATGTAATTTATGTATGTTATAGAATAGGTTGAGGGGAGTTTAAAATAGAACCATTTGATCAAATGATTGAGTTTAGAGTTTGAAGTGTGGTAACATATTGACTTTACGCCCACCCTAATCTTTTTAAAACTAAGTTTTTTTAAGAGAAATTAAAACTTAAGAGAAATGTGTGATCCTACTTTAAAATTAAGTAAAATTCATTTTTAAATTGATAAGTTATATCAAAAAGTATTTTTAATTAGACATTTATATTAATGTAGGTGGTTTTTAAGTATAATTCATTTTAAATTTAATAAAAGGATTATAACTAAAGCTCTAGTATAACAACGAAGACAATATTGTTCCAATCTTATAATATTTATGTAAACGTTTAATTGTTTTAAGTTAGGTGCAAGATGCGTACATCTTGGTTAATATTTAGTGGTGATTTATAATTCAAGTTCAGTGAAATAAAATAAACCATTTGTAAAAACTTGATTATTATTTAATAAACTTTTTTCTTCATCGTTACCTCATATTTGAGGTTAAAATGAAGAAAAAATTAAAATATTAGAACAATATTGAAAATAATGTAAGTTTTGTTGTTAGAAAAAATTTGATGGATGTTAGTGACAGATTAAATAGAGTTATAGACTATATTTACTTTTAAGAAATATTCTTTTTTAATATATATATATATATATATAAAATAAATCTTTCTAGTTAATTATTATATTTTTCTGAATTAGTAAAACCAAATAAAGAGTCACCTTTTACGTTAATAACTATATCAAAGTAAGATATTTATTAACAACATAACCATCGGTATATATGTTTGCAGATAAACGTACCCAAGTTCTCCAAAAAGAACCATTAAACATAAGAAAAAGTAAAATCTATTATAATAAAAGAAGGTTTTAAGTGGACACTTGTTACAATTCTAGAGCTTCTAATTTTAATTTTCCCGCTTCTCTCTCTTATTAAATAAGTACATTAATTACAAATTATATTATTTATTTCTTTTTTATATTAAATATAGTTTTTTAATAAATTAAGGAAAAGTTCTTTTTATAAATTTAAGTTCTAAAGAAACAACTTTGTTAAGATAAGAAATTTTACTAAAACATCAAATTTTTTAAAAAATATAAAATAGTTTAAAATCACCATTTTAAATAATAAAATTATTATAAATCAAAATAATTAAAATTCAGAGTTATAATGAGTTTTTTTAAAAATAACACTTTTTAAAAAGGTTTGTTTTAAACAAAATGCTTGAATTTTTTAAATTACAAAAAAATTAATTAATTATAATTATTACTTAAAAGTAATTTCAATCATAAGCATGTATCAAAATATTATTTTATAATTAATAAACTTTTATTACTAATTATTTGATATTTATTTATTCAATCCGTGTAATATATGGATACTAACCTAGTAAAACAATAAACTAAACCCTTAGAGCCGTCAAACAAATTGTAATTTACCCAAAAAGCAGGGGCAATTCGGTACCCCAATTCTTATAAAAACCACCATTACTTCCCACCTTTACACCCTCACCTCCATCATTCTCTTCCACAACACACACAAACAACGTACAATCCGAACAACAACAACAAAAACAAAAACACCAACAACCACAACGACAATGACAAACTGCAGCAAAATCCGCCACATTGTTCACCTCCGCCACCTGTTACGGCGGTGGAGGAAGAAAGCGGCAACGGCGTCCCGCAAATGCATCCCGTCGGACGTCCCCGCCGGCCACGTGGCTGTCTCCGTCGGCTCCAATTGCCGGAGATTCGTCGTCAGAGCAACGTACCTCAATCATCCGGTTTTCAAGAAGCTTCTGCTTCAGGCAGAAGAAGAATTCGGGTTCTCTAACTCCGGCCCCTTAGCCATCCCCTGTGATGAGTATTTGTTTGAAGAGATTATCCGGTTCTTGTCCCGGTCGGATCCTGCATCGACCCGGTTCGTCAATCTTGAAGAGTTTCAGAGACACTGCCACGTGGGTTACCGGAGTAACCTTGATTTCTGGCCCGAATCTCGACCTCTGCTCCGGTGAGACGAAAAAACAAAATACCGGTACTTGATTTAGCTCTCGTTTTACGGACCGAAGAAGTGTAATAATAATAAAAGGATCGAGTTTTGACTTTGATTTTGACACCGAGTCGACTCGGCCAGCATGCACAAAGAAGTTTGAGTAGTAACTCCGATTTGGGGATTTTTTAGTAAATTCATCTAGCAGGTACTGAGGATGAATGGCCTTTTGTATTCTTTTCTCTTTGTTTCTTTTTCTTTTATTACGGATTTACCCCGCAATGTAACTCGTTCGGGGTGGTGGTGGGAGTGTAATTGAGTTATTGAGTTAGAGTCACTGAGTTGACTCGGCAAGTTGAGGAGATGGCAACACCGAGTCGTCCCGGATTTGAATCGGAGTCACAACGGAATGTTAGAAAGTTGAGGGGGGGAAATGGCTGATTGATTACAGATGGGGGTGACTTTTGTAAATTACCATGTGGATTCTATTGATTTTATTGTTGTTATTATTAATTAATATTAAATATTATGCAAATTGTAGAGATATTCCAAAGATATAGTTGTCCACGAATAATTTAATATTTATTTTAATTTTTACAACAATTATTATTCGTTAGTGGAGTTATAAGCCTACCATGTCCAAGCATTATTTAATCAATTTGTTTTGTTTTCACCTCACCTCATATCTTTTATTTATTTAAAAATATTATAAAGTATTAAACTATCATATTCGAATCTAAAGTCGCTGGATTTTACTCGACTTTGGGTAACATGCTTATACATTCAATTATTTGATATGAATTTGGTTCTACAATAGTTAGAATTTAAATTAATCTAACTAAATAATACTATATACTGATTTATATTTAATTAATAAAAAAACTAGATAAATGATGTTTTAAACGACTTCTAATCTATACATATTAATCATCTATACATGTATGTTACAAAATTCGAACCATTCACCTTGTAAATAAAAAAGAGACATCTTACCATTAAGGTATTCTTATATGACTTTCAAAACCACAGCACAATCACATCTGATACAAATTACTATTTAGGTTTATATATTTTTTCACTTTAACGAGCATATATAGATGAGGTTAAAATGTAAAAATAATTTACATTACTTATGAATTTCTCTTGCTCTTCTCACATGTCTCTATAGCGACCCTGCCACCGGAGTCGTGTAGCTAGAAACCTAATCCTTCGCGCCGTCCTGATCTACCACCACTACTATTGTGATCTTAGGCCATTATCATGCTCTTAAAATCAAACACCACCTACCCATTTCTCCACAAGCTAAAGTCATTAAAAATAACCACTATCAATGTAAGGCAGCTTATTTGATAGAAATTTTATCTTTTAAACTGAAAGTTTTGAATTTAAACTGAAAATTTTGGATTTAAACTGTTTGGAGTAATTTAAAAAAATAAATAAGGTAGATTTACAGTTGATAAAAAACAAGGAAATTAGAGAATTATCACCGGAAACAATTTCAATCCACTCGAAAGGCAGTACACTCATCATGTTACAATATCATAAGAACTTGTAGATGTTTCCAGCTCAACACATGAGGAAATACAACGCTTTTGAACAAAATACTACTTCAACGTGTGATAATAAATTAGTGAGATAGTTTGACAATTGATGGTAAAATGATTACTCAAATTTGAATTAATTGTACAAAAGTATTGCTATTATTATTAGCTTTGGAAACATGAATAACGAGATTCTTTTTATTATCATATATATATATATTTTCTAATGTGATCAGTATGGCCCTAAGTTGAATCATTAGTTAGTTATATATGTTGAGGATAAATTTTATATATTAGACTAATTTGATTTCAGATTTCAGTTAGTTTCCACTAATAGGGAAATATATATGCACTTTTTGCTTCATAATGCATGAAAGTATGAAGTGGTAATATCATATCGCTATATCAGTGTATAACAAAACTTTTTGTCTTTATATAAAACACATTTGTGATAATGTTTTTGTTTAGGCTACTAGTCGTGAAGAGTGGATATGGGTTGTGATAGGGAGAATGTTTTGTTACGTATATGGTCACATAAAAAATTTGTGACATGTGATTGTGTGATAGTAAAAAAGTTTGTATTTATTAGAGTTGATTAAGTCTATTAACGTGGTTAGTGGGAAAATAAATTTTGTTTTTAGATTTATTAAAGTTATATTAATATATTATCCCATGTATATTTGATTTTCTAGTATTTGTTTTTCCAGATAATTATATACTCTCATCTTATAAGAAATAGTAGCATGTTATGTAAATAAAAAGTATGTCATATCACTATAAAATGCGGTCAATTTATAAAATTGTCGGTTTTATTGGTAGGATACTATGGTTACCCATCAATAATTTTATTTCAAAAACATTTAGCATTTCATATTTTTCATTAGAATAGAGCATTACTATATATACCTTAATACGGGAAAGCCTATTTTTTATAAGAAAATACTGATTTATATTGTAATTTTGTGTCTTACATAAGTAGCGAGAAATAACATGAAGAACATGATTGTAACATTAATAGTGTATTGTCATGAGTTAGCAGAGTAAATTTCTATTGACACATATGTCCATCGCTTTAAATAACGTGTCGTATTTTGATGACTCTCTTATGCTTAGCATGTTAATTTTAATACGTACAATAACTCCCGTATATATGTGTCTATATGTATATGTGTATATATAAAACTTCCAATTATATAGACCGAGCATGGTGGGCAGAAAGCAATATTAATAGGTACATTCCAGATATTTCAAAACAGTTGACCTCTTTTGTAAATGATTAGTTCGTATGACGATGAGGCTGTATGCATAAATTAACTAATAAATAGATGTTACCTATTCTATTAATATTGTAAACGTGTATTTTATAATAAAAACAGCTCATATATGGAGTTAACCTAATGCCATAAAACACTTATCATAAGGTTGATGCGGTTTCTATCCATCGCGGCACACCAAATACGAACTATTTATTTATACTTCATTTATTTTCCAATTTCTTTAATGTATTTATCTGGTTAATCGTAGAGTTATTTAATTTTGAATTATTTGAATTTAGTTATATTTCGTTGGATTTGCTTAGACGATCTTACATACTCTAACCTTTTTGCATTTATTTTTATATATTTTTGCTTAATAGTTAAATGAGAATCACTAAATATTTATAAATAGTTTTATACATGAGAATTATTTCATCATCATCATCATATTTGCTTATTACCTCTTTTACCTGGTGGTATTAATTTTTATAATTGAAGTAAAAACACATGAAATTTAGACTTGATTCGGTCGTCAATATACATTATGTGTACATATAGTACATTCGCATGTAAAAACATGTTTATCAGTGAATTCACTTGCGTTTTCTTTACTTACTAAAATATAAGATTGTTTATTAACTTCATAAACAATGTAATTTTATAAAAAAAATTGTTTTAAGTAAATTCTACGATCAAAGAGTGGTTCTTATCACTCAATAGTCAACGTGGCGTTTTAGTTATATTACATATATAATAAAAGAACTACAATTTTTCAGGAAACCTTTTAAGAAAATGAGGATCCAATAAACAGTTTTATTGATTTTTATTAGAAATTTTTTTAAGACAAAAAACATTATTTTAAATATAATTTGGTTTGTCCAATAACATTAAGAGTGAGAAAGAAAAAAGTTTTAAAAAAAAACCTATTTTGATATTTATTTTCAAATCACCTATTTTAATACATAAGTTTTTTTATCGACATTCATCTAGGAAAAAAAAAACTTCAAATTTAAAAGTGAATGATTTTTCTTTATTAAATAATAGTTTAAGTAAATTTAATGGCACACTTAAAACAGTTTTATAACTATTGAATTATTTTCCGAATTTAGACGGTGACAGTTATATTACTACACAATATGATAGCAAATTGAACATGATTTATAGTGTTTTAAAATAACCTTAAAACAAAATTATTATACATTCCATTTAGTCGTATAAATAGTATAGGTATTTTTGTAAATTGACCTTTGTATGTTAAAGCTTGGTCACAAATTTTTTATTTTCTATTCTAAATGCTTACCATACAGCACTCTCAATTTTAATTAAACTACTTTGACTTTGAATTGCATGCATAGTTACAATTCATTGCATGAAGTGTTCTACCAATAGCATATAAATATTAAAATGAAGGTAAATATATATTTTTTCACTTGAGTTAATTGTCAATGTCAAACCACAATATTTTTCTGAAAAGAAAAACTAGGACTCCATGTGAAGGATGTATATACCAACAAATGCATGTGAAAGAGACTTGTGATCAAGAAAATTAAGAAAGTCTCAACACTATTAATGGCCACAATTTATTTTCTAGGAATTTTGATGTCAAAATGAGTGAGCAAGAAATCAAATGCTTTTTAAAAGGGAAAAAAACAATTCAAAAAAAGATTATTCCTCAATAATGGTACTTTCGGTACCAAATTTGAAACAAAACCAAACATCAACTCTTCAAATCAAATCAATGAGTTTTTGTCTGTCGTACTCATAAGACAATGTTGGCCAATTGAAACGTTAAGCACTTTCATTCCTTGACGTGTTTGCGTTCTACGATTTTTGATTTGATTTTAATGCTTAATAATAGAATCATGTACGTTGTTTCTTATGATTGATTCATTGTTTTCATCATGATTGCTCTGAATTTAAACTAACCGTCTATTATATCTACTTAAACAATGTGTTATCACAACGCCTTGAGGTGTTTTCCGGTGCATCGTGTAACATCCGGCTCCTCGTACCACCAATATTGTCCGATTCACTCACGAGAAGCTCATGAATATACTTTTGTTTGCCCAAGCGAAAACTTCGCAGGGAGGTTACCCACCCTTGAATTGCTGCCATCTGAGCACGTTTAACTTTGTAGTTATCCTCTCATCCACATCCAATGCCCCTAAAACGTGTTATTAATATTAGAGACTAGACATTATTTATGAACCAGAAATCTTTTTTGTCCATAGCCGATATGAGATTTATGTAGGGTGTCACAATCACCCCCCCCCCCTCTTTGGACTTATCGTCCTCGATGAGCCCGAAAACTTACCATCCCCAGTGAGATTTGTCCCACCATACCAAACGACATATGAGTGGCTCTGCCATCATTCTATAACATCCAGCCACTCGTACCACCAATATTGTCTGCTTCACCCACGAGGAGCTCACGGATTTGCTTTTGGTTGTACGGGTGAAAACTTCCTAGGGAGGTCATCCATCCCTAGATTGCTGGCACCTAAGCACACTTAATTGTGGAGTTCTTCTCCCATCAATAGCTAATGCGCTCAAAACGCGTTGCTAATATTAGAGAACACACATTACTTATGAACTAACAATCTCTGCTGTTCACGGCCGATGTGAGATTTATGTAAAGTGTCACACCACGTCAGACAAACCACGTCCCTACCATCATTACGCCTATGCTTGATTGAAGGTGTTGGGATGGGCTCTTGGGGCTGTTCATGATGTTGGCGAGGGTCGAGAGCAATTATTTTGTTTAAAGACTATTTAATCATCAACTAAACCTCTAACCAAGTCTCTCTCATTACACCCCATGTAGACATTTTTGGTGAGAAATTTTGTTTATGTGTCAGCCATGTTGCATCATTTTTTTCTTAACCAAGCCTTATAACACATAGCTTTAGATGATTAGAACCTTATAATAAAACTAAACTATATTGATTACTAGTTAATAGTTATTATATGAATGAATATACGACTTTTTTATCGATTCATATATTTTGTTTAATATCATAATCCTTTGTATATGTTAGAATATTTAAATCTTCTACATCTTGTACGGAGATGAAAAAATTTCCCATCAGAATGTACTCTTAAATATTTTTATCATGCCTTGAAATTGGGACTAATGCTAGTGCTTTGAATCAATGGTTTTATAAAAACAAATGTGCTTGTAGTGTGAATCCAAACTACTTCTATCATGGTCATTAATCCTTGACAATACTTGTAAAATTGCAACATCCATTTTACGGGGTTTAAGGCTTTAACTTTATGTGGTTGATTGCAAAAAAAATAAATAAGTTAAATTAAATTAAACTTTATGTACGTGGTTGATTGCAAATAAATAAGTAACTTCAAATAATATTAAACTGGATCAACCGTTAATAGTTAAAGATCTAGAAACTTGTAACATGATTCTATTTCAAATCTACAAACCATCATATAACTAAATTAATTGCAAATGTGGGACTAGTGACATTTGATATAAGCTCATGTCTTTTAGACGAAAGGTTTTAGGTTTAATTTCAGATATGATGTAGAGTAGTTTGTGGTAATTTAGGAGTATTAGTAGGATAAAAAAAACAAACTAAATCTAGTGATTTATGCATTGCCATCCAAACATTATGGTAAGCAAGTGATATTTTCTTCTCTCATTATTTCTCAAATCAGTTATTTTGAGAATTATAAATTTAAGTTTTACTTCTAATATATTTTATGTTACTACTTATTATTCGAATAAAGCTTTGTTTTATTAAAGATTTTGTCCGCTGCTCTCATCTCGCGAAAAATTCTTACGTCTCAACGTCACCACCATAGCAACCACATCCATTTGATTAGCCAACCATCGAAACCTGCCATCGAAAAATTCACGGACCGAGATCGAAACCAATTTCTCTTACTATTGTAATTATGTTTTATATTCTGAACTTATGATTACCTTCCACTTCCACTCCCACTCCATGAGTGTATTCAAATGTATATCAAATTAGTGTTTTGAGTATTAAGCTCATGTTCCTATCAATTCTATTATGGTTCCCTTATAATGTTTTATATCTCATAACGTAACCTACTCAGTGATAATCTTCATTATTTAACAAATTAAACACGTATAATAACCTTCTTTATATCCTTTTTCGACCATGGAAATTTCCGTGTCGATTTTTCAACTGTTGTTCTTGATTACGCGTAGGTGTATATCATAATCTTGATTAAAAACGAAACGTGTCATCTTGATACAAATTTCAAATAATGATGACTAAAAGAACTCTTAAATTTCAACTATTGATTCGATTACGATACAAATTTACTGCTTTAAGTTTCAAAATTCTTTTGAAAATTATCTGATTTTACATATAATAATACAGTTCACTGTTATACAATTTTTCTTATAAAAAAAGTAAAAGAAAAAAGAAAAAAAAAAAGCATTTTTTTTGGTAGAAGTGTATTAGCAACTAGAGGTGCACAACCAAACCTAACCCGACGACCCAATCAGAACCGGGTTCAACCTGGTAGCCACCCAACTGGCCAACCTGGTTCCAACCCGATTCAACCCATAGGGTCAAACCGGTTTGTCCCCTCTACACCCCAACCCGGGTTCAACCCGGTTTTTTTCCAACCGACCTGGTCTAAACCCGATTTATTTTACCATTTTGCCCTTTTAAAACCGGATTGGACCCGACCTGGAACCCGGTCAAACTCATTTTAGATTTTTTTTACCAAAACCCTAACCGGGTTGAAGCCGGCCCGGTTTCAAGTCAACCCAGTTTGTGCACCTTTAGTAGCAACTTAATAAAGCCGAAGTATAATGCGCCTTAAATTGGCTGTTTTTAAAGCGTCATATGGGCCAATGTTGTAATTCCAAATACTGGTAACAATTTGAAGCCCATAACGTGTATGATAGACTACCAATTACCAAATACCAAATTACCAACTGGTCTCTAATTAATATAGTGCCATTGGAACTAAACCAACACTTACTTTGGGCCATAAAATGGTATGATTAAGGGCTATATTAATTCTATATTTTTTTAAAAACCTAATGCTTTAAAATTCTATAATTAAATAAGGGACTACAGTAAAAAAAAAAGTTTAGAGATGCGTTAAACGAACATCTACTAAATTCCCTCTACTAAAATATATTAATTATAGGTTGTGTTAAAAGTATCTCATCCGGTTGTGTTGTTTTTACTGAATATACTTCTTCCTCCTACAAAATATGTCATTTAATCTCTCTTTTTATAGTCGAAAGAGGGTACGTTATAATTTTAGTTGTACTCCCTAAGGTTTAACTAAAGTAAGCATTTTCATCCAAAATATTAAAAACATTAATTTACCTTCAAAAGTTTCATATGTTATTTCAATTTCACTCCAAAAGTTTTATTATTTTGGATAAAATTAAAACAACTAATGAAACTTTTGGATTAAAATTTAAACAATTTATAAAACTTTTAAAGATAAATTGATGTTTTAATATTAAAAAAATAATTACTTTTAACAAAACTAAAATAGTAAAATTAAACTTAACTTCGTTAAACACTTTCAAGTTTACTGTGTACCTTTATGACAACAACATTTAACATTATGAGCTCGTATTTAATGATCTGGGTTTCATAGTGAGACGGGGATAGACTATAGAGCCCGTTCAGACCATGGGCTTTTTAGGCCCAATTTACAAAGACATGACATATTGACATATCTGACCAGAACAGAGTCAACAGACCTGCTTACCTGAAAACTTGTCCTCCAAACGAGGTGGAGAACAAACAAACAAACATCAACCTCTTACACTTGTCACGTTCTTACAAATGAATTCAATGGAAGTGATAAATAAATTCAAAATCAGTAGCTCTTTATAAAAAATTTAATTCCAAAAAAATAAATAACAAATTATACTATTTGTATAGGCTTACATGGGTGGTACTAGGCTAATTTTCTGTTCAAAGTTAATTAATTTGTTCAAAAAGAACTATACGTACAATGAGTAAAAATCTTTTATGTTCCATTTTGTAGAGTAATTTGATGATACTTGTATGACCATCACCCTCAACCACTGCCTCGCCTGCCACCATCGACTTCTTGTCACCCTAACCCTTCCCACCCTCTCTCACCAACTCACGAACATTTTACGAGAAAACCCCAAAGCCACCTGGTCACACCGAAGACATCCAGACCTCCATATCCGTCTAGTAACATTTGTCGTGTAACACTCTCGAAGTTATATAAGATTTATATACCAGTTACACCCTATTTTGAAAAATAGTCCGTGGTCACTTTCTAAATTATTCATGTTTATAATGTTTTATACATGTACCTTTTAACATATATTATTTATTAATCTTATATATTATATCAGTTGATAAAACCATAAAGAATAAATTTGACACACTTTTGTACGGTACAAAATAAAGAAAATTATTTTATATTCCATTTCACTTTCAAATGAGAGATGTAATTATGTAGATTCACTTGATTGCCAGCTTGCTAATTTCATCACTATTTGTCTTGTTGGATTAGTACAAACTTTATTATTACAATTTGTAGTTTTGTAGTTCGTTCAAGTTAAACTGTTCCAATCAAGAATTATACTAATCGTGATTATCAATAATTTAAATACTAGATTAGGTTACTTGATGTGCACAAAGGGGATATATATCAATTAATCGACAAGTCATCAAAAAATCAGCAATCGTTTACTCGACTAAATGTCAAATATTATGTTGGTAACAACTACAAAAAAACGACATCATCTTTTTTTTTTATCGTAACTAATATTTTAATAAAAGAATTTAATTAATTCTTGAATAATTGTTACACCAAGACTAATATATGTCTTTTATGTTTCTCTAATTCTTAAACCTTGAATCCTGACAACTTAACCAACTTTGAATCCTGACAACTTAACCGACTTATATCAACTCGTCTCAAACTTGGACTTCTGAGATGAATAAGCCGTTTAGATGATGGTACTCATACTGATTAAACAGCGAATAAAGATTTTTCTAAACAAATTTTGTTTCTCTTAGTAGTGCTTAAAATTAAACATGTCATTTATTAAATCCTGCATCTTTAAAATGACTATAACACGAGCTAAAAACATTTTTTATTTAGTTTCACTAGTGAAGGATTTCAACTGTTTAAGTTTTCGTAATTAGGGGGTTAGCTTGTCATGATGATGATTTGACAAGTGATTACAATATTAATCATAAAAGTTTTGCTATATATTAACTTGTCAATAAGAAGTTCTACGTAGAACTTGATGTAACATATTAATGATGATGTAAACATTATTTTTTATACTTATATATTCTTACAAGAAATGTTAATCTTATATCTAGAATTAATTAATTACATAGACTTTTTTTTTTGAACATTTGATATTCTTATTGGTCATGAAGCATCATGCATGATTGAATCATTAATTTATATATTCTAACTATCGAGTAGATGAAATCACTAAATCTTTTTGAAATACAAATGCTTTGACAAAATATTAAAATCCTTAGTGCACTTTTATATTCTATGGATACTGAATGTTAAGATATTAAATTTTTAATCTTATATTGGTAGATTATATTATTTAGAATATATGTTATTGACTTATCTATATCTGTAACTATCAATATACTCTTTTTAAGATCAATAACATCATCCGTTATAATTTGCAGAAACTACTCTATGATGCTCTTTTAGATTTACATAAAATGTTATCAATAAGAAAACTTTAAAAAGAGAACTAGCTAGGAAGAAATTGATTGACGTTTCATTGAAGTTTGCTAATTGATCACACGAGAAAAAATATAAACCCGAGTTTCACATATTTAATGTATAATTTTGTTTGACATATGAATATTAACAATGTTGATGGTAATAGTTTATCACTTGGTCAAACCAAATTTTATAAGAGGTTATTGTATTTTAATAATCCCAACTTTTATTTATTGTTCGAAATTAATTTCAAATCAAGAAATGTTTACAAACACTCACAACTTTGATCTTATTTTTCTGCAACGATTACTTACTACCTGAGATTTAACACCGTTAGTTTTTCGATTACATGGACTGTTTATATGGCTAAAACACAAAGCAGAAAATTTAAAATCAACCATCTGGTCCGTCAATCTGAAACTTCTGCACCTTAATACCCGTCAATCTCCACTTTCTGATTTGAACCACTTTACTCATTCGAGTTAGATTTCAGGTGATATTGGAGGCTAGACATCGAAAAATAGATTTGATGTAGGCTGGGCGGGAGCGTAGTTGAAAAATGTCTCAATGTTGACTCCATTTCATAAAAAAAAAACTAACGGAGGTTAACTCTCAGTTAGTAAGGAATTGTTGAAGGAAATAAATTCAGAGGTTGGAGTATTTGCAAACATTTTATAAGTTAAGATTAATCTCAGCCAATAAATTAAACTTTTGATTATTAAAATCCAATAACCTTTTAATTATAGAAAGGTCGTAGCAAGAGAATACAAAGCCATCTACTAGTTTGTTTTTCAAGTTTTCAAACCACAACCTGATGAAGATTCTAAGTGTTACGAAATAATCAATTTATAGTTTGTTTTTCTAACATAATATCTATTTAAACTTGGACATATTTAACATATGACAGAAAAAATATATTTTAAGTGGTATATATTTCATACAGTTAAATTGTGGTGGATATTTCATAAAATTTGTTCTCAATCAAAATAATGGTTTTTATTGTAATTATTTTTAAATTACACTCTATCATTGTAAAATCAATCATTTATAGAAAACAAAAGGGATCATACATGGTAAAATAGACAAGTTGGGTGGGGTCGGGTAGCCTAGGTAACAAGTTAAGATGGGTTTCGAGCAAAGTTTGTTTAGATCAAATTCGTTTGGGTTTTCACTCATGTGGTTGAAGTTAATTATCATAATGTTTGACACTATCAAATTTCCTAACAAGGTATTGTTATGTACTTATGTCCATAAGCTTTTTCTTTGCTAATGTACTATTAGTATGTTCGCAAGTGTTTGATTTCTAAATGATATTGGTGTAGTAAGATGTATCTATATGTGTGTTTACATGTATGGTTAAAGTTAATTAAATCCAACACTAACATTGAAAACACAATAACAATCCTCTATAGCATATTTTCATCAAACTAATTAACTGGATATCATAAATTGAGATATGTATATCTACTAATATACATACTATATTTGCACATAGGGTTCTAAATAGAGGAAGAAAAGAAGCATATATTTTTTAATTTTCTTTCACTTTGCGTTAATTGTACGAAGAGTATCGTGAAGATGATGATGATGAGCATCTAAGACGTGACACGTGGGTTTACATATTGGTGAGGGCCCACGTATCTTTGGGATCGGATCACCTGGGTCCCTCCATCATTATTATTTATAGTGTGCGCTACAATTTGGAAGGCTCCAACACATAATAAGGCTGCCATCCCACCACATTGTTTTGTTTTTGCTAGCTGTTTGTTACCTTTTTATGTGTATGTTACGGGTTAAAGTCGTCTTTTTCTAAAACCTAATGATAAATGTCATTATGCGATCTCCCGTTAAATAACGGTTTTGTTAGTGTAGTAGATGATGGGGTGGCGTATGATTGCTGGCGTTGTTGGCACTGGCGAAGCTTTTAAGGGGCCGGGGGGGGGGGGGGGGGGGGGGGGCTAATTTTTCCGTCAGTTGTGTTAATTTTCGGCTAGCCAGTGTAAATTTTCGGTCCGGTAGTGGAAATTTTTTAAAAAATATAAAATTCGCCCCCCCGTAAAATAGCTTAGTTTACTTTCGCCCCCGCCCCCCTAATCCGTGGTTCAAGCTCCGCCACTGGTTGTTGGCAATAAACAAAGCAGATGCTATAGGTTTGGCGCGGCGATTCACGGAAAGTTGTACGTATGTGAGCGGTAGCTTGTATCAAACGATTCTATAACATGCATCAGGAGTTGTATGCACTTCTGCTCAATCATAGAAGCAGCAAGTCTTAAATACCTAAATTACCCCGGGCTATGATGATGTCGTTGGTTACTACCGACATCTATGTTTTATAATATTATAACTAGTGGATGAAACCCGCACGGTGCGACGGGGGTACGGATTGAATAAACTTATTTATTACATATTTGAAAATTTAAAGATAACATATTTAAAATTTTAATTATGAATAGTTATTAATTAATGGATAGCTATTATACATTTATAATTAAAAGTAGAGAAAAACGAAAAAACCGGTGACATAGAATGATGACAAGTGTCTGGATTTATTTTTATTTATTAGCATAGAGATTGTTACAGTAAATGTGTAGGCTTCCTTTCTGTTACTAGGCTTCCTTTCTGTTACTAGGCTTTCTTTCTATGCACCAAGGGTCTGTTTGGTATGAGGTAATATTTCATTTCATTCTCTTCACCAACTAAACATATCTTTATTCATTCACCTTTAATGGTTCATTCTATTCCGTAATTCATTACTGCGTATCAAACGCTACCCAAGTTTTGATTTGAGATTTGTTGGATTTTTAATGAGTTACTCAAGTTTTCACACTACATATTAGAGCTTCTTCCAGCATATTGAGGCCTTTTCCCCTTTGGTGATGGATCAAAGGCTATAAGGGAGTGCATCCAGCTATTAGTCGGTTTTAAATGATCAAAAGTTTTTGTCCCTCAACTTTTATAATTGATTATTGATCACGGGGACTTCATATTTACATTTTTGGCCCTTGAAACCATAATATTCGACACTTTTATCATATTTACAAAATTCACTTAAACCGCCTTATTAACTATATGTTTTAAGAGGACGTATTTATTGACAGAACTAAAACATAAAATTTACACGCTCATAACACAACAGAAGACGTATAGATTTCTTCACACAAACAAGTAGTGAAAACCAAAACACACACACACTCCAACCTCACACCAATCTTCACTTCTTTTCTTTCTTCAGTTGAACTCGATAAACCGCCCCTTCTCGACTCCCTCTAGTGTCCTCATCCATCACTCCAACGTCATTGAACGTCTGCCCGCTCATCTGATCCGATCTCCTAAACACCTCTGCGGTATCCCTCACAGGATCCCCGAGTTCCCGCGATCCAGTACTAGCAGCGTCCATCCTAGCGCCCTTTGCCTCATACCCTTGTTCCTTTAAATGCATCGTCTCCATCTTCCTTCTTGCTTCTTCCTCTGTTTCATATGATGACCCCCTCCCCTTACCTTCGGTCTCTTCTTTCTTGCCAGTGATAAAGTCCATAGCTTTATCCTTCAGCTCACTTAGTTTACCAACTGCACTATCTTTCCCTTCTCTAGACTTATCAACGGTGTAATCTTTTGCTTCTTTGGCTTTATCAGCGGTGTAGTCTTTATATTCTCCCATCTTCCCCATCGTTGTATCCTTCGCTTCCTTCGCCTTTTCAGCGGTGTAATCTTTCGCCTCTTTAGCCTTCCTAGAAGTCGCATCAGCAGCTTCCTTTGACTTCTCAGCAACATCGTCTTTGTATTCGCGCATTTTCCCCATTGTTGTATCCTTGGCTTCCTTCGCCTTATCAGCGGTGTAATCTTTCGCCTCTTTAGCCTTTCGGGCTGTTGCATTTGCGGTTTCCTTTGATTTCTCAGCAGCATTATCTTTGTATTCGCTCATTCTCCCCATTGTTGTGTCCTTATACTCGCCTGTTTCCCGTTCGATGTCTTCTTTGTTTCGCCTCTCTCGTTCTGCAGCTTCTCTGCTAACTATCTTCGCCTTTTCGGTGGTTTCATGAGTCTTTCCGGTGACGGCATCTTTCGCGCTGCCGAGAGTCCCCGCAACCGATTGGAATATGCTGCCGATGATGCCCGTACGGTTGTCGTTCGGCGGCGTCTGGTGGTGCTCCACCACCACTTCACGGGCCGCGCCACCGCCAACATCCCTTTGTTTGTTGATGTCGTGAAGCTCATCGGCGGCGGCTCTGGCGGCCGCCTCCGCCCTTAGCTCCTTAGCCCTAACGTCTTCTCTCGCACGACGATCTTGTTGTGATGCCATTTTTGATGATAATTTTTGAATCGATTTAGAAATACGTGGTATGATAATAAAATAAAATTTTGAGATATATATATAGGGTGGTTTTAAGGAGATGAACTTCCACGTGTTTACAGGAGAGACGTGGGGGATGGAAACCATGGCAGGTGGTGTGACGGTTTGCGTTCTTTGGGTGACACGTGGCGTGAATGGAATCCACGTGTAGTTTTCTGTTTGCTGTAATGTCCACGTGTTTATCACCTAAACAGATAGATCTTAGTTTGCATAAAAATATCACAATTGAGTAAAGAAAAACTATCTTATTTGTTCTAAAGGTAACTGATGACGTTAAGAAAAAGAAAAAAAAAAAAAAAAGTAAGACCTGATTATGTTCGTAATGCAAATAACTTTTTGGATATCTAGCCTCTAACGTCACTTGAAATCTATCTCGAATGAGTTAAGTTGTTCATATCAGAAGGTGAAGATTGACGGGTTTTCGGGTGCAGAAGTTTCAAATAAACGAACCAGATGGTTTATTTTAACTTTTGGCTTAGTGTTTTGGCCATATAAATAATCCATGTTATCAAAAAACTAAGAGTTAAGTTCAATATTACTCCTTGAGGTTTGTTAAAAATAACTATTTTCCTCCAAAAGATTAAAAACATCAATTTACCTCCAAAAGTTTCATAAATTGTTTCAATTTTAATCCAAAAGTTTCATTAGTTGTTTTAATTTTATCCAAAATAATGAAACTTTTGGAGGTAAATTGATATTTTTAATCTTTTGAAGGAAAATTGTTACTTTAATTAAACCTTAGGGAGTAAAACTGAAATTAACTCAAAAACTAATTATGTTAACTCTCAGTTAATAAAAATCGTTGAAGTAAAATAAGCTAAAAGTTGGGTGTGTCTGTAAACATTACCTGAGTTGGGATTAATCTCGGCTAATAAATAAAAGTTTAGATTTTTAAACTCCAATAACACTTTAGTATATTTTAATGGCTTAGATCGTGCAAATCCCTACTTCAGTTTTAGTTTTGATGAAAGCTTAAAATCAAACCGTATCGTGCATGCTATTATTTAAGTTGGTCCAAACGTGAACCAACAAAAAGTTATTAATTAGAATTTTTATTTGAATTCACATGCTAGATATATTGATTAATTATCCGTATAACTACCGTTCAAAAAAAAATTAGCCGTATAAATGTAACTAGTGTTTTAACCCGCGCTACGCGCGCGGGAGTTTGGTTGTTTTTCCCTGTCTTACGCGACCGTGACTTTCTTTGTTGTCGGGTTGGCTCATCGGAAACCACAAAAGCGTATACCGATACCAGTTCGATTAAATACCGAATACCGATACTAATGTTTGACGTCAAAAACACAAAAAAATAAACGTTTGTGGTCAAAAAGCAAACTTCACCTGTGTTACGCGTAACGAAGTTTGGTTGTTTTCCTTTGTCTTACGCTACCGTGACTTACTTCGTTGTCGGGTCGGCTTATCGGAAACCACAAAAGCGTATACTGATACCGGTTCCGATAATATCGAATACCGATACTAATGTTTGAACCCAAAAACAAAAAAAAATAAATTTTTGTGTCAAAAAGCAAAAATATAAAACTTTGTTGTTAATTCTAATTAGAATTTGAGTTTTAAATACATTTTGTAAAAATATGTGGTCAATATATAAAAATACAAACTTATATATACATTTTGTAAATTTGTGTGGCCAAAATATTAAAAAACAAACTTCACTGTAGCAGTGAAGTTGCTTTTTAATATATAATATAATAGATCCATAACCAACGATAACGAAGTGTGGTTAACCGCACTAACGGTTTCGGTTACAGTTATAAAATTGGTATTAACCACACCGGGAGTTTCGTTTTGAAAATAACTTTAACAGGACGGTACTCACCCCCGTCTCTTCCCCTGAAATAACAATTCACGACTCCAATTTGAAAATTAGATTTGTATTATATGTACCATTTAATCGGTGGTTACAGTTTCACTACGAAAGCTTCAAGTTCCAAATACCACAACAAAACCGCTTCAAAAGTGTACGATTTTTCTTTTTATTTTCTGAAGAACTGCTCCAAATACCACAAAGGCACAAACCGCTTCAAAAGTGTGCCATTTTTTAACTTTTTAGAAAACGCTCGAAAACCTCTAATAAATGTATAAAACACCTTTGATTTTTTTAAAACAGCCTCTATTTTAATTTTGTTTTTCAGAAAAGGAACACAATTGTAGCCATTGTCTGGAAATTTTGTAATTTCTTCATCTTCCCAGCTGGCAGGAGTTTTATTCTTGGTCAAGTTCCTTTTTCTTTTTTGTTTTTTTTTTCCGGGCGTTATCCACAGGACAGCTTTGCACAAGTGATGAGATATATTATTAATACTTTTTCGAATAGTTCACTTTTATGTTAAGTTATTACTTCATTTAATTATATAGATTCAGATTTAGAGTGTGTATGAATGGTTTTGTTGATTCATTTAATGTGTTTTTTAGTTTTAATTGAATATTAATTGATTAATTTATTTTAATTATACAATTAGAGTGTTCAAAAAGAATAAAATATGCTCATATTTAACTGAGTTTTAACGAAGTTTTAACGGTGTTAGTGGAGTGGATGAAAATGACAACATTTGGTAAACTACAGTGACTGAAATGACAAAAAAAAAAAAAAGTTTTGAGATTGAAATGGCAAATTAAAAAAAATGTCAGGAATGAAATTAACATTTTACTCTTTAATTATATAGACTCAGATTTAGAGTGTGTATGAATGGTTTTTCGAAAGATTCCGTTTGAGACATTGACTTTTTCATTATTTAACAACTTTTTTTTTACCCGCAACAACGTATTGATAACAATTCTATAAAAGAGAAACAAAACCTAGAGACCGATGTCAACATGAGGTTTGAAATTATAGTTCTCACTAATTCGATAACTTATTTAAAATTATATTATAGTTCTCACTAATTCGATAACTTATTTAAAATTATGAATAATCTTGTTATTATGAAGGATGGAGAATTTATCGTAATTTTCTCCATCACGTAACTTTTTACGTAGGCGCGCCATTCTTAACTAATCCATAAAGAGTTAAAAATGCGTAATTTGATCTATTTAATGTCATCCTTTTGAATAACTTGTGTTTATCATCTTTCAACCGAACCGAGTGGGTGGGACGATGTTGCCGTCGCACTGACTACTGTACCCAACTCATCTAAAAGATACCTCGTTTACCATAATAAATAAAAATCTAAGATGACACGTGTCATTTTTTTAGATTTCTTCAGACTAATTTTTTTTGCCAAAAAAGTTATTATAATCATTTGAGGACTCATATTGCTTTCTCTATATATCCATATATAATTAGACAATGATTATCCATATACAAAACATTTTAAAACTGATCTTTTTAGTAAATAAATTATTGATAAAAAATAAATTTTTCTAAAGAACACAATTTTATTAAAAGAATATTTAAAAACTGGACTTTATAAACAAACAAGATTGTTATAAAATTGACATATTTTAAAAACAACTTTTTAAAAACGAAAGTTTAACAAAATGATAACATTATTTAATTACTAACTCGCACGTTTTTTCAATCTTATTTTACCTTAAAATATTATTCTATAAAATTTTTAGTTTTTGTTATTAACTATTTAATTATTTTCTTTAATCAAACCGTATAATACATAAGATTTTATCCTAGTTACGTTACAAAGTAAAAGTTTACAATAAAGATGACACATAAAATAACTTTTTACATCATATCCCAACTCTCTTTTTTAATGTACTAACTATGGTCCCTAGATTCACATATAATCACATTGTTCATTTCAAATATTAAAGTGATGAACTAGTAGTTAAATAAATTGCCATCAAAATCATAAAATTTGTAACCATCCACGTTTCACTAACCGCACCGAGTGCATAATGACTATGTGCGGTCCATGGTTCTGAATGCATGAAAGGGACGAGTCGGGGTTCAACCTTGTTGAGCCTTGTGATGCATATACCCAAATGCTTTGATATGCAATCTCTCTTAGGCTTAAAAAAAATATATTCTTAATCACTTAATTTATTAAAATAATATACTGTTTCAGATAAATAAAATAAAGCTTTAATTATGGCATAAGATATCCAAAAGGTAATGTAAATTATTAATAATATAATAATAAAAATATTGCATTTATATGTATAAGTATCAAAGTATGGAAAGAAACAAAAAGTATGCATGCTTCACCAACTCTCATCGAAGGTTGTTGGTTTGTATAGATGTGTTTCTTGATGGAAGTAGAACCTTGGCATCAAGTGAAAGGATTCGTTTGTCTTTATTTTCACTCGTGGTTAAAATATCAACATGAGTGATTAGTTAGACTTAGACATTAATTAGCACTTAATTTAAAAATAGCACCAAGCCGGAAGGCGTGTAAAAGAATCTGATATTATGTTTGTTATTTTTTTTTCAGGATAATCCTATTAGCAAATTATGTATACATCTTTTAAGATTTAAACTTTGTACTTATTAAATAATATGAATGCATCTTTTCAAAAAATGATTCCCTAGGCACTATTGCTTTTTATATGGCTATTAATATATGGGTAGATGATATTCAAGGGATTGAAGATGTTGGCATAATTAGGATTCAGTCGAAAAGAACAAAAAGAAGCTCATTCACATGTGAAAATGAAAGGATAAGCACACAAAGAAAAAGGTGATAAAAATATAACGTTTAGAATTAAATAGTTTAATTATCATTTAAATGATTTAGTTTAAGTAGTTTGTTTAAAGTAATTTATTTAATTATGTTAATTAGTATGTATTTAGTACAAGGACGTTAATGTAAAGGTTTTATGTGTTTATGTAGGAAAAATTAGCCGGCTCATGTAGGGGAGTTCGCATACAATAGATTGGGGTTGGCACAATTTTTCTGAAGAGAAAAAGCCTCTTGGCTGTTGCAACTGGGAGCGAGAGAGAAGAAAGTAGTACTATGGCAGCTTGGTTTAGGCATGCCGACCGCTGCAGCAAACAAACTCGACACAACAAGAAAAAAAGATAGTCAATGTTTTAGAACCTGTATGGACATCGTTCTAGTTATTTTAGACGTTCACCAGATCGACCAATTAGTCAGTTAAACAAATGATGTCACAAACAATAGAAAAATCAAAATTATTTTTATATATCTAATTTCAGAATATAAAATATTACATATTTTGTTATGAATTCGTAATTTTAACAAAATATGAAAAGTTAAATAACTAAAACATGGCGATCATTAAATACACAATTAATAAAAAACGATTTTGATGAAATGAAATAAAAATAAAATAAAATATGGTCCGACCATCTAATCCGGTTCACAGTCCAGCCGGCTCAATTGGAAACAATTAAAATTGGCATAATCGGTTCTAAGTCCGACTCACCGGTTTGATCTTCAGGCACCAGTGGCGACGATTGTGTAGGGGAACAAAAATAGGTGTAACCAAACTTGATATCCCATCACCCACTGGCTCGTCAAATCTCCAAACATCATTTGTCATCAAAAGTTCAAGAGAATCGTAGCAGAAGAAGGAAGAATGGAGGAATGAAGGACGGAAAGTTATGGAAAAAGAAAAAGATGGACAGTGGAGATTTTACCCTTGTACATAGGCATCACATATGATACATAACTTTCGCAAATGTTATGATATAAATTATAATTTTTTGCATTGATAAGTAATGCATGTATCATCAACACAATCAAGTTTAACAATTTTATACCTAGTTGATATCATTAATAAGTTAATATCATTAAGTGTTACGGTTTCAGTTTGTTAGTGAAAAGATTGGAAGCTTTAGGTTAAGTTTTGAGTTAACTTTACTAATATGGTCGAAGGCTTGAGTGCAAGTTTTAGTTAAAGTTATATATATTCATTTAAATTAAAATGGAATGCAATGATGTAATCACTTGAAGATTTTAGATTTTGGAAAACGTAGCCTAGATCTTTTATATAAAATCTATGTTTTTGTCGAAAATGGAAGCACATAAATTTCAAAGTTTCTTAATTAAATTAGGTTTGAGCATGTTACATGTTCCTCTACATAATTCTTTGTACTCCTTGACTTGGTTGGACCTTATTATGGACCATTAGTTTGCGATGCGAACTATCTTACTACTACATCAATTTAACTGATGTATAATGACATGAAAATAAAGACAAAAACAAACTATTTAAAAACAACAACAACAATAATATAACGGATATATATGATGCTTAAAGAATGCAATCTCAAATAATATTATGACTTTATAAATGTAAAACATTGTATTTATTTGTTTTAGAACAGCTATTCAGGTATATACAAATACTATTAAATCTACACCAATATCTATTATCAAACTAGATAGAACCATCAATAATTTGAGAATGAACACATTTATTATATACCTTGATACTACTATATTAGAAGTTTTTTTGGTAAGTTTATGTTAATTTACTTTTACCGGTAGATTAAAAGCCATTTGATAACTTTTTTTATTTACATTTGCCGCTAGCATGTATGTTTGATGTTTGTCTTAAAATGATAGTCAATCAGGTCAATAGAATAAACTCATAATAACTAAATAGATAGGATAAGACAATTGAATAATTGATATAACTATTCATAATGTTAACAACGCAACAATAGTATATTCATAAAGTTCTCAACAATAGTATATCTCGAGGTATTAGAAAAGTGATCTTATGTTTATGCGTATTTTGTATAAAAGAAATATTATCTATATATACATGTAACAATAACAATGAACTAATGAACTATTCGATAAAATCCATAGGAATATGAAAAAGTCAAGAAATGTAGGGACCAAATGAAGAAAAATGACAAAATGTTGTCAGTTTTTTATTGTGTATTTTTCACAAAATCACTGGCTGCAAGACGATGTACTATTTTCACAAGAACCTTAAGTCAGACATGCAAATAAATACTGTGGGTGCCAAGTGTTTCAAGGACAAGCAAATAAATGATGTATAGTAATAAAAATATATAGTTTCTTTTTCTTTAAATTCTTCAAAATATATAAGGAAAATGGTTTACTTAGACATTCAACACCGACAGATTAAAAACTATATACATTAGGTCTTTTGTATTAAATCTAATAAAAAAACCTTTGATTGTTCGATAACGCTTTTGTTTTATGAAGGAAGTATTCTATTGTTTTTTTATTTGAAAGTATTTTACTTGCACATTAATGCTTTTGCATGTTTTTTATAACATTAATAAGAAAATCTTTTCGTTCTAATAAAAGAACAACTAAAGAAAATACGTGATAGTATCACATTTCTTATCATCAAAATTTTATTAATTTTCTCTTCTATTAAATATTCATATTAATTAATGATAATATTATTTACTTATTTTTAAATCTAAAGTAGTTTTATAAATAAATTATGAAAGAGATCTTCTTATTAATTTTATTTCTAAAGAAAATTATTTTATAAAATAAAAAATATTTCAAAAACATCAAACTTTTTTAGATATATTTTTGAAAACGGTTTGTTTTGAACCAAAATTATTTAATTTATTTTTGGGAAAAACAAAAAAAAAAGTTTAAAAACAAAAGTTTAAAAAGTTGATATCATTGTTTTATTACTTATAATCTATACTTATTCATAATTTCAATAATATCTTATCTTATAATATAATTTTATAATTAATAAAATTTATTCTTTTAAATTTTTATTTATTCAACTCGTGCAATATTCGGGTTTACTAATATTAGTAAATAATATGATACTTACTAATAATATATTTTTCTTTAGAAAAACATTATGAAAAACAATTTCATTTTATTTGATTCCATGCTTTTAAGTTTTAATGATATATCGCTATAGTTCATATATAATGATGTGATTAATGATAATTGCTCTTTTAAGATATTGACCAATGGAGTCATTTGAAAGATGTGTGGGGGCAAGAAAACGAGGTTAAGATGGAAGGTGAGAAAGAGTGAGGTGGTAGAAATAGATGAAGGTGATGGGTTAAAATCTTATACCGAATAAAGTAGTTTTTTTTAGCTATAGATTCAGTTGTAAAACAAATAAATGGATTCGATTAATATATAAATGAATCTGATTAATATAAAACTATACTTTGAAGTTGGTCGCACTTTTATTACTCAAGCCAAAATGTATGTACGTAATATATTTTTTATGAAATGATTATAAATGTATGTTTCTTTAGAAGACAGCCTACAACAATTATGGGCTAAAGTTATTTTTTTACATTTTTTATCAATGTTTTCAGAACCGGATCGGACGTCAAACTGGACGCCTTACTGGTTTGGTGGTCGGACCGGATTTAAGAACCGGATGACGTCATAATTATATATATACTATATTATATATATAGTTACATATATAATTAAATATAAGTAATTTATATATGTATTTTATAGTTATATATAAAACTTAACTATATTTTTATATCCAACACACTAATTTATGGTTCAACACCTCATTTTTACCCATTAAAATCAAAAAAATAAAAAATAAAATAAAAAAAATACAAAAACCGGTCCGAACCGGTCCGGTTTCCCGGTCCGACCAGCGGTTCGGGACGAACCGGCCGGTTCGACAAGTCCAAAACGAGTCGCACCGAACCGGACCGGCTAGGTAGCCGATCCCCGGTAGAACCGGTCGGACCGGCCGGTCCGATCCGGTCGTGAAAACAATGTTTTTTATAATAGGACGTCATCGGTTGGAAGCGATCCCGCAACCTCTTTAATTAAAGAATCGCATATGTTCATTACATCACCGTTTTATGAGTTTTTTTTTTCCTGATAAATACATCATAATTACATAATATTAATTTTGCAAGTGAAATGAATAGTGGGTTTGTTGTGGTTTTATTTTGGTCACAAAACTTTTGTATTTTTTTTTTTTCCCCTCGCTCAAGTTTATAAAAAATGAGTCTTAAAAGAGACAGGGGTTGTGAGGGTTCCGCTAGGCGTAGGCGGTCGCCGCTTGATTATGCAAGTTGTGTTAGTAGTAACAGTTAGCATCAACGATCGACATGAAATGACAAGCGACCGTCTACAGCCATTAATAGTTGTTTTGACGGGGTATACAAGTGTTCGCAGCCACGACGACTCTCCGTTTCAGAGCCCTCTAACATAGAAATATATCGTTACGAAACCCCGCCGCGAAGCGCGAGTAGAAACTACCTAGTAATATTTTAATAGACGTTACTTGTTTGTTCTTTTTCTTAATAAATTTATTCAGCAATAAAGCTCATTTCATGAAATATAAAATAAGTTTGTTTTTGTATGCCAAATTTTAGATTTGACTACGATAACACAAAATGTTGTTTTTTCTACCTTTTGGCTTTTTGTTTTATTTGTCGGGAATTACGTCTAAGAATTACTATTATAGTTTTATTTTCAATCAATATCATATAAAAGTAAAAGAAATGCCATCTTTTGCATTAAGCTTTAAAGGCTTATAGTAAAACATAGTGTAGATAATTTTAGTGTTATTAATTTTTCTTTTGCTTAATCAAGATTTATTTATAATAAAAAAATAAATCGTAAAAAACATCGATACAAATTAGCTGGTCATAGCTCTAGTAGGATGTAATAAAAATAACAAGTTGGAAAATTGCATGAAAAGTTATCGTCGTGTGAACTCAATAGCAACATGGCATTAGTGGAAGCTTTGTCAAGTATTAGCAACTGAATAGTCAGTGATAAATACAAGCAATACTAACTAATTAATTTTACCCGTCAATGATCATAGCGTAAGTAGTTAAGGTGAAATATTCAAGATTAATGGGATAGACCGGTGGTTCAAGCCTCACATGTGAGCATGTGACAAAAAAAAGGAGTTTTATGTTGGAATTTGCTATACGCGTCGTATAATCCTATGCGTTTCATATAGGGGGTCATATAGGGCTATATAGGGCATATAGCCCTCTGACAACCCCACTAAATTTTTCTCGTTTTCAGTGTCTTTGAAACTATTTGCCGCACATGGTGTCATAGGAGACGTATAGGGGGGGTGTCAATTTATAATGTAAGGTGTCTTAATATTAGGATCCTGACATTTTCACTGTCGTTTCAATTAAAAAATTAATTATGTCGACTCAAATGAAACATTTATGTAGTTAATGTCCTTTTAATTAATTTTCAAGTGGGTCTAAATAAATTTATTTCAGTTTCTAACTAATATAAATAGTTAAGTACATTTTTGTTTTTTAATAAAAAGTTGTTTGAAATTTGAATGAAGTTAATTTGCCTAAACTCTAACTGATACGAAAATTGGTCTATTTGATTGAAAAAGTCAAATTAAACGAATGGTATAACATAACTACTTCGCTCATACCACATGAACTAGAATCGTATCAAAGTCAATTTTAAAAAATATCTATTAATTTAATGTAATGAATATAATTATTATTATAATTAAAAACACGCAATGCATAAATAACATCAAGCAATAAAAATGATAGCATGTGATAAAAGAAAAGCGATGACTTGATAAACAATAAACGAATACACATAAAATTGACGTCTTTAGAATTTAGACTATTATTTCTTTAAATGACACTTTTTTCTCTATTTTGGACAACATATCCCGGTAATCTTTGATAACTTTTTAAAACTTTTACTATTTCTATATTTTGTGTAAAATAACACATGTAAAAGTTAAATTAAAGGGGTGTTATGATTTTACTTTTCTTTTAACGTCGAATTGAATCATTGATGAGTAACTGACCCACCTGATCATCTTTATTATTTAAGTACATAACTCGAGACCACCCAAAAAAAAAAAACTTACTATAATTAAGAGAAAACTTTAACCCAACCTGAAACTTTTTTTTTTATCACAGATGAAACTTTCATTCAAAACCTCTTTTTATTTTATTGAAGTATTGAATTACCTCACCTCATTGTTACTATTTTACTTAAAAGATATAAAAATGGTTTTAGACATGGTAATGGTAATAATGTAATATTGATTAAATTGGGTGGGTTTGCCTGTAGTGGCAGCACAGGGTATGGTTGTGTCACAATCGAGTGGTGAGCTGTAGTGTGTGAATGACGGTGGTCCATTTGCAATTGCAATTAGACTCGTTTACAGCTAAGCACATCCACAAATTATACCTCCCTTCTACCACAAGCTTATTATTTTTCTACTCTTCAAATTTAATAAAAGTCAGCAAAATATCTAATGTTAAAAAAAAAATGTGTATTTTACTCGTGTATTTTTCTAATAGCCCGAGGGTATTATCATACATGAAATATGAGACACGAGTATAAAAAGTAGAAACTCAAATATGATTTTTATATCATGACCTATGATGTATACACTATATTTAGTAAATGTTTTTTATTATAAAGTATTGGGAGGTATACATTATATATACATCACGAGTATAGAATATAGATACTCAATATACATGTTTTCGTACAACTTATAACGGGGCTAGCGACAAGGCATTCTTTTTAATATCAAGTATAAAAAGTGGATACGCGAATTGAATATGTGTTTTATTTATTATAAGGTAGATGAAAGACAATTTTATGGATACATGAGTACCAAAAAAAAAAAAAAAAAATGAGATATAACTTGTATCTTATGCTTGGCTTTATTTCTTTTATGGTAATTTTTTTTTGGTATTTAATATTATCAAATATAAAGACTAATATATACAAGTACATTGAGATACACTACTAAGTTTTACATATGTTTTCTGTACATATAATTTTTTAGACCATCTTCTGACTTTCTCTTTAGTAAAAAACATCACTCATCCATTCATATCTTTTAATTTTATCAGTACTTCATTCATAAATAATTTTATTAACCCAAAAAGTGTCGCTATGTTATATACTTTGTCATAATATAAACAAACTTCTAGGTTTTTGGATGTGATAATACGCGTTCTTTGAATTTTCTAATTTGATACTATAAATTGTTCGTTATACCTTGTTTTCTCCTATTTAGAAAAGCAAGATGTCACGATGTTGCTGTTGACTGTTGTTATCGTAAAGAGTAAGACAATTACATCAACTATTATAATCAAACAAACCAAACTTATAAAAATAGGACTGAAATTGTATCAATCTTTGTCAATTGTTACTTTGCTTATTGAACTTTAAGATGATATTTAATTAATGGGCCAAATTTTGAATTTTTTAATGTATTCAATAACTTTTATTCCAGTGTTTTCTTTTTGTTTGAGGGACATTTAAGTCGTCATATCATTTGTCACATTACCGTAAACCAACATATCACATCTCTAGATGTTAAAAAGAGATCATATAATACAATTGTAATAACTGAACATTAAATTAGTTAACATGTAAGTAATAACATATATAATATATACAATTGTAATCTATATAAACTTAGAACTATAATATATTGGTTATCTTTTAAAAATGATATAAACTAAATATGTATTTTAATGAACTTAAAGCACATTTCGCATGGTTAACATCATAGCAATGATATATAGAGTTGTTGTCATTTGACCCGGAATTCTCATGTTTGAGTCATAAAAATAACCTTTTGCAAAAATACAAAAGTAAAACTACATACATCATATATAAATTGCTCCTATACTCTCTTAGACCCCTGCACATGTGAAAGATATGTAGCACTAGGTTTGCCCAAAGCACATTTGGCATACACATAGGTTTCATAGTAGTTAAACCCATGGATAATCTCTCATTTGCGTAATCACCATCAAATACATGTTTTATAGCTTGTGAAAAATCAAACATTCTATTGAAATGTTACACTTCCTCAAGAAAGACTATGTTAGTTTGACGTTTAAACGACTGACAATTAATTATTACAATTGGTTACCATCAACACTAAGTTACTATTAATAATTGGTTTGTGTGAATGAAAACTTAGCTATTGTTGATGTTCGATCTTTAACACTAGCATAAGTTCTTGCTAATCGCACATTGTAGTTTTAAAATTGTTGACTTAATTGTAGTGTTGACAGTTAGTGAGTGGTTGATCTCTAACACTAGCATAAGTTCTTGCTAATTGCACAATTGTTGTTGACTGCACGACTTAAATTGATGTCATACTTGTTATGATCGCACAACTACCATTGGTGAACAATGCTAATTGATTAATTTCGTTAACACACCAATTCCTATTGATGGATCATTCCCTCTTAATTTCTCTATCAACCAGGAAAACTCCGAGGCAAGTTCGAGAGGCTTTTAACCATCATGATCGATTTTTCACTTAGCGTGCCACCACTTGTTGACTAGGCAACTAGACTCCTATCAACGACTCAACTATTGATGTCTCAGATTTTGCCAAAGGAACTGTCCTTAAATTTACAGAATTTATCAGTGCCGAAACTTGAATACTGACGAGTAAGTGTGACCTTGCACCTTCTAGTTTTAAGTAAATCACAATTAACTAAAACAATTTGATGACGATAAAATTATATCCACTTATTGAGATTAAGTGTTTCTTAGTAAAATGTAGAATTTAAAGTGAGTGTGATATATCTTTGCCATATTTTCTTTTATCTTAGTGAAAAATAAATAAATATAAACATTTGAAGCTAAGCTAGGGAAAAAATCATTATTATAAAAGTTCCCTTCTTAATTTAAGATTAGAATATTCTTCTAAAACCAATTACATAACCTTGAGTAATTTACAAGTTTTATTCATATTAATTAATATTTATATGGGTGTGATATAGTGTATGTATAGTTGTATGTATTATATGACGCATAGTTTTTAAGATGTTATTAAAAAACAATTTGTTCGTTAAAATTCTAACGAGTAAATAAACAAAACAAATTACTTCAAAAAGCAGTGCAAGTAAAATTATTGTTTCAATAATTATGAACGCACATACAATGCATATAATGTTTCTGGTCTTAGTAACTTTAATTAAAAGGTAAATCTAACCATGATTATTCTATCTCACTGTAATATCAATTCTTATTGAGAGGTATATTACTTATATTTTATATTTTATATTTTATATTTTATATAATATGTAAAGGTAAATCTAACCATGATTATTCCCTTCCACTGTCGTTTAACTGTTTTTCATATTACAATCTACTCCTTAGTATACTAAGTTATTCCAATTCTCACCCCTCAAGTATAAAGTTCAACGTTTTTTATCCTTTTCTATTTACACTACACATGGCTAATGTTCACTTTGCTCCCCTCATGTAAAGAAGTTGGTGACTTTATGTATTATGTCTCTTTGAAGTTATGCAGTGGTTTTTGTTTTAATTGTATAACAGAAGATAATGGAGAATTAACCTATATTTTGTTATTTTTGAGTGTTAGAGAAACAAATCAATTGACCGCTACCATTTAAGGCGAGAGAAGTGCTTTTTATTTTTAAAGCAAATTTTGTGATCTTACTAGCTAGCGTGCTTTGATGATTGATGATATGTGTCGTTATATACAATGAAACAACATACGTAGTTAGTTGAACAATTGCGCGTATGGTGATAACCTAGATAATATTCTCATCCAAAAATGTTAGCTCTATTATTTTCAAATGTTAGATATACCTTGTTAAAATGATACTTATGTAAAGTTATATATATAAACAAAATCCTAATTTATGTTTACGTGTTATCGATAAAATTAGATTTACGAAATTCATATTTTTTGAATGAAAATGATATTTTTTTCTAACCTTAAGGAGACAAATGCACAAAAAAAAAAAAACTTTTTTCGATGGAAATGATAACTATGAGCATACCACATGAAAAGAATACAACAATTCAC
Source organism: Flaveria robusta (assembly GCA_025506415.1). NCBI lineage: Eukaryota > Viridiplantae > Streptophyta > Magnoliopsida > Asterales > Asteraceae > Flaveria > Flaveria robusta. The sequence continues at coordinate 26,284,786 of CM046476.1, read as the reverse complement.
TCTATTTTTTTTTATTTTTGAGTTTATGAGATCTTTTATCATAACATCTAGGTATTGCAGTTATATATACTTTCCAGCTTTTTTTTGAAATAATAAAAAAAAAGTCACGGTTGACATTCTTGTGATAAATTTCTTGCATGCTCTTCATTTATCATCAATTAAAGAATTTAAATGACATTTCAAACCTTAAAGATCCAACTACTCATATTTAAGTAGTTGATCGACCTGCATAAGGTTAGATGGAATGAAGGGTGCTCTAAAAGCAAGATTGGATTGTTATAACCATCGAACAACAAATCGGAAATGAGGTCCACTTGAACATGAAATGAATAATCTTTGAGGGTATACGATAATCAAATTGCCACTTAAAAAAATTAGTAACTAGGTATTTTAACTGGGAGATGTATATTAAGTAGCTCTACGTACTATTGAGTTAATTAACGCATGCAAATACATTTTTTTTTGAAATGTTAACTCACATATCCTCTAATAATTTTATTTTTAAATCTACATGTCTTATCTATTCATTAAACTTGAGTCCTCAATAACATGAGGAGGGGCACCTTAATATTGCTAGGATAAAGAACATTTTATACATAGTCAAATACATACCGAAACTTCTTCATATAATGCTCTAATAATAAGTTGTACATTGGACGTTTAGACGTGTTACTGTTATACTTTATATATAATGTAATATTTCAATGTGTAACATCGTTCCCGTATTATATATGTAACAAGTATTTCATATAGAAAAAACACAAGGTTACAACTTTGAGATGATATATATGAATAAATTAATTAATGTCATTTATGATTTTAGACGTACTTTTAAACATGCATGTCTGATATCAAATATTAAATATTATCAATAATTACTGAAAAATATTTAATATTAATGATAACGTATCTACGTATTCAGAAATAAATTTGGACATGGAGGGCCACATAACAAACGCTTGTTACAATATATTTTATTCAAAAACATATATATTAAATTTTGTATATGCAAGAAAGAGATGTTTCGATTGTCATAATACTTTAGATGCTCAAGTGGCATTTTCATAATAAAGTTGCTTGATTACTCCATGAGATCCATAAGATATAACTTCTATACAACTAACAATATAGGATATTTTACTGAGTAAAATAATAGAAGCTTTTTATCCGTTGTATATTTTTAGATTAGTGTGGCGATTTTATTAATACCATGTGTAGTGATTGTTTAGTTAAAATTTCACGTAGGTGTTACGTAGACAAAGATCATTTTACTAAAGCCACTTTAAATCAATGCAGTGGTTAATCAGGCTAGCGTATGCAAAGTTGTGTTTTTTGCACACATAATTTGTCATTTATATTGTGTTTTTAGTCTTTTTTAAGGAGAGAAATAAAAAAAATAGATGTTAATTAAAAAAAATTGTGTTTCAAAGTTTAAAAAGGAAAGGAAGGAAACTAAAAAAATTTATGTTTCCCTGTTTTTAAAAGATGGAAGTGAAAAAAAAATTATTTCATTAATTTTGCATTCAAACTTTAGTTCCAAAATAAAAAAAAATGGAGAGTACAGAATTAAAAATTATAAACTTTTTACTTTCTTTTCAATTTATTCGAATTTTCTTCGAACTCTGGAACATGAAGTTATAATTTGACTTTTTTTCTCTTTATCTTTCTCTCCTCAATTCTCTTTTTCTTCATTTATTTTCCCTTGTTAATTTTCTTTCACTTATGTTTTTTTTTATTTCATTTATTAAACTCAAGAACACAACATTATATCTATTTTTATATAACTATGATTGTTAATATACGTTTAGTCATTATACTTCAAATTTCCATAAAAAATTACTATTTGTTTGATTAAAAGTTTGTTTTATGTTGATGTATATTATGCAAGTGTTGCTGTTGTTATTGTTGCTGGTGGTGGTGGTGGTGGTGGTGTTGGTGTTGGTGTTATTCTTAGAAAAATTTATTTTTTAATAATTCAAACTATTAAATATTAGTCAATTTTAATCTCAACTAACAAGTTGATGAATATTAATTTTAACTTTCGATTTTATTACTAATAACAATCCCAATCTAACTGTCCAACCATTAGTTTTTTATAGTTTATCATGTGATATGGCTCTTAACTTTACGTTAAACAAAGATACAATTAGAAATATACATGTATTACTCAAAAAAATTTTATAAAAGATTATTATACAAAATTATTTAACATAAGTAGCCGATTGAGTAGCTTGGAAACAGATATACACAAAAATTGAGTGATAATATTTATAGTTTTTATTTTGATTATGTAATACGTCATGTCACATGACACGTCATATGTCACGTTATAAAAAACTAAATGAAGTCAACGAATAATTAGAATGTGACTGTTATTGATAACAAAATTAAAAGTTGAAATTTATATTGGTCAGATTACTAGTATGGCATTCAAGATTACTAGTATGGCATTCAAGATTGTGCGAACTCGATTTTATTGCATTTCTTAAAAGTTTGTGGCATCAAACTAGACATGAGTATCACATAGGGGGCATGGGAAAAGGCAATTAAGTACTTACAAAGGACCTGAAGAACTTTGGCATCAACAGCTAGCACACACCTTTTTCAAAATCAAAGAATCGCTTTAGATTGAATAAGTTATACTGCATATGTACAAGTATATAAACACGAGCAAGCTATAATGCTATATGCATAATCACTTGAATGGGAAAAAGAGACAGTAACTATGCCACATCATCAAATTTGGATATATTTACTCTTGCCAATCATCCTCCTAACCGGGTGATACATATAATAGTAGCATTTACCTGTTTGTTATATTAAAAAAGATGCATTTTAGTTCGCTACACACAATTATAATGGGTCAAGTTGAATATATTTCGATAAAGTTAACACAATATGTATTGTATGTATGCATATATAAAATCTAATACTAGGTAAAATAATGGAAGTAAGAATGCATAGTTATGTGGTTAACTTTTATTGTTGGTTCAAATAAAGCCATTAATTGAAGCTCCCAATCCTTTTTATGGGCAGTACCAGTTAACTTTATTCAATTTTTCCTACAAAAATCTTTAACTTTTAGAATGGATTAAATATTTAAATTGTTTAAAACAGAATAATTTTTTTATCTCACATCATCAAGAGATTAGAATATGAGTCACTTTTGAAAGTGAAAATCTTTTAAGCGTCTAGATCAAAGTATTTACGCATGTCTTGTTAAGAAATAATTACGACATTCAATATTTAAACTAGAGACATGTAATATCATGTCATCTAACGTTGCTCCTAGGCTGATCATCTAGACTGGTTTAATTTAACATATATTATCAAGAATTAAAGGGCTTGTAATTTAATAATATTGAAAATGTTTAAAAAAATGTCTTTCTTTTACAAAGGATGAAGGTATGAGACACCATGATCGACAATGGTGCAGCTTTAAGAGTATGATTAGATTAATGTATGCGTTTGCTAATGTAAAAAAAATATTCTCAAGATTTATAAATAAAATGCAATGTTCTTGATTTTAGTAGACTGAAAATGTACGATAACCATTATAGCGGGTGGAAAGTGAAACTTCCGTTTACATACTAAAAGTAAAAGCAAGGGTGAAAGTGAAATTTCCATAAACTGCAATACATAGTGATGCAATTTAAAGAGCATTCTCAAACCCCCTGAGTTTTTATCGACACCTAACACCACCACCACCACCACTTCCGACCACCATCACCACCACCACCACCTCCAACCTCCGACCACCACCACAACCACTGCAACCTACTACACATCTCAATTGCAGATAACCTTCAACTTTAGATCTCCAATTGCAACAGTACAAAATTCTTCAATCGACTCCACCCTGTTCATCGTTAACATCTCTTACTTTCATTTCCATTACTACATTGTCGCCTGTAAGTCGATTATCCTCGATGTTTGTGATCTTTAATTGCTTCTCAAGTTATTAATCGGTTTTTGAATTTTCGCTTTTCTCGAGACCATATGTTTTCTATCCACCTTTGATCTAATCGAGTTCTAGATTCATAAAGCCATTAAGTTTGCTACTTTTTGTAACTTCAATTTCAAATTTGTTTCGTATCAATCACTTCCAATCTAGATTACTTTTGTCGGCGATTCGATTCCGTGTTCCTTCAACTTCACTGATCTTCAATCGGATGTGAATTTGGTACTTTTGTTATAACAATTACAACCTGCAAATTTGTACTTCTTTTAAAATCACATGATTAGGTACGTAGGTTAAAAAAAGTTACTGAAATTGATTCACTTTTGAATTGATTGATTATGTTTATGAACTGGAGGAATCTGTCTTTAAATGCTGTGTTCTACACTCTTGATTATTTTAGTTTTTTAATTAATTAGTATGATTAGCTTTGGTTTTCCCTTTGATTGACACTTTTCATCTTAATCTTTTTAATTTTTCTTTTAATATTTTTTCCAGAATGTCAATTCTGAACCTTTGTTTTCTAGGGCTGCTGGTGTTCGGTCATAATCTGTATTCTCTTTTCCCAACCCATCCTTCACAGAAAATGAGGATTATTAAATGTTTAAATATGAGCATTTTAATAATATTATTAGCTGGTATGAACTTATGAAGGTTTCTGATGCCCTGCATAAGCAGAAAGGTCTTCATTTTCTGTGAAGATTCAGATTTCATCTTGTGGTGCTTCGCTAATCTTTGTTGTTTTATAAAAAATATTATTATATCAACACTAATCTTTATGTAATTTTCTTTTCTGTCTAAGAATAATAATTTAATGGAATTCATTCTCACAAGTACACTGTTTGTTTAATGTTTACTTTAGTTTGTCAGTGACACATGCCAACAATCTGCATTCAGAATCTGTTTTATCATTTGAATAGGGTGATTTGATTTTATGGGATGTGTTCTTCTGATAGCATCAAAGTTATTCTGTTCTTATGAAAGGGCTAAAAGTAATCTGTATACTGTTACTGACTGGATCGGTATACTGTCAAATGGTCTAGTGTCTTGTGACTGAGAGTTAATTTGGTTATTAGATTATATTTGTGATAAGTTTTTGGTTTTACATGTTTGGTTGCATTTATGTAATAATTAACATAGATGTCTTTTATAAAGTTATTTCTCTAATTTATGAAAATGAATGCTTTTATGAAAGCCCCATAACTGCCTATGCAAGCCTATAACTATGATAATTTGAGTTTTGATGATGGGTAAGAACATTATCACCTAACTCTTAATATCAAAGCAATAGGTTGTTAAAGTATTAGCCACCAGTTAACTCTATTGTGTGATAGTAATTAATAACTTGATTAATTCATTTATTTATTTATTATGTATAATTGTACAGTAGAATAGTAGATCATGGATCGCCGGGGTTGGCCCTGGAAGAAGAAATCATCTGATAAGTCAGGTGCTGATAAGGCAGTTGCTGGAACAGAGTCGGTTATTAGTTCTCAGGGTGACACGGTTTGTTCAATCACCATTTCATCATTATTTGTCATACATTTCGTGTTTTTGAATTTGTGAGGTATTAAATTTCAGGTGAAAAAAGATGGCTACAAAAAGCCGAATTATGTTCAGATTTCTGTGGATCAATATTCACATCTAACTGGATTGGAGGATCAAGTGAAATCATTTGAAGATCAAGTGCATTCATATGAAGATCAAGTGAAATCATACGAAGATCAAGTGAAAACATACAAAGATCAAGTGAAATCATATGATGAACAGGTGAAAAGATATGAAGATCAACAATTGGTATATGAAGATCAGATTAAGAATTTAGAGAATGAAGTCAAGGATTTAAACGAACAACTTTCCGAAGCCCATTCAGAGATCACAACACAGGAGAATCATGTGAAACAACACGCTAAAGTTGCTGAAGAAGCCGTCTCAGGTTTGCTAATCATGGCTTATTACTTCCATTTTAATCATGATTACTATAAAATTAATACAATTATAAAATTTTAATTGCATAGGTTGGGAAAAGGCAGAGGCAGAAGCTGCAACACTGAAAAGCCATCTTGAATCTGTTACTTTGTTAAAACTAACGGCTGAAGATCGAGCCTCACATTTGGATGGTGCTTTAAAGGAATGCATGCGTCAAATAAGAAACTTAAAAGAAGAACATGAACAAACTATGCACGATGTTGCTCTAGCAAAAACAAAACAATTCGAGAAAATGAAGCTCGAGTTTGACACAAAAGTAGCAAATTTAGATCAAGAACTCATGCGGTCTGCTGCCGAAAATGCTGCCGTTTCAAGATCTTTACAAGAGCGTTCTAACATGCTGATTAAAATGAGTGAAGAGAAAGCACAAGCAGAAGCAGAGATCGAGCTTTTGAAAAGCAACATCGAATCATGTGAAAGAGAAATCAATTCTCTCAAATATGAATTACATATTGTTGCTAAAGAGTTGGAGATTCGTAATGAAGAAAAGAATATGAGTGTACGGTCTGCTGAAGTGGCAAACAAGCAGCATATGGAAGGGGTAAAGAAAATAGCTAAACTGGAGGCAGAATGCCAAAGATTACGTGGTCTTGTAAGAAAGAAGTTACCTGGGCCTGCAGCATTGGCTCAGATGAAACTGGAAGTTCATAATTTGGGTCGTGATTATGGTGAAACACGAGTCAAAAGGTCTCCTGTCAAACCCCCGACCCCGATCTCTAGCCCACATAGTCCACACTTTTCTTCAATTCCTGACTTTTCTCTTGACAGCAATATGCAAAAGTATCAAAAAGAAAATGATTTGTTGACAGAGCGTTTACTGGCAATGGAAGAAGAAACAAAGATGCTGAAAGAAGCTTTGGCGAAACGTAATACTGAACTTCAAGCTTCTAGAAACATCTGTGCTAAAACAGTTAGCAAACTTCAGAGTTTGGAAGGTCAACTGCAGTTGAACTCTCAACTGAAAACTGGACAAACGGCAAGCAATCCACCAAGTGTGGCATCAGTTTCGGAAGAAGGTAATGACGATGATGTCAGCGCTGCTGGATCTTGGGCTACTGCTTTAATCTCTGAGTTATCTCATAACAAAAAAGATAAAAACATCGAGAGTCCTCAACGATCTGAAAATCGTTTGGAGCTTATGGATGATTTCTTGGAGATGGAGAAGTTGGCTTGTTCATCGAATGATTCAGCAGTTGCCATTGAAAAGACTGATCCGGATCCTTTGGAGAATCTTAAATCTAAAATATCTGATTTACTGAATTCATTACCTAAAGATTCAGATCCTGAAAAAATGTATGAAGAAATCAACCAAGTTGTACAAGGTAGTGTTGGGGAAAAAGAAAAAGAAAAAGATGAAGAATTATCAGTGGCAATTTCCCGAATTGTTGATTTTGTTTTAATTCTGGGGAAGGAAGCAAAATCTGCGGTGGGAACTTCTCTAGACGAGAATGGAATGTTCCAGAAGCTCGAAGAGTTTAAACAGATCGAAGGAAATAAAATAAATCTTAAAGATTTTGTTAATTGTGTTTCTGGTATTCTTGTTAAAGCTGGCGAGCTTCGGTTCAGCTTTGCAGGGTATGAAATAAATGATGCTGAAGCCAGTAGTCCTGATTGCATAGACAAAGTTGCATTACCTGAAAATAAGGTTGACTATTCGAACGGTTGTACTCCATTTTCAGATACAACTTCTGATCCAGACATACCTCATGATGGAAATTCAGTCCCGACCTCCGAATTAAACGTGGCAATGCTGAAATGCTCGTTGGAGGAGTTCGAACAGTTGAAATTGGAGAAAGAGAACATGGTTATGGAGCTTTCTAGATGTAACGAAAATCTTGAAACCACGAAGTCAAAGTTGACTGAAACTGAACACGAGCTATCTGAAGTCAAATCTCAGTTGGCCGCTTCTCAAAAGCTGAACGGTTTGTCTGAAACACAGCTCAAGTGCATGGCCGAGTCGTATAACTCACTTGAAACTCGTGCGGCTGACTTACAGTCTCGGGTCAACCTTCTAGAGTCAAAGATTGTAACGTTGGATAACGAGCTTGAAGAAGAGAGGAAAAACCATAAAGATACTGAAGCAAGGTGTAAAGACCTTCAAGAACAATTAGAAAGGTAATTAACGTATGTTTTTTTTATATAAAAACCTGAACTTTATCTAATTAGACTTATGGCTATTTATGTTAGGATTGAAACTGCCCCTGTTGAAGTTGTGGATGCAAAAAGCAATCAGGTGAGTAACAAAGTTCAAAAATCTATATATTATTTAATTAATGGTAGATAATAAAAACAAATGTTTATACTAAAATTTTTTTCAGGAGAAAGAACTTGCAGCTGCAGCAGAGAAGCTAGCAGCATGCCAAGAAACAATATTTCTTCTGGGAAAACAGTTGAACGGCATGCGCCCTCAAACTGAATTCATGGGGTCTCCGTTAAGTCAAAAAAGTCTAACCTTCGTCGAAGAAGAAGTACAACAACATGTAGAACAAGAAGAGTTAACTACTAGTAATGGCATGAATTTACAGGTGGGAAATGAGTCCCCTAGTCAGTTAGACAACCACCACTTTAGTCCTTCAGATTCTGAAGCAAACAATCTTTTAAAATCACCAATGAGTTCGAAAGCCTCAAAGCATCGACCAACTAAATCTGGATCATCATCTTCATCATCATCTAACCCTACACCTGAAAAGAACACTCGCGGGTTTAGCAGATTCTTTTCTGCAAAAGCAAAGTAAACCAACTGATCAGGGACCCATAAACTCGTGTAGATACTATGGCAATGGTGGCATTTCGTGAACTGCGAGGTAAATTTTTGTATTACATGCCTGTGTTTGATCTTGATCTTGATCTCGATCTCATGTCGTATAAATGGTTAAGCTAGTGTATGTTTATTTTTTGGTTTGTTTTGACTGAAAACATGACATAAGTTTCCCATGAGATATGTTATTTACTTGCAACTGATGTTGTGTTTGATAGTACAATGTTGTTTTAGTAAAAGTGTAAAACAAAAAGAAAAAAAGAGTGCGTATTTAAATATATGAGGAGTATTTCTGTGTTATATAAATTTGCATTTATTTAAAATATGATTAGTTTTGAAGTGATTGGATTAGATGAGGGGTCCAAAAAAAAACGCATTAATGATCCAATTGTTTGGTAGTTTCAAGCATCGACTTGCCTCCTAACATTAAATGATAAACAATACCTCTTCTTGCCCCACCAGTCCACCACTGACTTCACAGCGACTCAAAACTCATTTTCTTTTTAATAATTGACCAAAGTTGGTAGATATGAAGGAGATTGTTATTTTGGTATTTGTATTTTCTTACACCTAATGCAATAAACTATAGTATGAATAATAATATTAATATTAGATGTGAGAAAGTGCTTTCTAACAATCATGTAACTAAATTTGTCTTAGGATGATAACTATATTTGATAAAAGCAAAACAAAACATAATAACACTTGGTGGTCATGTAGTAAAAACCCGACTGAGGTTTTGATACTTTTCAGTCCCTACCATATGTATCATGTTATGTTACTTTTACTAGCTGATGTATTATGTTATGTTACTTTTACTAGCTGACGTTATAATTTCTTTCTAGTTAAACGAAAATAACTATTAACGCCTTTGTCACAACAGGCTTGAGAACCACCACCTAACAACCTCGAGTGAGTGTATGGTTTCTTCTCACTTTCCAAACAAAGAACCTGGTGTGAGTTTAGAATATGGTATAATACATCAATCTTTTTTCTCTTGAATATTCGTTTATGACCGACCATGTATATTCAGAGATGAGTGCGAAAAAGAAACAAGGATATACTTAGGATTCTTTAATTGGCCTTGTTACTCCATTGGAAACAAAAGAAAAATGGTTAGATTCATAGCCTAGAGGCCATAGAAAGGGCTCCCCTTCTATTTAACAACTTCAAGACTTGAATAAACCATGAACGCGAAAAAACAACTTTGCTCCTACAATAGGTAGTATAGTTTTTAATATACCTTTTTGGGACGATGACTGGTTCTTTTTTATAGTTTGGATTACATCTAAAAGGAATAGAGCTTGTTACTATGGACCAACCCCCACACACAACACAAGTGGCCATACATATGTGTTTGTGTTTTCAGTCTTGTTATAACACATGTATCACCATTAACAATTCATCAATAAGAATACTTCAACATAACTTCAGTAAACAGCTCTGATGTAATTTAGGACAGTCTTCTTAAACATTTCTTTAATAGATCATGTCGACTTTAGGAAGAGAGCACTTGTTTGATAGAAGTATTCAACCCTTGACTATGAGTAGGACCATCTAGCTCTCGAAGACATCTCCTAGTGTCTTAATACCGTTCCAGGAGATGATACACTTGCCCTAGAGGAATTGCAGCAATCCGTTGAGCTTTGTTTCACACGTGTTTTTTCACCGGCGAAAACACACTCTACACCTCGTATATTTCTAAAATTATTATACATCCACTCTGTACAATTTAAACCTACAACATTTTTGTTAAAAAAATAGATGATTTTATCACCGGATTGTCTGCTTAAACACTCTTTGAAAGTGTTTTAATTCTCAAATATGAATGGATAGTACTTAGATGTTGGATTACTTAAACTCTAGATAAGTCTCCCCACACCTTAGCAAAGGATGGGTAGCCTCAACATGTGCTTTGATCCATCACCTATGACCTATGGATCATCAAGAGCCTAGGCCTTTAAGCCCATTTTCAGTGGCCATCATGCCCGCATGTGAGTATATTGTTAGTTTGCATAAAATTATTTATTCAATGCAAACAAATGTGTTTTTTAGAAGCATCATTTGCTCATATGTCTAGCCAAATTAAAGTTTATAATTTCAACTAATCTATTGTGCAAAAGTCTAGCTCACCCACGTATATCATTTGGCATTTGCACGATTGCACTACAAAATGTTCAATTTAAGTTTCCTATTAAATTTAAAGTAACTAAATATAGACTTTGTATTTTTTTTTTAATAATCTATAAATTTACTTGTAGATAGAAATAAATAAACAAATACCAAATGATCCTTTATTGTGTCCAATTATTTAATAATAATCTCATCATATATATAAGTGGTGCAACAAGGGTTCTTGTCTTCTTGATGTTAGACAATGCAAGCCTACATTGTATTTATTAAAACTTTTGGGGCCAGAACAATCCACTGTATAATTGTTTGGTTAAACAGGATATATTTACATCATTTGTCTATCTATTTTGTATTATTATAAAAGAAAATTGGTGCTATGTCTAATTAAGGTTGCGACTCAAATCTTTCTTATCGTGTAATATCTTATTATAAAATCAGAATAAATTGTTTCTCTAGTTGATATGATGAAACGTAAATAGTAATAGACTTGTAAACTTAAGCTACTAATTGGTCTAGAATATGTTTAACTTTATAAGTTTCATATCTATTTCTAAATTTCAAAGGCATTAATAAAAGGTTTTCAATAATGTAAGTTATTCTTTCGTTTCTAAATCCATAAACCGAAGATGATTCACAGTGATAGAGATTATAGATTCATTTTAATAGAACGGAAGATTATAGATTCATACTTGGAGCAATCGGACATGAACAAATTAACTAGAAAATGGTCCAACTTCAAAACAAGTGTAATTTTTTTTTTCCAGTTTTAAGTTACGAGCCTATAAGTAGTGGACAGAAATATTCCAATTGACTAAATCATATGACAAGCGCCATAAGTAGCTGGCCCCAACTGCTAAAATACAATTTTTCTAAAAATTTAACAATTCAAATTATATTTCTGCTTTCATACCATGTCAGAAGATTATGCTATAATACGGGACTACAGATTACATATTATAATAGTTTAATTTTATATAGGAGAGTTAATAACTAGTTTAGAAAACGATAATTCAATTAGAAATTATAGACACGTACCAACGTCTAAGGCACCTAAAAGGTCTTGAACTACTTCAAGTCTTTTCCAAGTAAACTTGTTGAATTACCATTGTGGTTAAAAAAAGTAATCTTTAAGTTGAGATGAAATGTAAGGGGTCCACATGAAATCACCAGAAAGGCAGAAACTAGTGGACTGATGCACTGAGTAATAACACATGATGTTGCTACATAACAACTAAATGGACACCTGCCATAACAATAAATTTAGGACCAATCATATTTCCTTTAATATTGTTTTTCTGAATAAAATCTTGACCTATATGTGGTCTCCTATAGAACCTTTGTATTCTATCTCTTCTATAATCCAACGGGTGGGATAGACCGTTTTCTTTGAATATTTTGTCAATAGATTTATAAGTTCTTCGTGTTATTATGTAATAAGTTACTTATAAATAGCTAGTAAAAACAAGTATTAGCGTGTCTAAACAATTTTCTATTTAGCTATTGTCTTAACTTTATCTTTGCTTTTGAAACAATCGGGAATAAATTTTTAAGGTTAATGTATCCAAGTTCGAGGTGCGGATCCTAGGGGACTCCAAGGCATCCATGATATATGTTTTAGGTCTTTTCAAGATGCAACATCAAATTAAACTTGTAGGTCTAGTTTTGACAATTTAATGTCTAATAGTTTATTATAGACATCACAATGGCAATAGAAACTTGGGCACAATTATTTATTGAGCTTTTAAAAAATAACTATAGCTAATATCAAATCTTATAAAAAATTGTGATTTACGGATGCTCTGAACGTATATTTTTTTACTTGATAAGCATGTCGTCAGCGGCGAGTCTCATGTTGATTTTTTTTAACTTTAAATAGTCTAGTATATTCAATAGCATCATTCTCATTGCATCTTCCACTTCTCTCATTACTTATGCTAACTATGTACCTCAATTTATTGAGTTTATCATCACTGATCTCAGTTGGTTCTTTTACTTTCTAGGTATTGTTGTCACTCGCTCTTGCTAGGAGTTTTCGTTTCCCGAAAGTCGGACCTCCTTTGCTTGGGATATTATTACATAGATTCACCTGGCCATGTGCAATCCATGTACTAATCTCATCAACAATAATTCAATACTCCCATTTATTAGCGCTATAGTATCAGATCTCACTCTCAGATACATCTTCTATAGCACCGTAATATTCCACATTCAGTCGACTGAATTTTACCTACGTAATGCAACATACTTGTGTAAACATACATGGTCCTTCTAAGTGTCCAAAGATACGTTGCTCTATTTTAGAAAATTGTGAATTTCTTGAAGATATCATTTTTATCACTCAGCCCTCCAAACATCAAATTGTTTGTTTGCTATAATGAATTGACCCAACGTTCAAAAACTATGAAATTAATTTAAGTGGACTAAAATGTTTTGGGTGTAACAAATTTATTTAGAATGGGTCAAATAATTACACTATTGCAAATATAAGAAAAATCATATCCCACTCCCACAAAGCGTCTAATTCCGTCGCTAGTCCCTAAAAATATCAAGATATTTATTCTTTCTTGTATTTAGGGGAACTTATTATTATCTACCTACTCTAATAAAATGGTAACTAAAATAACACATGGAATACCATATTCATTCTCATCAAAATTTTTCCGCTTTTCTCTCCTATTAAATAAACACATTAGTTACTAATAATATTATTTAAATCTTTTTTAGATTAATAATAATTTTTTAATAAATTAAAATAGAGATCTTTTTATTAATGTTATTCTTAAAGAAATATTTTTTTCTAAAGCATCAAAATTTTTAAAAATATAAAATATTTTAGAATTAGTGTTTTTATAAATTAACTAAAAATAATTAAAACTAAAAGTTGTAATAAGAAAATTATTTAAAATGCTATTTTTTAATAATGTTTTGTTTTGAAACAAAATGTTTAATTTTTTTTAAAAAAATAAAAAAGTTTAAAAATTGATATCATTGTTTATTATTTATAGTTTTTTACTCATACGTAGTTTCAATCATATCTTATATTATAATATCGTTTTATCATTAATAAATTTTTATTTTATTTAACATTTTATTTATTCAGCCCGTGTAATACACGGGTTTACTAAATTTTTAAATATTTCCAAGAGAAAAAAACCCTACCATTCCTTTTGCTAAGACAAAAAAATATGAAAGAAATCACCAACACCAAAAGAGATCATTTTGAAAGAAAATAATGTGATATTTATGGTCCACTTCGACCGGTGATAATAGAAGTTTTAGGTGGAACTGTTAAGTACAAGTTAGAGAAACGATAAACAAAATGGGTTGGATAGATAGAGTGGACTGATTGGTTTTAACGGTTTGGTTGTTTTGATAGTCAAGTTTTCACGATCCAATTTAATTTTTCTTTTTCTTTTTAAACTGTTAGTTTAGTTTGTATCATAAAAGAGAGAGTTAAATCACTTTTTCAAGTTTTCAAACTTACTTTTTGAAACACAATAATCGAATAACAACCAAGATTCGCAAAAAGTCAATTTAAATCACTTAATGTTAAAAAAAGGTTAAAATTCACAAAAAGTAAAATATTAACTAATGAACACTGATAACTTAACAAATTCCTCTATTAAAGTAAATAAATACACTCATCCATTCGTTTATATTATTTAAACGATTAATAAATATAAAGTACGAGAAGATAAATAAGGAAAAAAAAATGAAACACGTACATTTTAAGAGAGAAAAAAAATCTTCAAAATTTACAATGTACTAAAAAAACCACATTCCAAGTTGTGGTCTTTCAAATAATATCTTACGGCCACATGGTTAGATTAAATCAGAAATAAAAAAGGAAAAATAAAGGTAGTAATTGATGTCGATCTAGCCTTAAAACCGAAGCAATGAAGTTAGTGACTCAAAGACTTCTTCTTCACAAGGAATGGTTAGACCCATGTCGTGATCGAAGCCGAACTCTTCTTCGGCTTGGTGGAGCAAGCTCTGGAACTCGGGCCGCGATAGGAACGATATGGGTATGACATATCGACTCCGGTTGTCGCCAACGTAAACGACGAAATGGCCCTTGGGGACGTCGTCATAATGTTGGTGGTGTTTCCTTGCTAAGCTTGAACACCTTTTAATAATATGTTTGATAAGTGCTGCTTGTGAGAGCTTGTTTGAAGACTTTTTGAAGGCCATTTTGGGAATTAAAATGTCACGGTACTTGGTGTAGAGAGAGAGATAGAGATTTTGAGTTTGTGATGGGAAAGATGGTGTGGTTGGAATGAATGGTTGGGTATTTATAGGGTGCTATATGCATGCGGCTAATTTATACTCAATAGTTATATATAAGAGAAAGTTATTGTGATTCTGTTACACATCTAAGTTTATTGGGTATATTCTTAAGCCTATAGCTTCATGTTAATGTTATGTCATTCATTTTATTTTTTTACTTCACATCAGCCACAGAAAAATGTTCTCATCCTCTTTAATGCCCTTAAATTTGACTTAAAAGTAAATTTAAAAACAATGTGTAGAGGACTTTTTCAACCTATTAACGCGTTAAAGGTGCCGCACCTTTAACGTTCCTCAACCCATGAGAGGGGGTAGTGTTAACCATGTTAACACATGCCAACTCAACACCAACGCCCTGGGTGTTAATGTATACCTTTTAACCCAAGGTTAGATGTGAAACTCTAAAAACTATGTCGTTTTGATTAATTTACATTAAAACTATGACATTTTGGTTCTAGCACACAAACCATGGTTCCTTTGTTTACTCTCCACAATCATTTTTTGTTCAAGTTGTTTAGGTAATCACTTCCTCTGTAAAAATTCAAACATTATAACTTTCCCATGCCACATCTCACAAATATTCAAATTATGTTCAGGTTAATCATCAAAATAACGTCGTTTTGGTTGTAACACATGTGTTACTTAATTAATTACGTAAAATATAATCTTTATTCGGTAATAATTTTACCTCTCGTTTTGTACATTTAGTATGCACAATGGACTTTGTATTTTAGTTGTTCCACATATAAATAGGGTAGGATATGGTTAGCATTAATTAAAAACAAATAATATATACTGAGAATCTAATTAACTATATTTTTTTTATGTTTAATAAAGAATAATAAAAACATAATTTGTCTCTCATGAAATTTAAAAGATAAATAATCAATAATTTATTTAATTTTATGATCTACTCATATGTATATAATGTGTATGTTATACTACCTATACAATGTGTGTATCAATTATAAATTTATAAAAATATAGATAAATTACTTTAGTGGTTTTAATGCATAAATATACGCAACTGTATATGAAAAATACTAAACCGAAAAAGTATGACCTAAAAATGACTTACACAAATATGCATCTAGATTGTGAAAGTTTAATATAAAAAATCATTTTTAGTAGAACAGGATGATAAAAATAGTGTGTGAATGAAAGAAAGAAACCTTACGTGAGAAAAACTAAAAGGGAAGAAGGCTAATGTGGCCAAAAGATGATAGTACATAATTTACTATTCCTCTCACAGAGAAGAAAACTTATGGAAGAAAACTATTGTGGCAAAAATGACCTAATAACGTTCAAAATTTGTATTCTTTTAATATTTCTGTTATCATAGTCGATGAAAATAATCTATAATAGCAATTTTGTTCTCACAAGTTGTTTGTGTTTCCACTTACCTATAATTGTAAGTTTTGTGTTTTGAATTCGCTAGATAACTTTTTGAATCGTCTATTGATCGCAGTTTAAACTTTAAGTGTTTGTACTATAGGAAATTAATAATTAGATATGATAAAAAGTTTAATTAAAAAAACATGTTCTTTTCTATTTTTTATATAGGGGTTCAACCACTACAAGGAACTGTTATAATTTCTCAAGAAAAGACATGAAAATTGATGATTATAATTATTAATAGATGACTGTTGCATTCTTAACTTTCGATGGTTATAATTAGTAGCATACCGCTTGTACTTGTCTTTCAACAATAACTTAGTTGACACTAGTCACATTTATGATTCTATAGTGTTGCTGATTAGTTACTATTAATAACTTAGTTTCTTCTGTTGACACTTGCTATTAATGCATCAGTTGCTACAAATGATCTCAGTTACTAATAATGATTCCAGATGCTACTGACGATCAATAGTAACTTACTACTATTTTATTTGTTTTTTATAATTATCAATTTCATGTAATTTTTCACCATACATGTAAATTTGATGCATTTTCATTGAAACATTTTTAAGTCAAAACAACATTTTACATGTTAAGCAGCCATAGACTATGCCTCTTTGACCCTGTCGGGAGTTTCCCTTTGTACCATATCAGGGTGTTGCCACGAAGCACACCATGGGACATTGCTCTCTGTAACCCTCTTTGATCTAGGGTTTCGTCCCTTAAAACATTCAATATTTCAAGGTTCCATTCGAAATATAAAAATATTTTTGAATGTGTGAGTTCACACATTCTAACTCTATCCATATATTTCAAGCTCTTATTTAATTTTAAGTAAATATAATTATACTAAAATATCAGTAATGAGGTTAAAATCACTAATATAATATTTCTCAAATATATATTTGATATTTAAGATTTAAGAAAAATATCATATGTAACTCAACTAATCTCCGTAATCTAAATTAAAGCATACTTCAGACAAACTTTAATTATTTTGTTAACAATCTTATCCAAAAATAATACCAAATTAAATAATGTGTTGCGAGTCAAATCTGTTGTTTGTATTGAGTTGACCAATAGGAGGATAAATTAAAGGCTTAAAGCAAAGGCATGTGGGATTGTTGGGAGTGAAAGAAGAGAGCAAAGCCTGACTCTGAGAGTTTGAGAACCCTGGTGCCTTTGTTGCACTTTATCTAGACATCATGACCCCTCCCTCTCAATATATCATTTATTAGTTTTGTCTGAAATAACACATTTTTTGGTGTGTTTGTTTTGATGATAAAATCATTAGCAGTTAAAGTGATGAAACTCTTCTTGAAATCAAGGGTTTGAGTGTTGTTTGTGATAAGTTGGTATAAATTAATTTTTTAAAGTTCAAGGTAAATCAGATGGTTATGTTTGAGTTACTGTTAAAAAATAATAAAAGAAACATGTTTTTGCTTCATTGTTTCCTTTCTTAATGTGAAAGTAAATGCATACTTCCTATTAGTATAAACAACTTGACATTATGTTTAAATATAAATTTACTCTAAAAAGGTTTGGTCTCTTAACACTAGGATGCAACTTAAGTGGCTCCAATTAGTGTCAAATTTCCGATCTTGTATATACTACCTATAATGAACGTTAATTTTTTGAATGTTAATAAAGTATTAAAAATAAAGAATATGAAAATTATTTATAGCACTTGTTAGTTCACATGGGACATTAGAATGTAAAATATGATACTCCTCAACCAAAAATGATAGGTTTAAATATTGCAAAGTATATACGTAATGGTTTTAGAAGTAAAATAGATGTAGAGTATAAAATGTATAATGCTCACGGGTAAAGAAACCTTAGTTAGCTACTTAGCTTATAGACCCAATTATCCGAAAACATATTGAAACCACATGTTTTGAAAACTAGAACATATCGACTTATTTAAACAATAAACGGGACTGGTCTTAAGAAAAAAACGGATAAGATGCTTTTTAAAATAGTAATGAGATTGTATAAAATATTAGTTTTTTAATGGCTATAGAATATTAGTTGATGGAACTCTCTAAAGTTTTCGTTGGTTGTTTGAAACTTTTGTATAGTACGAAAATAAATAATTTTAATATCTTTATAGTAAAAACTGATTAGTAGTAAGAAAATATAATTTAAAATTGTGAGATGATATTAATATGGAGATTTTAGATACATTAATTTTAAAAGAATAATCTCAAAGTATAAAAGAATATTGGAGGAAAGGCATCAAGCCGCAAGAAACTTTAACTTATATAAAATTGTTTACTAATTCTTTTACCGTGCTCAACTTTAACATAACCACCCTTGTTTATGTTTGCGTGTGTATGTATTGATCAAATAAATTAGCGATTTAAAGCAAAGCCGGTTCTCATGGGATAATTGTGATGATAAAGTAATATATTCAAACTAAAGTTTTAGGTTCAAATTATGTTAAAAGTACATGTATAATAATTATGTATAATAATATTAAAAGTATAACACGTATAAAGTAGAAAGTTTATTCATTGTTGGAAAAAAAAATGACGGCATAGTGAATTTATAATTAAATGGCATCTGGTGGTGGTAGTGGTTGTGAAGGGTAAAAGAGAATCCATACTTTCATTGAGTTTTTTTCATTTTAAATATAGTTGTATTAGCTTATTAACTAATATAACTTTAATATATTTTATTCTTTAAAAAATTAATAAATCAAAAATTATGTTCTCTTTAAATTTTCAGTATAGTATAATTATGTTATTTCATTAAAAATAAGGTGTTTTTATAGGTTTAATGTATTGTAAAACAAAATAGTATGTCAAAAGAGATAGAAAGAGGCGTTTAGCTCATATAAATAGCAACGTTTGTCTAGCTCACTAACACAATTCAGGTTTGTAATTTATTCTTAGAACATCAGTATATATAATTTTTATAAATACAAAAACTTGATATTTAAATTTAAAATATCTATAAGTTGTACCACTATTTGAGTTTTGAATGAGGTATGTAATCTCAACGAGGAGAAATGTTATTAAAGCTTAACTTGTTATATCATTATACAGAATCAAAATCCACTTAAAAATGATAGCACCTATAATACTTGAAAACTTCAGTAAGAAATAAATTCAATTTCTCCTAAACTCAAGCGTAACTTGATTCAAATTTTAATTAGGTTCACTGGTGTACCAAATCCAAGCCTAACCAAACCAGATTAAGTTTTGATTTATCAAGTTTGGGTTACATGACTCGATGATAGTTACATCTATATATTCTTGATCAAGAACCAAAGTCTAGTTTGAAAAGGTGGGGAGCTTAGCTCATAATCTACTATGCTTGACTCGGACATTTAATGAACCTACTCGATTTTAATATATCGGGTTTAAGGCCAAATTATATTTTGGAACAAAAAAACTTTTAACTTTTCTATCATGGCCAAATTTAAACTATTGATTAATAGTGACCATCATATACACCAACCTTGTCACATCGTTTCTCAAACACAAAGTTAATTAAGATTATGTTCATTGGTTAATTAATTATGTCTTAAATTGCATCAATCACGTTAAGCTATCAAATCAACACAAAAGTTGGGCATCCTTTTGGCTATGAGTTTGAATCTATTTCTTTATATCTTTTAGAAAATAAATCTAACAATATAAATTAGCCAGTTAGAATGGACTCAAACTTTGATTGTGATATATTATTTTAACTAGGTTATTACCCCGTGTATTACATGGGTTGAATAAATAAAATACTAAATAATTAGTGATAAAAATTTATGAATTATAAAATTATGTTTGAAGATAAAATATGATTATAATTGCATATGAATAAAAAGATATGATTTTTAAAATGAAAGGTTTGTATCAAAAAGGTTATAATTTTTTTAAAAAATGGGCGATTTAAAACATTATATTTCAAAAAGGTTTACTGCTTTAGAAAATTTTATATTATATAAAAATTTTATTTTTTTATTTTTTTTATTTTAATAAAAAGATATGATTTATAATTTTCTTAATAAAGTTTATTTTTGAAAACATAGCTTGATTTTAAAAAATCTAGATTAGAGAGAAAATTTTATCAATTAATAAAATTGATATTTATTAAGAGAGAGAAATTAGATTAAGTGTTTAAATTACTATAATACTCTTTGGAGGGAAAATGAATTTATGATGTTTAAATTAATGACATGTGTCAAAAAGATTGTTTAAAAGAATGATAAGTGACAAAAAAAAATATCTTCTTTTATTATATTCTATAAATACTAAGACGTAAACTAAGAAAAACTGAGTGATAACTAATCACTAGCTAGTTAATAGGCATTGTGGATACTCTCTTCTTTTTTTCTTTTTCTTTTTTCAAAAAAAAGCTAATTTCCCTTCTTGTCATAGGCCCCCTTTGTGTCCTCCAATCAAAATGTACAATTGTACGTCACAAATTTGCCTAACCTTTTAAAGACTTGACACGTATCTCTCTCGCTTTCTTACTACCTCTATTGAACGTTACACAAAGTCGGATGCATAACCTATTTCAGGCAACAAGTAATATTATATATGTGATTGCATATGGAAAATCCAACAATGATTATAACCAAAAAATTGTAATCTTATCGAACATTATGATTTCTAATTACTTCTTGCATTTCTTCGATCTGAGCAATCATAAACTTGTAAACTCATCATCGATTCACCGTTGGTTCTATGGTAATGATAGAAAAGTTGTTATTGTAGTCGAGAGCAAAGGAAAGAGAGAAAAATACAGCAACTTTTTGTATATGGTTTATAAAGAAAGGGAATGCAAATTTGAAAAAATGTTAGAATACAAAATGTTTTTTTAATGTGCAAAATAAGGGTTGAATTATCATATACGAAATATTTACACTTACGTGATAATTATCATGTAATGTTCTATTATCACGTAGGGTGGATGGAATTATTATGAAAGAATGATTAATTAATTACATAAGTATTTACTACGCTTTACAGGTAAAAATTAATTTGTAACATAATCTTCCCCTACTTACATAATTTGCTTTTAAAATAAGAAAATACACATTTTAGCCTAGAATTATTTCCTACCTTTTTCTAAAAAGTAAAAGTATTTTTATAGAATATTCCACATATATATACCCCATGTAGCCAATGACATCAAGACAAGAGTCAACATGTTTGGACTGCTGAGATGCGGGGAGACCAGCCATCTCTTGCACGTTACCTAAAGTTTCATAAAATGATTTCAGGGCTGCCTTTTTTTTTTTTTTATATATAAAAAATATCCTATATAGAGAGAGCACATAGTTTTGTTGAAACACATGATCACATGTTTGAAACTATAAAAATGTCATGAAAATCGTAAGTTTCGTTGAAACACATGATCACATGTTTGAAACCTTAAAAATGTCATGAAAACCGTAAGTGCTACATGTTTGAAACACATGATCACAAAATTAATATTATATATATATATATATATATATATATATATATATATATATATATATATATATATATATAACACGTTATTCTTGTTTAAGCTTACATTTTATGAGGGCATCACCAATATCACAAGACTACAAGGTTGTAATATATTATTAAAGTTGTTTTAATTTATAAAATAAGAAACCTTGTTGTATAATGATTGCAAGCAAATAATTTTTAAATTTTTTAATAAGATCTAAGATGTTTTCAAAAAAATAGATTTTAAGAAAAAAAACATCGTAGCCCGCAATTCAAATTGTTAAAAGAAAGCAACAAGGAGTCTTCTTAGCTCTTTTCTTTGTTTCGAAATGTAATTCAAATTATGTGGACTTGCATAATTGGTCAAGATTGTAGTACATTGTGAACGAAATCAACTTTTGTGAAATTATTGTTGGTTATTGGTAAAACATAAGAGAATAGTGAATTTTCGATAATTTTCATACTGTGATTTCTTGTGTCAAAATGAGATACAACAATTTGACGAACCAAGTGCACACTACTCGATAAGTCAACTAACCGTTTACTTTTGACTAACTGCTCTAACATGTGTGTGCCGCAATAAAGTAAAGCTCGGACTAAAGTATGTAAAATAGACATGATATAGTTACCCTCCTTAATATATCAACAATCTAAATAATAATAGACACATCAGTTAATATTTTCAGAACCGGATCGGACGTCGGACCGAACGCCTTACTGGTTTAGTGGTCGGACCCGTCGGACCGGATTTAAGAACCGGATGATGTCATAATTATATATATACTATATTATATATATAGTTATATATATAATTAAATATAAGTAATTTATATATGTATTTTATAGTTATATATAATACTTAACTATATTTTTATATCCAACACACTAATTTATGGTTCAACACCCCGTTTTTACCCATTAAAATCAAAAAAATAAAAAAAAATAATAAAGAAATACGAAAACCTGTCCGAACCGGTCCGGTTTCCCGGTCCAACCAACGGTTCGGGACGAACCGGCCGGTTCGACCAGTCCAAAACGAGTCGCACCAAACCGGACCGGCTAGATGGCCGATCCCCGGTCGTGAAAACAATGACATCAGTAGCTCTTAGTATGAGATAAAACAAATAAGAGCCCTTGTTGTAATGATTACAAACTAATAATTATTTCCGTAAGATCTAAGAGGTTTTCAAGAAACAAATTTTGAAACAAAGACAATGTGGCCAGCAATTCAAATAGTTAAAACAAAGCAACATTGGCATCTTCTTAGTTCTTTTCTTTGTTTCGAAATGTAATTCAAATTGTGTGTGCTTTGCATAATTGGTCAAGACTGTAGTACATTATGAACGAAATCAAATTTTATGAAATTATTGTTGGTTATTGGTAAAATATAAGAGAATAGTGAAAATTTTCGTACTGTGATTTCTTGTGTCAAAATGAGATATAGCAATCCGACGAATTAACTGGACACTTACTCGATAAGTCAATTGATTGCCTACTTTTGACTAACTACTCTAACATGTGTGTGCAATCTCAACACATGCACTAAAGTTGGACTGAAGTACGTAAAATAGTGTGATCCTCGTTAAAATATCAATAATTTGAACAACAATAGACACATAATCCTCGTTATAAAACAATATCCTAAATAAATTGTTGACCCATCCCAAATTTTTTCATCCATTGATGAAAATCGATTGAACGTTTAATATATGGCTTTAATTTTGTCACACAATAAAATAAGTAGGAGGGAAAGAAACAATGACGGAGCTTTAACTCTATCGTATGGAGGGCGGAGGCGAAATTAATTTTTTTAGGGGGGCAAACTCGATATTTATATAAAAGCTTACACTACCTTGCCAAAAATCTACACTATCGAACTAAAATTTAACACTACTGGTAAAAAAAATAAAATCCAACCCCTATGAAGCTTCGCCCCTAAAAAGAAATACATTTAACTCATGAATCAGTAACATAACCCCACAAAACTCAACCTACACTTATGATCTTACTAAAACAAATACTAATGAAAATTGTAAGATAAAGTAAAATATTTTCTAGAATAATAAAAATACATATATAGTTTAGTTCAAATGTTACAAAATATATATATGTGATCTTTTGGAATAAAAATGATTGTAGTTAGAATAAATGATAAATATAGAAAGTGTATTTATTATGTAAAATGGGCCATTCTGAGCCCAATCCGTGAAATAAGGGCACACCAAAGGACTAAGGACGTACCTCAGCCATAGACGTCGATCACATTCACATGTACTGTCGGCTTAACTAAAAATGTACAACCATCAATGCACTATATTACATTGTAAAAGACAAAACAAGTGTCTCTATCTCATCCAGTATTTTTTTTACACAATATATACTATGTATAAACTTTAAGATAACGTGTCTAGGCCATTTATCAATAAAATTCAAAAGTTTTATAGCTCAATAGTATTTATGAGTAGATCGTAATAACTAAATTAGGTCTTGTGATTGAAGATGGTTCAAATTTAACCCTAGAAATAGATGACTATGTGTTTGTCGTTCGATAAAATTATGAGTTAAAATTGATTTTATTTCATTAGGTTTGACAAAAAGAATTTTTCAAAAGTTTAAAAATGTTAATATTAGTTCAAAAGTTTTATCATTTATTTCAAATTTATGTCTAAAAATTTTAACATTTGAAAGTAAATTTAGACTTCCTAAACATTTTTCACGATTCATGACGTACACGTGATGCTAAGTGTGTTTATGTCGATTCTAGTTAAAATCATGTCATTTGACAAAAGTGTGATTTTAAAAAAATAACTAGGTTTCGCCGGCATGCGTTGCGCAAGGAATACCATCACGATCCCAAATATTAAAACGCAAATAAAAAACATGTTGCAACGACGGTTGCTCTAACATAAAACCCTAACACATCAAGAAAGACACAAAAAAACACGTCACAACGACTGTCATATGACAGTAAAAGTGTAATGCATACTCAGCCTAAAAGTGAGTGTCACTGCACCATAAAACCTTAAAAGTGCACTCAACCATAAAAACCATAGTCCGTTATAATTACGATACATATAAAATAAATTTTCAATATAACCCCATTCTCAAAAATTATTGATTAAAAAAAAGTTCAAGATAACCGATTTGCGTATATTATAGGTAGTATGATATACGAAAATGAAAATTAAAATAAAACTATCGTTCCCCATCTTCTTAAAAGTATATTCTAACGATGTTACCATATAATAATATGTTGGACCCCTCATGAGAGGTATTTTTGTTCTTTCAAAGACATTTTTATTCTCTAAGGTATTCTTTTACTTGGATTTTTAAATTAAATTAAATACACGCTTGTGTAACTTATGAATGGTTTAATATGAAGATATTTTAACATAAATTGAATGATTGTGTATACACAAAAATATATAAAAATAAAGGAATATGTCATCTAACATTAAGTTGTTACTTCACTCTTACATTAAAGTTTATTTTTTTCAAATTACAAAAAGCACCCTAGTTTTAACATTATTTTATTTTCATGAATTTTTCTCTTTATTTTTCTTTAAATGATCTAAATGAAGTAGTTATGGAATTGATCTTATTTTTCAAGTTTAACCTAATGTTATGAAAAAATAGCCATCCGAACTTCTAGATTGTTATATTCAGAAAATTCAGTTTAATCATTTATGAGAAGTTTCTAAATGAATACGTGTTTTTATGATTCTCATAGTTTTCTATTTAATTTTGGTTTTGCACTGAATGTACTGACTAGTATTGTTACATCCAAAATTTTGAAAGCAACTTTTGAAATTTTAGGCTATTTGGTTATACGTTCTTTATTAAAATGATGAACCGTGATCATAACAAATAACAAATAAATAAACTTCGGCCTTGTTAACTGATCCATGAAATCATTATTAGCAACCCTAGTTTATATCTTGTATTCAACCAAATACCATAACTTATCACTTATGAAATTAGTTGAATAAAACGTTTCTTGTATATGACTAATTTAACTTAATCACTAAACAAGTTCATAGACGTCTCATGATATCCTCACTGGGTTCAACCTATTGGATGAAAAAATTGAATATCATGGCCCTATGATAGAAGGTGTAGTCATATGAGACTTCTACATGTAACACATATGTACATATCGTTATCATTATGTAGATCGTTTTCACAAACAATGGCATTAGTTGTGTTTGATGTTTGGCCTATTTTGTCAATGAGGTCCGGATCTAATATTACATGCATCCCCTAAGTAAGTTCGGAATCTAGCATTACATACATTCCCTCGACATATGGCACTTTCTAATAATAAAAGGATGTAACTCATAACAACGATAAGTACAAATTAAAGGGGCACGTATAAAACTTTCCCCAAGTTGACGAAAATATTATAACTTGTAAACTTATAAAAGTTCACATTACATTGGGAATTCCAACAATTTGTTTAATTAATCAATACATATTGTGACCCCAATCTCGCAGATATTTCGATTCCAACGAATGATGACGCTATATCTTCAATCCGATTAATTCTTAACAAATTAGTATTTGCAATTTGTGAGGGTCATTCTGGCTATATAAGAAACTCGTGATTAATAATAAGATAAATAACTTATTTCATTTCAGAACCTTCATAGGTTTATCGAATCGGTTACTATTTTTGTTTCCCCATTTTTTAAATTATTTTATTTTCTTAAATTTGTAATTGTATTTCAATTTTATAATTTATCTTAGTATATTGATCTTGTTACTATGATAATTATATAGCAGACATTTTATTTACGAAAAAAAATTATAACAGAAGTGCATATCCGTAAATTAGTAAATATAGTTTTATTTATTAAATTCCTTTTGAAATTTAATATAATTAAATAAAAATTGATTTTAATAAGTAAATTTAAGGTGATTTTTTTTCAAATTAATAAATAGATTATTAACTAATATTTAGTTAAACAATTGTATGCTAAAGTAAACGGGTTGGGACGAGGATTGTAAGAAACCGAACTTTGTTGGATAAGATTCATGAACTTTAACTAAAGCCTAACAAATATTAATACATATATAAGACATTAAGCCTCATTTGCATACAAAGGAAGCAATACATTTATATTTTCTTATAGCGTCTCCTAATCTACTTTTATTAATCACATATGCATTACTTTTATTAACCTAAATATCCATGTATCTTGTATGATTTAAATTTTCAATTTTTTTAATGAAATGGAGGCACTTTGCCACCAGAATGTCTCTTTGAAAACCATCAAAAAATACATAAACCCTAATTGCCTTCTAACCTCATAGAAATAATCAAGTCAACCTTGCACAATTCTATTTTGTTAAGGTGAAACTCTAATTCTTCTTTATATTTGATGGTCCACAATGGCATTGTTGACAAGGTCAGAATCTAGTATTACATACATTCGCTCGATAGGTGGTGTTTTTTATAATAAACTGAGGCAACTCATAACAACTATAAGTACAAATGTAAATGAAGATATAGAAGATGTTATAACTTGTAAACTTATAAAAGATCACATCACCTAAAGCAACATGATTTCATTGCATGTGGGGTATTGACCTACATTAAAACGTTATATGAAATTGTCTTTTCTCCCAACTATTTGATGAAAGTAAAACCAGAGATAAATTATAAGTAATTTTTTTTTAACTTTTACTCTATTTTGAGCTTATGGAGCAATCATGTATCGTGAAAAGCCAATGTATCAAAGTGTTTATGTCTTAAAGATTCTCTTAGTTCACTCGGCGCAGTCGTCCCATTTTTCTCCTGTTTTCCTATTTTTTTCAGATTAATTTATTTTCTTAAATTTGTATTATATTTTAGTTTTATAACAAATTTTCCAAAATACAAAGAAAAATAATAAATAACTAATAAGGGTTGTAGAATTTATTAATAAATTTGATCTTATTAATATGATAACTATATAGCAGACAATTATTCATGAAAAAAAATAATAGAAGTGCATATCCGTAAACTATAAATATTTTTTTTGTTAAATATAATTTTAAAATTAATAAATACATAAAAATTGATTTCAATAATTATGAATAATTTTAAAGTGAATTTTTTTCAAGTAAATGAATAGATTATCAACTAGCTATTAGTTAAACAATTGTATGCTAAAGTAATCGGGATGGGACAAGGATTATACGAAACCCAACTTTGTTGGATATTATTAACTTAACTAAAGCCTAACAAATATTAATACATATATAAGACATCATTTAAGCCTCATTTGCATACAACATTAAGCAATACATTTATAATTTTTTAGAACATCTCATAATCTACTTTTTTTTAATCACATATACATTACATATATTAACCATATATACATGTTTTTGTGGAATTTAAACTTTTGATCTTTTGATGCAGTGAAAACATCTTGTCACCAGAATATCCTCTTGAAGACCACCAAAGAATACATAAACCCTAATTGCCTTCCAACCCTATGGAAGAAATCAAGTCAACCTTACACAAACCTATTTTGTTAACGTGAAACTCTAATTCTTTTTATATTTGATGGTCCACAACTATTGGGTTTTACTTATAATTACAAAATTGTTTTATTGTTTTTATGTTGTGTAATTCGAAACTGTTTATGAAACCTAAAATTATATACTTTGGAGCTCAAGCTATTTCGTTATTTTAATGATGTTTAATACGATGCCAATAGTTAAGGTATTTACTACCCTTGGCATGTTGAGTATATTCCAAAGCTAGAATGCTATCCAAAGATTACGTTCACTTAGGTGGTTTGGTACCTTCTAAAGGCTAGATGCCATGTGAAGCTTGCTTATCATCTTGAGTGTAGAAGTGGTGTTCATCTAGAGTTTAGATGCCATTAAATTTTATTTAGGTAAAACATAAATGTAGACATTTTTCTAAATGCGCTATATCTTTATAGTGATGTGAAAAAAATAACATATGTAATCATGTGCTACGTGATCCATTGTCATGTATTTAATTTTACCCATGTATTAGACTTTACCTCTATTAATGCGTATGTAAATACATGTGATACATGACATGTCGCACATCACTTTTCACTTGTGTATCATCCAAATACGTCTCTCCAACGGTAGTTATCCACGCATCATTATCTCGTGTATTATTGTTTTCGTCTTGTTTTGTATCAGTAATGACAACATGATACTTTGTTTTCACAATATCAAGAAGATTTTTGATAAAAGACAACATGTACACATTTGCTTTGGTTTGGTTTCTATCTAAATTTATTTTAAGATTTGAAGGTGGTATGAGGTAGAGGATTTCGACCCTAAAATGGGAATACATTTGAGGTCCTCGTGGGTCTTAGTCTTTACAATTTATATTTCATCAACAAATAAAATCAAAATATCATGAAAGGTATGGGTCACCAATTATATATTAAGAACAGGATGGATTACCATTGCGCGGGATAGTGTTAGATTTTAAGTACCCAAATAACCGGCATGCACAACGTTATAACACATAGGAAACCAATTACGGTCTCCTCAACAATCTTATTTTGAGTTACTCAAGATCAACTAGGTATAATAATAATTATAAAAAATACATAACTACATAATATATATTGCTATAATACACTTATAACTAATAATATATAAAAAAATTTATGCATACATATAATAGCTAAAAAACAAACAAGGCCAAGCTTGTAATAATGCGCATGAGCTAAGCTCGAATTTTATAGATGTTGTTTTAAACGAGCTACAATAGTTAAACGAACCAAATTCAAAACAGGACCCGTATAAGTTCATTCAGAACCATGAATCGAGCTCGAGCCCACCAGCATCGCATTCAAATGGGAAATGGCAAGGGGGGGTTATATACAATGAGCACCATGACATTATTGGCATTTAAACATTTTTCTCACCATTGTCTTCACTCTAGTATTTACTCTTTTTTGTCTTTTTTTTTTCTTTTTGGTTGTATGTCCTTTAATGCATGTTAGCCCGTTCTACAATGATGGTGTCCTTAGTGCTTATTGTCGGGCTTATGTTGATATGACTGTCAACGCTATAGAACACCAAAGGGTTATATGAATGAGCCATGTCGTCTATGAAGAAGTTATGGAATAGATTAACTATATGTTATCTTATTAATATGACTATAACACATAGACATTCTTTATTTGTGAAATAAATAATAGATTATATACATAAATAGTATTGTGTATTGATAAATTCACTTTGGATTCTTATAATGTGATGCCAATATTAGGTATTCACTACCTGTAAAATGTAAGTATATTGGTGAAAGCTTATCAAAGATTATGTTTTCTAAAAAAAACTACATCAACTGATCAACATACACAATGAATGATGAATCAAAACACGATTTAGTAACACTAAAAAGCTATCGATTGGCCTTTGGTCTAACGGTACTAAGGTGTTGCCTGACAAAAAAGATTATAAGTCACACAACAAATAAGGTTTACACTAGTTCAACTTTTAATCATAAAATTTAGTACAAATATTAGTGAATGTAATAAGTTAACATATTTTCTTCAAAACATCATATTGACGCCCCTCACGTTCCACTTGTTAACAAAGACCTCTTGCAATTTAACAAACTCCTTCTATACCTTATATAAGCTACTAGCATGATATATACAAAAGTCCTAGTTAATTAACTGACGTTCTCAAATTACACTTATCCGCAATGCAAATTTATTTGCTAGAACTCGTTATATCAAAGTATTAGCAATTCACTTCGAACCAAGTATTATGTTTCTCAAACTATGTATCTTCATATATAAAACCCTACCAACACTAGAAAAATTCAATTTTTTCTGACAATAATTTGTCGGAAAACTATAACCGAAAGAATATTTCCGGAAAATTACCAAAAAAGTTGTTGGATATTTAACAATATCCTAATAGTGTAAATGATCATTCAAGTACATAAACAAATAACAAAAAATTATATTTAACAATTCATGAGGCCATGTGTTATTATTTGAAATCTTAGATTAAAATCCATGGAAAAATTATAGTGCTTCTTTTTCTTTTTCTTTTTCTTTTCTTTTTCTTTGAACAAACACTAAGTAAACAATTTATGTTAATCCATTAAACCAATTATAGTGCTTCTTCTTTTAACATACATAGCTAGGTAACTTATGTATGATTTGGGCTATGTGCTTAATAAAAAAAAATCCTGCTTAAATTAGTTACAAATATCATTTAATCGATTAATTAAATGTCCTTAAGGACATTTTGATGGTTAAATTGATCATGAGTAAAATACAAAACCCAAAGACAAAATTTATAATATGATCATATCATAGGACTCATCATGTTATTAATTCTTTTATTGATATTAAAGAGTTAGATTAAAATTATAAAAAAATAAAAACCCTGGGATTGAAAACATAAAAAAAAAAAGAAAGAAAATTGAACCAAAACCAAGATTTTCGTCAAATCACATGAACAAACCGCGAAATTACGGTCTTTTCTTTTATTTTGATTTCTCATCATTGATCGAAAGATTTTTTATTGTTGAATCATGAATGGTGGAGTAAACACAACAATCATGGCTACTTAGTTGACTTCTAAGTTGTTGTGTGAATACTTGAGGTCAACCATTGCTTTTTATGTTGGTCATAATCATGGCTCAAGGTCTACGATCCAAATGCCACCTGACTTTTTTTAAACATATATTATAATTTATAAACAAATAGAATTGAACAAAAGCAACAAAAATATAACATACAATATTTGACAAAATGGAATGTAAAACCAGTAAATTAAAGAATCTTCAAATCAACCAAAGCTGTTTAGTAGTTCAATCCAGTGTAGCCTATTCTTGGCATTGTTTTGAAAGTTGGATGGGCCGGCCGGCACTACCGATCAGACCGGGAATCGGTAGGGAGCGAACCGAACAGCACTAATTCGTTTTGTAGTCATTGGACCGACTGGTTCGGACCGGTTTGGTGGTCGGACCGGGAACCTGGTCAGACAGGAAATTGGGTATTTTGGATTTTAGTTTTATATGCAACTATAAAATACACATATAAAATAATAATAATGAATTATATAATATCATATATATAATTACGATATCATCCTTTTTGATTAACGGACCAGTAAAACAACCAGTTCTAAAAAAGATGAATTTCTTGGGCTGTGGACCGACCCGGCTAACGGACCGAGACTCCTAGCCTAGAAAACCCAGCCCGTGAACCAGACCATTACACTCGGTTATTCTTCAGTCGGTTGGTTTCTTGGGCTAGACCGAAACCAAATAATATATGGGCTGAAGTAAACAACTTGTGGGGTTTTTTGATGTATGGGCTTCTTTAGTACTCAATTATGCATTAGAAACTCCGGGTAAAAACAGACTGAAAATGGGTTTGTGAGATCAACGTATTCAGACGCTACAACTCCTTACAATATTATTTGCAATTCCAACGGTGGATTCAAATGAACCGTTTATGTTACAAATTATGGTTTTTGCATTCTTCATCTGCAATATTATTCAGACAATGTGGTCCATGTTGAATCGTATGGGCATGGCAAGAGACCAAAAAAATAAAAATAAAAAACTTACAATTATGTCATCTACTTAATATAATTACTTCGTTCCGATTCACATTTTTATTTAATGGTTAATCCAAAATTTTCAGAAAAGTTACTATAAAGGGACAAAAGTAACTTCATGTTTGCCCTTCAATTATGGAATGAATATCTTCTCACACTTGCGCACCATGAAATTTGACCTATCCTATATGTTATTTTATCTAGTTTAAAAGGAAAAAGAGGATAAATTGAGTTTCTGTCCTACTTTATATTTTATTTTATTTTTCCTCTAATCTCTCTTTGTGTCACACTCACATATTATCCACCATCATTTGTGAATTTGCCCACTTAAATTGTGAGGTTCTTTTGTACTTGACTTTTATGTGTGGTTCCATCAAGATTACGGTTGAGTTACACCGGCCTCTAAAACGAACAAGGTTTTTCTTAATTAGTCCATTTAGAACCATCTTCAGTGGGAGGAGACATGCTTGTCCATGTCATTAGTGTGTTTGACCAACTCTCTTCTCTCCTCTTCACATACGGCACTCGATCTTTCCTTCCCTTTCACATATGCCGTTTGAGTCGCCCTTGCATGAAGATTTTGCCTTCACGAGTGCCCTCCTACAACAATTTTACATCATCACACAGATGCCTCACAAACATTTCGTTAGAAATGATCTTAGGGATCTTAGTAATTTCAGCTTCACAACCTTCATTTTAAATAATAAAAAATATACATACATGGTATGAATTACAATAGTTGCATAAATAATGGTTGTGGTCTAATAGAATTGCACTTCACTTGAGTTGGAACACTATAAATTCGAACACTGTTGATGTGATTTCCCTTTTGACTTCTATAAGGAATATTTGGTTCACTATTTCTTTTGAAAAAATTGGATTTCAAATTGCGACTTGTCAAAAAAGTTATTATATGTCCTCGAAATTAAACTTTATAATATATTTAATTGATAAAAATTAGTTTATTGTTTATATGTTTATAATGACTTAGAGTATTTGCAATAAAGCTGAAAGCTATTAGATTCATACTTGTACTAATTGTACATAGACAAATAGATTAAAAAATAACGCAACTTAATGAAAGGCAATATCTACGTTATTTATGTAGTTTTGGAGGCTATAACTAATAGATGGAAACACCTCAATAGGATGGATCATGTGACAAATATTCGTATGTGGTTTCTTTCATGGGCGAAGCTTCTTTGGGGCCGGGGAGGGGGGGGGGGGGAGTAGTGTTAATTTTCGGCTCGATAGTATAAATTTTCGTTCCAGTAGTTGAAATTTATTAATAAATATAGAGTCTGCATCCCCTAAAATAGTTTACTTACGCCCCGTCCCCCGTAAGATTTGACTTAAGCTCCATCACTGGTTTCTTTAATTCGTCAGACCCGAATACCATCATATAAAATAGACTCAATGTTTTCTCTAATTATATGAGTTTTGATTTTACTTTTTTTTGTATGTAACATTGATTTGAGTAATTCACACCCTTATTTAGTAAGTCAGTTTCATAATTAGAAACTTAATATTTCATTTTTTAAACTTAATCTCACATTTAATATTTAGATTTACCTTATATAAGGAAAAAGTTAGATGTAATTATTTTATCATTCAAAGTTATGTCAAGTTTCCTCAAGAGCATAATTACTACTATTTCTATTTTCGCCCTATGTCATGCGGTGATATTAAAGGTTGATATAATGTTTCAAGTTTAACTAAAAGTTTTAATAACAAAACGATAATCCATGAACAAACTTTAATTTATAGTTATGATTATTTATATAGTTATGATATAATGTTTCAAGTTTAACTAAAAGTTTTAATAACAAAACGATAATCCATGAACAAACTTTAATTTATAGTTATGATTATTTTTTACCCTTTCGAAAAAAAATAGAAAAATAAGTTATAAATGGAACATAATTTATAAAATTTGTTATCAAAATACTATAATATTTCTTAATAAGAATAGAAAACAAAGAAACCTATACATTAAAAACTAAAGCTAATAATATTGCAAAAAATGGTAGACCTTTTCGTAAAACTCCAATGTCAAAAACATTTACTCTAAATTTATTATCTTAGATATTTTATCGAGAAAAGTTTATGTTAATTCCGATGTCATAGAAAATAAACACATAATTGAATGTATAAATATAAAAATCATATATATATTGTACTAATGTTATTTCTATTCACCATATTTTAAGAGGTCTAAAACAACTCTAACAGATTGAATGGTTTTTAAAATGTTTTTTGAAGTCTTAAGGCATCAACCGAGTGACATAATATGTAGTAATTAAAACATTAGGTTTAATTGGTTCAACAATTCAATATTCATTTCAAAAAATTAGCATTTCTTAAACCCCAAACAGTGAGCCACAAAGTCACAAAGAGGGAGAAACAAAATTTTTAAACTTACCCAAAATCGTTTATTATTATTATTATTATTATTATTTTTCTCCTTCTTCCTCTCTCTCCTTCATCGAACGTCACAACGGTTCGCCGTCGCGTAACGGCGGCGGGGCCCTTCAAGTACGACTGTAGCTCCGGTGGTTGATTGCACAACACTTCTACCAGCAACTTTACATTTCACTCACCACAGTACTGTAATAGCCTTTTATTCTTCTGTCACATCTCCTTCAAAATAATCTGTAAAACGTACGGTAAATTCTCATCCATTTGTTTTATGCATTTTGTACCGATTTTGCTTTGAATGTTGGCGTGATTGTTGTTGCATTGTGTGATTGTGCTTTTGATGCGCTTGTTTATTTAAGTTTTTGAAAATTGGTGTGGTGTATGTTGCGACTTGATATGTTGATTTTGGATCTCTAGGTTTTTGGTGAATGCTAGTTTTTGTTGCTTGTCTTTCGAGCTTGCGATGCTTAAATGATTTATCTAGAGATGTGATTTGGTGATTTAACTTTGATTTTGATTGTTATTTTGTTCTCGGTGTGTCGCCTTTGGATTTGATTCTGTTTAGGTTAAGTTGCAGAGGATATTGGAAGTTGATTCTATTGGTGATTTAGGTTTGCTGCATCTAATTGAAGTGAGCTTGTGCTTCTTGCCTTACGAACATTTACTAGAAATTAGTAGACTCTGGCACACATTTGCATATATGTGTTCATAAAATTGTTCTGGTTTTTCAAAATGTGTAGATTACAATGACTACAGTAAGTATTGTTTTTCTGATCCTGAAGTTTTATGCTGGTGAATGGTGATGTTTAAACGTTAGTGAATGTGGATAAGATGAAGAAAACTGGAAATCTACTTTTTCAAGGTTTAGGGTTTTAATAAATTTTTAGAGAAATTAGCAAGATTATATGTTTGGAAAGTAATATACATGAATTGCATGGCACATGTGCAGTATATATGTGCTTACTCTTAATTAAAGCTTTAGTGTCTCTATTAGCTAGATGCTAGTAGAGATGAAGGAAATTGCACATGTGTCATGTTTTCTTGGCATAGTTGGTGGCTGTATAGTATTTGGATTATCATTTTCAGGTTATTTCTCTATGTTTTTTTAAAAGTCTACCAGTATCCTAGATACCAATATCATGTGTTGTTTGTTGTTGACTTGTTGATGAGAGTTTAGAACAATGATGAAAGTTACTTGTTCATTTGGGGCTAATAAGCTCGAAATTACGGTGTATTACATTATTCTAGCCACTTGAAAGTTATTGTATCTGATTGGATTTGGTATGCTTACATCTGTTGAAGAAACGAAGGAAGATAAATATTCTCCTTTATTAAGGATAAATTATTGCTATGATTTGTGTAAAGTCCAGTTGTATGCAACTTTGCATTGTTGATAGTAGCTTAGCAGAACAAGTTAGTTCAATTTAAAGTTCAAATTAAAGTTCAAGTTTGGGCTTCTATTCAGCCAAATTTGATTTGTAACATTGCATGTTTGAATCCTTTATCATGTTTATTGTTTCTGATAGGTTTACAAGATGATTGGATCCTTTCTTACCAGAGGGCTTGTGTATGTTAATCAAAACCCTTTTTTTCAGTTTTGAAAATTTTAATTTACTCTATTAATAAAAACTACTGAATTATTTGCAGGATGTTGTTTGGGTATGCTTATCCAGCCTATGAGTGCTTCAAATCTGTGGAAAAAAATAAACCTGATATTGAGCAACTTCGCTTTTGGTGCCAGTACTGGTATTACCATATCATACATTACTATGTCAAGGTGATAATCTATTACTAATGCTCGCTTTGCGCTTATAACCTTAAAACTTGTTTTTTTTTTTCAGGATTTTGGTTGCCGTTCTAACTGTTTGTGAACGAATTGGTGACACATTTATTTCATGGTATGAACATTAGTTATATGATGTTAGCATATTTTGCTTCTTTTACATTTTTTTTCTTGTCTCTTACTTGTGAAGGATCCCGATGTATAGCGAAGCAAAGTTGGCATTTTACATATACTTGTGGTACCCCAAAACAAAAGTGAGATTTTTTTTTTTTTTTTTTGTTTTAGTTTTTGAGCGAAATCTTATTTTTATATTTGTTATTTATCATAAAAGTTTGTTTTGCTTTTGTGCTCCAATCACTTCAGGGAACATCATATGTTTATGATTCCTTTTTCCAACCATATATTTCAAAGCATGAAACAGAAATCGACCGTAATTTGTCCGAACTGAGGACAATGGCTGGAGATATGACGGTTTTGTACTGGCAAAGAACTGCAAGTTATGTTCAAACAAGAACTCTTGATATCATTCAATATATTGCTTCACAATCAACACCGAAACCTCGGCCAACTCAGGTATTTATAGCTTTTATTTACTAGATTCATATTTGTTTATTTATTTATCAGAATTCTAATAGAATTGTTTTAAACTATAACTTGAAATTACAGCCACAGCAACCTACAAGAGCGCATCAACCTGCACCTAACCCCAAGGGACAAAGTGCAACTCAACCGCAGGAGACTAAAGAGCCACCATCTCCAACTGTCAGCTCATCATCATCATCATCTTCATCATCCAATTCGGGTTCTGATAAAATAGACCACAAATCAGATGCACGAAAGCCACAAGTGCCGCAATTGCCAGCTGTCGTGAAAGCACAAAAAACAAGCACAACACGAAACCTAGCTGTGACTACAGAACTTCAAACCACTACTGAACCAGAAAGGAAGCAGATCGAGCCTGCGCGTTCATCTTCTTTAAATGTAAATCCTAGTACTGAACTTAAAGAGGCCATGATGGAAGAGCCTGTGCGGGTTACACGTGCTAGGCTGAGAAAAGCAAGCTCCCTTCAGTGAATGCAGGTATTCTGGCAGTAGAGCTGGACATGGGGATATTGGTATAGTATGTTATATATGTTGTTTCTCTATATGCCAAAACAGCTGGGAATTTGCCTATATCCGTTGGGCTTTTTCTAACTTGTACCTTAAGCCCATTATGCTAGAATACATTGAATACCTTCTCTTTGGAAATGTAGATTTTCAATGGGAACTTAGAGGTATTAATGTATTCTAATTTGTGCCTTTGTTAAAAGTTTTTTATATGCTTGAGAACAATCAATGTTATTGGTAAAACCTGAGAACATATGGCATGCCTTACTTGGTTGAGAACTCGTGTCTTTAGTTCATAGAATTTGTTGTAACTGAATCTAGAATTTGAGGGTGATATGTAGTGGGCCAGTGAAAAAAGTAGAATTGAAATGAATTCTCTTAACTTCAATCAAAGAATCAACAATCCTATATCAAAGGAATTGGAATCTCCACTCAGTCAGTGCCGCCACCATCACTACCTTTGATACCATCAACTCTAGTCGCCACCACCATTGCTATCATTATCAAAACCATTGTAGCCCCTACTGCCATCACCCTCACTACTAGAGATGGGCATAAAAACCGGGTTCGAACTCGACCCGGTGGACCCGGGTTGGACCCGTTTAAACCCGTAGGGTTGGAACCAGTTTTAGATTTTGAGTTTTTTAACGAACCCGACCCGGTTGAACCCGATTTGAACCTGGTATTGGGGACACATACAAGAAAAGAAAAGAAAAAAAAACTAAACCCGGTATTGGACCCGGTTTCGGACCTGACCCTACCCTACCTGGGTATAGCGGGTAGGGTTTCCAAGCAAGTGAACCCAACCTGGGTTCGTACCCGGGTTCATCAATACCCAGGTACAAAAAAATCCGGTTGGGCCCAACCCGGGTTGTACCCAGTTTCGGGTATTGGGCTGAACCCGAAATGCCCATCTCTACTCACTACTACTTTTGTTATTGCCAGCACATTTAATTTCTTTAAAGAATTTGTGACCTAAACATTAATACTTTGTCAATTAAACACATCATTTTTACAATCCTTATAATACTTTCAAGTTTAATAAAATTCTTATTTTTCAAGATGTAATGTTAGTTTCTTCAAATTCTAATTGTCTTCATATTCTTATTATTTTGATAAATTCTATATCTTTTAACACAACCTTTGAACCGAAGCCTCCTATTTAATAAATATTCAGAAAAGTTTAATAATTTTTTGATGTCTAAATATGACTCTTGGAGAAATTTAACATGTAAATATATCTACCTTTATCTACTAATGAGTACTTAAAATGCATAAGAAATAAGACAATGTAAATTAGGAATACCAATTAGACTGTTAATTTTAGTATGTATAATTCTACTTTTATATAGTATATGAAACAAATAGAAGTATAGAACATCAATATGAGAATATTATATTCCCATTGTGAAAAAAGACATACACAAATAAGAACTAAGCATAATTTGAACCTCCCCTACATTCCAATAACAAAACACTTTTTATGATCTAAGCATTGTTCGATAGAATTAGACTTTGTTAAATTATTAAGAAAAACAAAAGCAGCATGATTATGGCATCCAACATTTAATTTCATTTTATTATAACAATGGAGTTAGTAGAATACTCATTTAAATATAAAACTATCAACCGAAACACCTTCTATAAACTTGTAAAAGTCGTACTCCACCTTGCACTTTTTCATGGCATACAACACTTCTTCCTCAAGGCCAGAAGCATGGGACAATATTCACCACAACAAACCGAAGAAGCAAAGGTCGTTATGGCGCAAAATTACAAGTGTTTTTGGTTGCACGAAGATTGAAAGCTCACAAGTAGGAGACCCCACAATTACCCCAACCCGCTATTCAAAGTTGGGACCTTCGTCCCAATCGCCTTTCTCACCATCACCGTTGTTGTTGCATCCCTCTCTACGCTCTCCAATTAGAAGACGTTATAAGTAAAGAAAAAAAGGTTTTGAATCGTTGTATGTATTTGTATGTTTGGTTTTTATTAATCTGTATGATGGTCAAGTGTTGTTGTTGATCAAAAGGGGTGATTTAGAGTTAGTATCTCACGTCTTAATTATTACATGATTTGTTTTCAATCTTTTAGGAACAGAGGTGTTCTTATCATTTTATAATTTTGGGGTGATTTAGAGTTAGTATCTCACGTCTTAATTATTACATGTATTGTTTTCAATCTTTTAGGAACAGAGGTGTTCTTATCATTTTATAATTTTTCAGGATATGTATGACAAACAGAGGTGTTATATGGTGAAAACATGTGAATCATGAACTTTATTAATTTATGCGGTTATTTAAATGTTTGATTATAGTTATGTTATGTCAGTTTAAAATTCTAAAATATTCGGCTATCCATGATAAATATAGAAATGTAAACCAAAGGTTTGATGTAAGTTTTATTAATAGAACATTTTTTTCTAGAAAGATGAACCACAAATTAATTTATTCTACTCATAAAACACATCAAGTCTTGATCTATCTCATATCGGTATTTGAAAGTTGTTATATTTTAAATAATCTTGAACTATTAACTCTATTCTATCAACCCAAATGACAAAAGAATGAAAGATGGGTGAAAAGATCACAAATCCAATGTCAGTGGTAGATCGTTCTAGACACTAGAGGCGTTCAAAATCGGATATTCGAAAATTTCGAACAGCGGTTTTCATCGAACCTGTTTTTGAAATTTCGGATTTGGGTATCCCTTCCGAACTCCTAAAAAATATGTATTATTTAACAGTTTTTATAAAAGTTTAATATTTTTTAATAAAAAGACTTTCAGCTATCCGAATTCTTATAAAAATATCTAAAAATATCTAAAATTTCTAATTAATATTTATTATTTAATGTTCTTTATAAAAATATTTCGGATATTCGAATATCTGAAAATATCCACACCCTATCTAAATCCAAAATTCTAGATATTTCAAATTTGGATATTTTTATATACCTCTACTAGACACTATCACGTTAACACCTCTTTCTCCTTTTTCTCTCATCTCTCCTTTGAAAGAGTTAACTTTTCTTTTCATTTAAAAAGAAAAAGACAACTAATTAACAAGTTAAAGAGAGTTAGGGGCTGTTTGGTAGCCTCTTAATGGGACCATTAAGAGGCTACCTCTGAACCATTAAGTAATGTATGTGTTTGTTTCAGAAAAAAATAGTCTCTGAATGGTACCATTCAGCACTGAATGGTTAAGTGATGGGAGAGTGCTGAATGGGAATTATTACCCATCTACCCCTCAAACAAAAAAATCAACCCACCCATTTCCCACAACCATCGAACCCCCCATCTCCCTTCGCCTGCCACCGCCGGCGATCCTTCCACCTGCCGTCGTTCTCCGGCCACCATTCACCGGTCACTGTCCGCAATCCACCACCGTTTGCCGTCCTTGTTCCACCACCATCGGCTTGTTGGAGTTTTGTACAACACTGTCAAACACCGATGCACCTCGGAACTACCTTCGCCGGAACCACCACCTTCGTCGTCGCGCCACACGTAAACACCAAATCAGATGCCCCCTTCCAACTAATTAAATCGGATACGATTCCTCCTGCCCCGACCCGACCCGACCCGAATCCGCAAACGATTGGTTGCCGGAGTCGCCTATGCAGCCTCTTCGCTTCTCGTGATCTCGCACTTCCCGTCGTCGTCGGAGAACGATGGAGCCTCCGGTGATCCGTTAGTATTAAACACAAAATAGTTTAGAGGGATAAAATAGTTATTTTGCACATGTATTTAGAGATTCAACCAAACAGCCACTTATTGGTTCAGCACTTAACCATTCAGACCTCTTAATCATTCAGACCTCTTAATCATTCAGCAGTTAATGGTTCAGATTCAACCAAACAGACCCTTAGTAACAAATAAAAATAGGTGAGTATTTTTAACACACTTATTAAGAAAAACAAAGTTATATATCTTTTTACAAACTCACACACACTTACTTAACTACTTTTAATTTTATACAATGTTCGTACAATAAAACCTAAACCCTTAACACTTAAGAGGGTAACCATCATTACTTTAATATCATTAGGCTAGAAGCTCTTTTGAACTGTTCATAATCTACTTCAATAATCACATATGATTACATTTTATAAGATTTAAACTTTCGACTTCTTAGATGAAACAGATATCCTTAATAGGATCTCTTTCGGGAGGAAAGAAGTTTATTTAGTTATACAATTTTAACTCTAGTTGTGTTGATTAGTCAAAGTTGATTAAAATTGGAAAACACGCCCAAAAACTTACGGGTATTGAGGCTCGTCTTGGGTAGTTAAGTTGGGGTCTCATATTTTGTCCTTTCTTCCTTAATGCCTTCACAGTCTCACCACCTACACCCACACCAACACATGTAACATATTAATAAAAAAAGTTACTATAATAACTTTTTCCGTATAGTGTAAGAGTTAGTTATATATTTTCTCCATGACCTGCATTATATTTTAACTGGAATAACCAATTCAATGTTTATAATTTCACATCAAGTCCCAAATTAATATTTCAATAACAACAAATTCTATTTTGTCACGCGTATTTAACGCGTAAGTTGTTATTCCGCTTGTTCTTCCTAACCTAGTATGTACCTCCGGACCAACATGGTCCGGCTCATACTTCCCGAAGCTAATTAACTGCAATCGAAATAGCTAAAGCTCTGATTAATAATTGCCACCCAAGCTAATGACCCCAAATCAATTGGTATGAGAGGAGGCAACCCTATAACTTTTCAATGTAAAGGTAATGCGAGTCTCACTTGTGCTATATGTTCCAGGCAAGCCATATATTTTTATCATAGTGGATTAGTGGGTTTTCAGGCGATGGATTTCTCTTGTAATGGTAGCGGGCCGAGTAACCAATTAACGTTGTCTGTGTATGTAGAACGTAGATAGCATTTCCCCAATAGGGTAACCTGGATGGTTGGACTTATGACATTTGTTGGCTGTTAATAAAAAATATTAATAATTACCTTAAAGCGCGCAGGGGTCCTGGGTCACCCGGATGGTTTGTTTGTTGCGTGATGCTCGTGGGTAGCTGTTAGTAAAAAGAATGAGAAGATGCCAGAGTAACCCATTGCATTAACTGAATCGTCGTCATTTATTAGACTCATCAATGAGACTTTGACCATATCTTCCATAAAATGTCAACTACCTTCATGTCCTCTATCCTCCGTAGCATTTACATATAAAGACAAAAGTCACAAGGATGTAGATTTATAAGTAAAATTATAAACGTTTTAAAAAATCACATATAGGGTCATGACAAATATACGTTTTATATATTTTGAATTTAGAAGAACAAAATTACTTTGATTTGATGTTTTCATATGGTTTTATTTTTTTCTAATTTCATGGTTTAACTTTTTGTATATTTTGTTTATATAATTCAAATCTAGCTACAAAGTTACTTACAATAGACATGTAAAAAAGCCAAAAAAAAAAAAAAAAAAAAAAACAACCCTAAAATCAAAAGAAAACCGAATTGTTTAGAAAATCAACCACTCTATTATCCTTCACCCTTATTTAGAAGCCTTTATATTACTCGTAATCATGTCTAAAACTGAATGACCTTTATAAAGTTTTTTACTCTTATAACTTAGATATCAACCCTAGTTCCAATGTTAATAGGTTACTAATGAGAAAAGTAATTTTAGATTAAAAGAATATAAAATATAAAAATGTTGCTTTCCTACGGAGGAATTAAAGTAGTTTTTGGCTATTTCCAAATATTTATGTAGTAAAAACTACTATAATTTACTATCATGGCATATTAGTAACCATAATTTACAATTAATAGCCATAGACCAATAATCAATCAGTTAAAATTATATAATTTTGCTAAATAAAATACGACTAAGTTTATGAAGTAGATTAATCTGCGTATATTGAACATCAAACAAGGTTTTAATGAATAATGATTGAAATCTCAAACTCAAAATTAGTTATGTTTTTCAAAAATATGATACAAAGTTATGGGCATTTTTGGGGATTTCTAAGCATGCAGTCGACATTGAAACGTACAAACGGCCAATGCACGTAAAGCACAATGGAAACAATTACCTCCTTCACGTGGTAAATTTATATTTTTTTTACAGTCACCACTCCCAAAAAATCACATTTTAGCTTATAATATAATTCAGTTATATTCTTAAATAATATTAACAACTTTTTAAAAGCTTTTTTAGTATTATACTGAAA
This sequence comes from Flaveria robusta, assembly GCA_025506415.1. Lineage (NCBI taxonomy): Eukaryota > Viridiplantae > Streptophyta > Magnoliopsida > Asterales > Asteraceae > Flaveria > Flaveria robusta. The sequence goes on along the minus strand of CM046476.1, from coordinate 26,240,733 downwards.
TTTAGTTTTTTAAGACTGCAATCCTATTCACTTTTTATGAAAATTTTGAAACCTAATTTAATTGTTTTTTTATTAAAAAAATGCTTTAGATTCGTTTGATTAGTAAATTATTAGTTTAAGTGGATTAAAAAAGTAAGTTTAAATGTGTGTACGTGAGGGGATTTTATTTAATTTTGTATGAATATAATTCGAATATAAAATTTCCACCGGATAAGAAAAAGTTAAATTTCTTCGATAAAGGGATGAATTTTAACCAAATTAATACATTATTGATTGCCAATTCAAATTCAAGTTTCAATTATTAATCGAATGGGACCTTTATGATAAAGGGAAAGTTTAGGATATAATAGTCTGTAAAATAAAAATGGTACGAAGGATTTTGACGTTGATACCGGGACTTGTTGCCATATCATATATCATATTTTAATCTAAATGAATAGTGCATTACTTTTAGGGTAAATTACGAAAATGACCATTTGACCAAATCGAATTATTAAAATGACCAGTTAAAAATGAAGTTTATTAAATAAAACAGCCAATCTTATCGCTTCACGTGTCCATCCCTCGCTGACGTGGCGAGGGATTATGGGAATCCCTCGCCCAGAAAAGCGTGACAGCGAGGGATTATGGGAATCCCTCGCCCACGTGTACATCTCTCGCTGACGTGGCTTTATCCCTCGCTGACTCAGCAAGGGATTATGGGAATCCCTCGCCCAAAATTACGAAAATGCCCCCCCTCGCCCATAACTAAAAAAATAAATATATATATGTTTTTAACCAAAAAAATCCGTTTTTTTAATTATTTATTGTTTTTAAATACATAAAATTTAATTTAATTTTATTTTCACCTATATAATACAATGTTTACCCTTAACAAAGTTATCAAATCTTACATTCTTCTCAACCTTCTTGTTATTTTATTTTTAAAATTATCTCAAATCAGAAAATATCAGTTAATATCATACTATACAGTGGTGGTAAATGTCATATTGTAAACAGTGTTGAAGAGTATCTACCATTAAAATGTAAATGTGTGGTAAATGACATTGGTAGATACTCTTCAACACCGTTTATAAAATATCATTTACCACCACTGTATAATATGATATTAACTGATATTTTCTGATTTGAGAGAATTAAAAAAAAAAAGTAACAACAAGGTTGAGAAGAATGTAAGATTTGATAACTTTGTTAAGGGTAAACATTTTATTATATAAGTGAAAATAAAATTAAACTAAATGTTTAAGTATTTAAAAAACAATAAATAATTAAAAATATGGATTTTTTTTTGGTAAAAAACATATATATATATATATATATTTATTTTTTTAATTATGGGCGAGGGGGGGCATTTTCGTAATTTTGGGCGAGGGATTCCCATAATCCCTCGCTGAGTCAGCGAGGGATAAAGCCACTGTACACGTGGGCGAGGGATTCCCATAATCCCTAGCCCGCACGCGTTTCTGGGCGAGGGATTCCCATAATCCCTCGCCACGTCAGCGAGGGATGGACACGTGGAACGATAGGATTGACTGTTTTATTTAATAAACTCCATTTTTAACCGGTTATTTTAGTAATTCGATTTGGTCAATTGGTCATTTTCGTAATTTACCCTTACTTTTATTATTACACCTAGAGTGTGATATATATGTGACATGTTGAAGCAAGAACCCGATGGGTAAGAGTTCGAATTGATGAGAAGATGAGAGCACTATGAACATGCTTTATAATACAAAAACATAACATTGTTAGCCTCGTCACGTTAGAAGAGGATTTTCTACAAATGACCAACCTTAAGCGTGAAAATTAGTATCTAATTTTGTAAGAGACTGAAGTGAATTTGAGTACGCGTATCATGTTTGTCAATGTATTTATAGTGGTTTTCAGGGACAGAATGTGAATGTTGGAAACATACGTAGCTAGAGTAACTAACAAATCATGGGTGATTAGTGCAGCATCACCCATTCAGATATTATCTATGGTATGTCACAGGCCCACATGGGCCAATGTATGATGGGTTGAGTCTGGGTATGGTGCCTCATGTTTCCCAAGGCCTCATCATGCTAAACAGTGTGTAAACGGTGCAATTAACATATGTTACCTGATGCATACGTGTTTAACACATTTACACCGTGCAGATGTGTGCCCATGTTTGAAATACGTTTTGATTACTTATTGCAAAGTATGGTCTATGTGCGAGATGTTTCTATACATAAAATAGATGAAAATACCTCACCCATAAAACGACTTTGTATGAATACCATACTATATATACATATACACATATATGTAAATGCTAGAACTTTCATTACATTGTTAATCCTAAGATTATTATATTGAAAATAAATTTTATAAATTTATATCCATCATATCATATACATAACCATAAACAACATATCCGATTATTTATCAAAATTTCTTAAAATAGTCATGAATAAGATCAAAAGAAGCTTTTGCACACACAAATTGTGGTTTAAGCTTCACCAACACTTGTGTTATATCCGTTGGATAAAAAACCAAACAAAAAAAGTTACTTTGAAACCAACGGTATCAATATATAAACCCTACTACTACTAGTACCAAAAGATTATATATTCATAAAATATTAAACTAAAAAGAATAAAGAAAAATAAAAACTTTTTAAAAAAATAATAATTCCCATCAACCCTTTTCCCTCCTCAAATTTACCTCAGATCCACACTCTTCATTAAAAGAAGCAAAACACCTTTCAATTCAAAGGCATCTCTCTCTATCTCTAATCTCTATCTCTATCTCTTTCTTCTTCATCTACAACTGGACCTTCATCTCACCTCCTTCAATGGCGGTTCTGCAACTCCCACCTTCTGAAACCCACAAGTTACAACCCACAAAGCGTAGAAGAAAGCATCACCCACAAAACCCTAAACAAAAACAACAACACCCAACACCACCACCACCACCATCATCATCATGGGACCATATCAAGAATCTTTTGAAGTGTAAGCAGATGGACGTTAACGGGTCGGATCAGAAGACCCAACAAGACCCGGTGATCAGAAACCCAAATGGGTATTCAAAGCTGAGTTCTTGCAGCTCCATATGCAGTTTTAGGGATGTTGCTAATGGGAACACTAGGGTTGTTCATAGAGCTGATAACTCGCCGGAAAGTAGCGCCGGAAGTCAAGATTCCGGCAGCCTTAGGAGGAAGAAACACGTTAGTAATGGCCATGTGTCGTCGTCTTCTTCTTCGTCAACGAGTAGGTCGTTGACCGGGTCGGGTAAATCCAACGGTCATGGGAGTTACACGTCATCTTCTCGTGGCATGCAGTTGAGAAAGCTTTCTGGGTGTTATGAATGTCACGCCATTGTTGATCCTGCAAGGTCACTCTCCATTCTTTTTATTTTTATTTTTCATGATAATATCTTTTTATTAATATGATGTTTTCAACAAAAAAAAAAAAAAAAAAGCTAAAGAAAATTGCAATAGGTTAGTTAACAACATATAGGTTTTCACTTTTCAGAATTACCTTTTAAATAACACGTGATCACGATACTAGACTAGACTAGTTGGTTAGACCGGTTTAACTGGCTCTACTGAATTAAGTTAAATCGATTCAAACAAGGAAATTGTTAATGGTAGCCTGCTTGCTTTTGCGGGTGATTGGTGACGGGGCCAAACGGTTGAACCAATGAACCGCCGAAGAAAATGGTTTGGCTGCCTGACGGTTTTTAAAACGTTGACGAATCTAAGAAGTGCAAATTTTGATTTAACCATGCAGGAATACTATTCCAAGAAGTACAATTTGTTTATGTTCGGAGTGTGGAGAAGTGTTTCCGAAGAAGGAAAGCTTGGAGCATCATCAAGCTGTTAGGCATGCTGGTATACATTTCATTTTGATATTTTTAGATTAATCATATCAATTTCATTCTTTTTATACAAATACAAACAAAAAAAATAAAGTAAATGGTTAATGTGGACTATTAGCTAGATAATGAGACAGAACAATTTTATAAAGATGGTAATGTTTTTGTCTCATTTTTTTGTCATTATATATGGAAGATTTATAATATGGTTTAAGAAAATAAGAAAAGTGAATAGTTAAAAGCATAAACATACAGATTATAATTTGTTTTGATTTGGTTTTATTTAACTACAACTATATTGGATTTTTATCAAACAAATATGCCATTGGATTTACTCTAGACCAAAAAGATATACATGAATGTGACTTTTGTGTCTTTTGGCTTGGAAAATTGTGTGCATGTGGGTAATCATTTACCACAATACTTTGGGACCATTTTGTATTCATTTTACATTTTGCCTTCATTGCAAGTAAAACAGAACATTTGTTCATTGAAATGTCAATATCATCTCATATACATTTGTAGTGAGACAAATTAAATCAATTATTTCCATAATACTATTCAGATAATTTTATACGCCAAATCTTCTATTATTAGATTTTTTTTTTTTTTTTTGAAAGCCAAATCTTCTATTATATATCATTGTTATTGACTGTAAAATAAGAACACAAGTGAACACCAATATCTTCCTACATTAATTGTCAAACAATTTTATGAGTGCTAAACATTTTGAGAGCAATTACATATATCATCTCTAAACTTACAAAAATTCATATTTTCTCAAATTATACATTATGTATTAAAAAGTTATATTACAAGTAAATATGTAATTTTTTAAATTTTCGTAGTAAAAAATGCAATTAACCCTTTCATGTTGTACAGTTCATGAATTACATAAGTCGTGACCTTAGTCCAGTAGAAATAGCTAGATAGTAGATACCATTGTTATAAATAAATGCCCATATAATCTTTAAACAGTGGTAGATATCTTTCATAATTAGGAGGTGCTAAATGCAATTATCTTTGGTTAATTTGATATTATTAGTGTCGGAGCTCGGGCCAGAAGATTCGGGTCGAAACATAGTGGAAATAATATTCAAATCCAGCTGGCTTAACAAGGACCATCCGATCTTCACAATCGAACGGATCCTAAAAGTCAACAACACCCGTCGGACCCTCCAACGTTTCGAAGACTGCCGTGATACCGTCAAGCTCCGATCAACCACCGCCGCCACCACCCGCTGCGCCGCCGACGGCAACGAGCTCCTCCGCTTCCACTGCACCACCGTCGCCTGCTCCCTCGGCTCCCACGGCTCCTCCGCCCTCTGCGCCGCCGTCCCCACTTGCGGCGTCTGCACCATCATCCGCCACGGGTTTCAGAGCCCCAAGTCCGGCGACGATGGCAGAAAGGGGGTGTGCACCACCGCTAGCAGCGGCAGAGCACACAACTCAATGGTGGTTGGTGGTGGTGGGCTGAGGGCGATGCTCGTGTGTAGGGTGATCGCCGGAAAAGTGAAGCGCGTGGGCGGAGACGCGCCGCCAGAGGAGGAGGATGGGCCGTATGATTCGGTGGCCGGGTACAATACCGGGTCATACCCGACGATTGAGGAGTTGTATGTTTATAACCCGAGGGCCATACTACCATGTTTTGTTGTTCTTTACAAGGCAATGGAATGCTGACGTCCGGTTTTGTTATTTTTGTGAACAACAAAAGTACAACCCCGATTCGGAATATTTGTGTTATTTTAATCGGGTTTATATATTTGTTTTCAAGTCGGGATCGCACCCTTCACACCTTCATGAGGAGACTTACATTTGGAAACACCATCTCAGGCAGTGGAACCCTCAACGTCATACTGTTAAATGGTTGTTTTTGTTTTGTTTTTAATATTTTGATGAATTGAAGTTGAACTTGTGGTTTAATCTTGTTTGTATATACGATTAGAATGTTTGTGTAATATTAGTTTTTATATCATTTAGTTAATGAGTAGATTTAATGGTATCCATTAATGTTGTATGATTTTTACATGGAGTTGGAAGTTGGAAAGATTTATAACTTTGTATATGCTTAAAGTCTCAAATTAAATACTTCTATAGGTGTAACATGTTAAAGTAAGTTGTTCTTTAGGGAAAATAAGTGTAGCATATGTGGCGTGCCAAAATTAAAGTTATAGTTGATTTTCAACAATTAAATTTTATTGTATGATATATCCTTATGTATCTACAACTTTCTCTATTACTACTCGTTGCAAGCATGGGTGTACCCAAGTAATAGGGTGGGGGGCAGGCGAGTAAACTAAATTTTTTTAGTGTTATATGTATGTGAAAATCCAGAATGCCCCATTTAAAATGTGCAATCACTTCACTTTTCCCCTAATAAAAAATTTTTCTATGTTCGTCACTGGTACTTACAAAGCGGGATCTATTCTTGAGGTCATACTCACCGGATTGGGTGATAGAAATTTCTAACATTCTTTCTTGTCATCACATCTGATGCACCCGTCTCCCCTCTTGCATTGGTTATGGACGTGTCTCTAGTGTAACGGATGGTCGTAATATATTAAGGAAATAAATAGTATGGTTAAAATGCAATACAAACAGCAAAATTAATATTTTTGAAAATAATTTTGGATCGAAAATATACCGTAGCATTACTCATTGAAGACACAAACATTGATGCACTTGAGGTTTATTTTATGAATACCAAGATTATTTTGAATGCAGCAAAGTATGGCCTAATAAATGAAGCACATAAGTCCATGCGTTTCGGTGAAATTATAATTACCAACACATGTTGATACTCCAACTTCTCGATTGAACCATCAAAAAGGATTCCCTATTGCAGAAGAAAATTATATTATATTAAATAACCTACTACTAAAATTGAAATTATGCAAGATATATATATTAGTTTAATTATATATTTCAATAGAAGAAACGATGTCTCCAAAAGTTATGTTCATTTAGGCATGTTTAGAAACATGCATTTTAGGATATTTTAGTTCTAAAAAATATAACACCCCAATCAAAATAAGTATTACAGTTAAGCTTCAAAAAGAAATTTGTTAAGAATATTATGTTTGAAGGAAAATGTTAATCACAACCTACAATATTATGGTATATATTATTTTTTATTTATATAAGTACATAAATTGTTGCAATCACAACCTAAAAAATTATGGTTAACACCACGATTATTCTTATTTATTTTTATTTTGTATACAATCACATAACTTATTTTTTATTATTTGCACAGGTATTATAAATGCAAATGTTATAATAAATATTAGTGATTTTGTTTTCCAAGTTTAGATGCTATACGTACTCTTTATCGTTTTTTAATGAAAGTAAATGAATCGAATATGATATTTTATTTGATTATATGTGACGCCGGGCCCATGTAACAATAAAAGTAATGACATATTAAATAGTTATTTCATTATGGTGTTCAATAAAGGTGGTTGGCCATAAACTTCTTACCTGGGTGTTTAACTGTTTGAGCATATTGTATTACGTTTTTAAGCAAAAAGAAATATGTTATAAGTTACAATCTAAAGTTTATTCCGTCAACTAACTATTAGAAATTTAGAATTACAGCAAATAAAAACCAAATTATATATCTGTTAGAAAAATATAAATGAAAATATTTTTTCATTAACTTTTATCGTAAACAATTGTAATAGATAATTATTTATGGATTTGTGTTCTAGCATGTGAGAGTTTTACAACAAACGAAGCCACGTCAGAATTAGATCTTAACAAGAAGATGCGTTTAAAGTTCTCATCGAATGGTTTGAATCAATTTATTTACATAAATTGTACTTTATGTTATTTTCAGTTTCTAATTCTTATATTGTATCATACTACTTATTTCGTGATCAATAACGATTATAAAAAAAGTGTTGTTATTACTATTTTATCAAAACAATCATACAATTAATTATTTTTATAAAACTAGTGACAAGAAGAAAGTATTGGAAGATAAGGCTTAATATAGAAGAAAGTTATATGGCATATTAATAACTATTGTCCAAAAAGGTCGAATATCATTGAAACTTTTTTTAGTTTTCGTTTACTATTTTTCTTGTTGCCATGAGGGACCATAACTAACATATACACTAGCTAACACACATAATCATAAACGACCCATGCCATATCAGCCAACTACGGTAATATTATCCAATGATGACTACCATTAAAATTAAAATTTTGAAATTTACTGTTAATTAGAATTAGAAATCGGATAGTAGCTAGTATGTTGTTATCTTAATACATAGAGGTTTCATTAATGAAAATTGAGAATCAACGCTGCAAACACTTTAAAAGAATCACTAAAATTAAATAAGTAATTTCTTATTAATATGCTATCAATAACAGAATTAGACATAATTAACAAATGATTGGCGTGTTACTATCATGATATAAAACACATGGTATTCTAAATTGTCCTATACGAAAAGAATATCTCTTTTGATAATACATTTCCATTTATTTTTTCTCTACTTTCTTCTGCCAGTCAACACATGCTAAATTTTATCATGTTACTTTTATTTTATGTACTTGATTATTGTGTAAAAATAATGCATTTTCTATTGCATGCAATACACTTTAATTGTCGTGTCACTGTGTTTTTTCCTTTTCATGCTATGCTGTATGGTCCAGTAAGCTCTGATTGTGACAATGTGTGTCATGTGGTCATTAGTCATGTGTGATGCCGTATAGCCCACCATATAACCTTGGGCCCAAACTTACGACAAGTGGGCTGTGGGCCTAGCAATGTAGTCCTTTGACTCCTTTCTTTGAGCTAACCGCACGACAATACAGTAGGTTATTTAACAAAAACAACAGCAGCAATAATTATTTTAAAAAATATAAAACAGTCACATGAGTTGAACCAACATACAATTGATCGTGTGTAAATACAAGTCTCGCCAAGTATGCACAAAATTTATTAAAAGTTTGCCCCCGACTTTTGTTAATAGACATAGGAATACAAACCTTCACAGAAAACTCTTGTTTCAAATTTATGTTACATAGCAAGATAGTCGATGCACCAACCTTGAACTTTAAGAAATTCACAATGGTGCATCATTCACATTTCGTCTACATTGTTTCTACTAGACATATGTCATCATCACTTCACAACTCGTGCATTTCACCAGACATACTATGAAGTATACATCTGTTAATGTCATCGACATCATCATTTGTTAGGCATAAAATGCAACGTTCCTTTAGGCAGTAATGTTGTTAAATCTGTTTGCTATAGCAAGGGACGATTGCCTGCAATAACTCCAATAGGATAAAAGGTCTTCGGCTATATTGATCCATGTGGCATCATCTTCGCCAGCTAATGAAATGGTAGGAACTAGGAAGCCAGCTAGAGCCAAGGTCTAGAAGCCAGTTATTAAACTCTTCTATCCATATGCAATCATTCTCATTGGTATGTAGATCTGCAAGTGCATGTTATTAAACTCTTCTATCCATACCCTACATGCATCCCAAATAATTGAAGACGTATTCACAATCGAAGGAAAAACCACACTTTGCGACACATGAGGAATAACGGTTTATCTAATCCTTTCTTCAAATCGAAATGTGCACCTCTAATCATTTCTTCAAACTAATAGCCAGACAAAATAGAGGGTTAGCTAAAAATAACATCAGCCGTAGCAGCTACAACAACAATAACAACAAGTCAACAAGTATTGCCATGTAGCAGAATATGATGACTCCAGCGGGACAAGTTTGCTAGTATGTTTTAACCTGTGTTAAGTTTCTTGATTTCACTTGCGTTATTTAGGTTGGTATTTAGAGGCGAACCTTGGGGGAGGTGTAGCCGCCCCCTATAAAAAAATTTTTAGTGTTATATGTATGTGAAAACCCGAGGGGGGGGGGGGTTGTAGCCGCCCCTTGTAAAAAACATTTAGTGTTATATGTATGTGAAATCCTGAGCCCTCTAATTTATGCAATCGCCCTACTTGCAAATTTAACTTCTAAAAGGAACGGAGAGTTCACGCTTTTGATAAGTTTTTGATCTGCTATGTTTCATTCGTTCCTGGCTTAAATCAGTGTTTCTATGAAGCTTTGGCTTCTTTTATCTACTTGCAAATTTAAGCTCCATCCCATGAAAATTGCAAATTCTGACCAGCACAAGGTGTTACAGAATTGACTTTTGATTTTTGATCAAAATTCTAAAATTTCAGCAACTTATGGGGTGTAGGTTCAAGTACATCAGCCCATAACTTTCATAACACAAATTCAAGGAAACAAATGTGTACCATCTTAAGGGTAGCTCAATGCTTTTAGCAGTTAATGTTTGCTATTCTTTTTTTTTTATTGTTTTTAACATTATGCAATATGCATGACTGGTACTTGTTTTGTTTGTGAGAACTGAGAAGGTATATTTGATATTAGATGAGCTCATTCTTGTTGGAGAATTTCAAGAAACAAGCAAAGCAAGAGGGTATATCTTGTTTTTAACTGTTTAAAATTTTTATCTCTAGACAGTTGGTGCAAGGATATGAGGATCTCATCAACAATTATATTTGACCCGTTTACATTTTCTTCGAACAACTTTTGACCCGTTTACTTATAAAGACATATGGGCGATATTTAATAAGTCAACTGGTTAAGTGAAAGGAATTGACTAAAAATGAAACATGTCAAACGAGCTTAAACGGTCAAACCGGTTGAAAGTCATGTAAATTAGATTCAAATGCATAAAATTTTCACAAAAAATCTTTTTTATATCAAAATATAAGAATATTTCTGCAATAAAGTTTTAGTAATGATATTATTGATAAACATAATTTTTTTAAAAATCCTGAAAAAAGGGATAAAAAATTTATTTGCGTGTTGTATTATCTGATACCCAATCCATTTTGACCCGTTTTCCAACCAACCTAATCCGCCTTCTCAACCTGCAATATTTCATTTCCATCACTCGCTGATTATCAAAAATCAATTCCTTTCAATGTATTCTTGATTATAAATGATATTTTTTTGCTGACTCATGTGCCTTTGATCTTTGTAATGAAATGTTGTACACAGCTGTGATTTACCTTCAAAACCTTTTTAATGACTACGAATACCGTTGGAGTCAGAGATTACATTCACATGAGCTACTCCTTCACTCTCGGTTGTCTGCAAAACCTTAATAAAACGGCATATGTAAACATGAACCAAACACCTCTTTTTTGAAATACTCTCCCCATTCACATCTTCAGCTTCATTTGGTGCAACCGCGTGCATTAATGAAGGTTCTACTTCTGCAGTTTTATTCAAACAAGTGCCTGTCAATGTTTGAGCCAGCGCAAACAAAGCTTGGGCTGCTTCTTCTTCGTTTTTTGTGATTAAAGATTGTTTTGAGTATTTGTATTCGTCCTGCAAAATGTAAAATGTCCGTTTAATGTCTGTCTCTTTTCACGGTTTTTGGAGATTTTGATCACTAACCGCAGCAGTTTTGTGTTTCTTTGTGCAATCTTTTAATCGCCACTCGAATTCATCCATCTCTTTTCTTGAATCCAGTAATGTGGGTGACTGCGTCCTCTGGGATTCATGCTGTCGTTTTTCCAATGCTGTAAATCAAATTGTAAACCAGTTAATATAGATAGTTCATCATTTGACAGCCACCATGGTTACAAAAAGCTACCTGAATATTATAAACTATCAGTATTAAATTACATGAAGGAAATAAGTTACTGAAAAATTCATACATTTAGTAGAACTGAATCTAAATTCTAGAGATGTAGTCATGCAGATATTGGTCCTGGCCCAGTTCAGCATTTTAGAACAGCTCCTAATCTACACAACCTATAATTGCACCTTGTAAAATTTAAGTCTTCGACGCCTTATCATCATAATGGACAATGTCCCAAACAGGCCAGTTCAGTTGATTAAGAAGTTTTGTTCATGTTTTAGAAGCCCAAACCTAGTTATAAGTCCAAAGAGGTGAAAAAGTTTGACCAATTTGGGCCTTGAAGGGTCCGTATCTACTCATGTCTAGGCCTGGTTGAGGTTCTATATATTACAATATGTTAGAGCATTTACAATCCGTCTCTCATCCCATCTATATAATTACATTAAATATTACTATTTTTTCTTTTAAATTCAATTAAATAATATATTTTTATATATTTATCATCATATTTTCTCTCTCATTCACTCACAACCATTTTAAAAAATATTAAAAAATTTATGGGGGTTGTACCGTCTTTCCCGTTACAATCCCCCATAAATTTTCTAGCTCTTTCACTCACAATCACTCACAACCACCCCATAATATCGGACAATCGCTCACATATATATAGGTAAAGGGTTGTGAATGCTCTTATATCCTCATTACAACTTTTATTTAACGTTATACCTCGATCCAGAATGTCTATCAAAATGACAAAATTATGGTGGAAAGTAGAAACCAAAACTAGAATATATTTTTTATTTATTCATAATACAAGTTATATCTTTTACAATTAGTTATTCATTCTTTTATAACTTAAGCATACTAAAAAATATAACATTTTTCGCATCCGCTGTCTAAAATAGGGTCCAACAACAAGACTATGCTTAAAAAGGAAATTATTATAAGATATCGATATGTTTAGAGCTTTCATTATATCATATTCAACTTGATATTGTATATTTTTAACAAGTAACATACATGTTAATTTTTTAAAATAAAAGGTAACAATTTTTACAGCCAATTGATCACTCAATCATGTCATTAACATTAACCAAATGAATCAAAAAGTAAAAAACTTTCTATGCTTTGAAGATCAATAAATAACATAAAACACGAAGATAAATGGAAACCTGATCGTAGCTTCCGCGGGATAGATGCATATGTAGTCGTATTAGTATGATCAGAGAACTGCCAAAAGAATAAGAAGATTATAATTATCGGGTAAAACACATCTAAAGTTGCAAACAGTCAAAGTTTATACATATGATCACGATACCACAGAACTTAATCTTCTCAGCTTCTCTTTTCTTAATGATTTACCCAAGAAAGCATCACTACTCCCACCTACTTTCAAGACAACAAAAGAATATATATATATATATATATAAAAAGATGAAAATTTTCCAAGAACAACAAGAAAAACCTTTTTGATCCACACAAAAAATAGTCAAAACGGATCAACATGTTCTGAAAAATTTTGATGTTAATTTCTTCTTAGTTTTCAATTGAAAAGGTGTGTGTTTCTTTGTAATTGTTGATGTGAAAATCATGTGCAAAAATTAGTACCTGTTTGTCGAATTGGAGTTGAGAACTGAGAGGATCCACCTTTCTGCATTTTCTGAAAGTATATCAAACGAAATTCAACCATTTTACAGTTGAAAATCATCAAAAACATTTCGAAAACTCAAGAAACTTTGAATTCTGATTGAACATTGGCAGAAAAGGGGAGTTTGTCGTTGTTTTTCACACAGAGAATCAAATTCTTTATACTGAAACGATAAAAATCGAAAACCAACTGGATCTCACATTCAATATACACAATTTCGTACAGAAACGAAAAGGATTTGCTAATTGTTAATAAAATAGAAGAAGGATAATTCACACAATAATCGATGCTCATTCACGGAAATGATTCGAATAAAAAAAGATGAGATTCTGAAATCATACCTGGACAAAGTCGAACGATCTCAACAACAAATCAAATGTAAGAAATCGTTTTCTTCAGTGGAATCAAATCAAATCAAATCAAATCAATGCATTGATGAAGATCAAAAGTTGATCATTTGCATCATATATCTCTCACACACAGTAGAAAATATCCCTATATCTAACAGACGATTATGGTGAGAGAAAAACGAAACAGAAACCTGCAAAACGCAACGGCCTCTATCTCTCTCACACTTTATATCCCCACAACTATCGTACAACTTCCAATGCGTATAGTACAAGTCAATACAGAAATAATATTTTGGGTTTATATAAAACTGATCTGTGAAAAAGTACATCACATATACCGTATACGTACACTCGAACTGCCAATGGAACGAGTCGAGTTACTTGACTCGTTGACTGACCACAATTTCCCAATATTTCACCATAAAATATTTACTTTTATTATATGATATGTAATAACATATGTAACAAAATGCAATAAAACTTTACATGTTATCAATCAAGTAAAAAAAACCATATTTTTTGAGTAAAAAAAGAGGTAAAAAAGCTAGCAAGGACTCAAAGTTGGTCAAAGTCAAATCTTGTATCAATGGATTCTTGTTTCTTTACAGGATTGGCAATGTCACACTACTCCTGAAGGGAGACGAAGAACTAGCCGTCCACCCACAACACTGCATGCGATTCAAACAACGCGATTAATATTATTCATTACCGACATTGTTGAGTTTAGTGTCATGAAATAGAATGATGATAATCGAACCTTTGAACATAATAATAGCAGAAGTCAGCAAGTATAAACGTTTGCACAATTTCAGAAAGAAGCACCAATGAAGGCCACATTCCATAACCTAAAGCCGTCAACAATCGACCCCTAGTATCCCAAACCTGTATGGAATCACACAAGCCAATTTATAAGTATTTATATAAAGTGATTAGAAATATAAATAGAAATCTATCCTGATGCATATGGAGAAATATTGAATGATTGAACCTACTATACCTGGAGAATCCAATGTGCACAGCTTAGAAACCTCGCGACCCCTAACGCGAACACATAATGTGCTGTAAATGGTTCGACAATCTAAATGATGATAAATTGATCAAGTTAGAGGGTAACAAGTCATTTAATTATCATACCAATTGGTTAATGAAATTAGGTTCAAACAGACCTTGGTGTTTTGCATGACCCGAAGTTGCGGGAGTACAGAAACAGATTCAAGATAAACACAAAACGCCCAAATGATTCTATTTACAATGTAATGTTGTGTTGTTGGATGAACCACAAGAGACAATAAAGCACAAGGAATAACCTGCAACTCGAATCATGAAACACAAGTAAGCGCAAAAAGTGATCGAATAAATTTGAGTAGAATGTGAATTGAGGAGCTCACCACATACAAAACTGAAACATTGTCTTTCTCAAGCATGTAACTGGCGTTCAAATTAAAACGCATCATATAGATGACCCAAACTGTTGCTGTCAATGTAGCTAAATCCAGTATAGTATGTACATCATATTCCATTACATAACTGCAGTATAATCTCGCCCCTAAGAAAATAGCAGTCAATTCCTGTGATTTCAATGAAAGGCCTGCAACATAACTTTGTAAATTTACTTTCAATTCATAAATACACCTAAGTTTATCAGATCCATATTGAGATTCAATTAAAATACAAACAATCTAAAACGTTTATATATGATAAAAGTCTTTAGATTAGGGCTGAAGAGATGCAATCAGATCATCCTTGTGTATGTATCAATTAAAACTCTTCTACGAATTCATGATCAACGAATGATTTTATCTCAATTTCACAAAACAGCAAACAAATGATCAACGATGACAACAAACAATGGAAAAGTATCGATGATGGATGATACCGGCGCAGGTTTTCTCGGTGGCGAGTTTGAAAATAAGCACAGAAATTCCGAGAGCGTGGACGGCCTCGGCGGCGATGAAGAGGTTATCGTGGTCGTAAACCACGAGGCGGATGACGACGAGGGCGCCGATGGCGGAGACGGAGGCGAGGAAGACCTTGATTTTGGGCGGTTGGCGACGTAGCCATGCATGCAACGCCTGAATCGGTTGCTTCATTGTGTGGGTCTAGACAAAGGTGGTGGCATCAATGCCAAGGCTAAGAAGAATAGGAAATTACATTTACATGAGGGGGATGAATGGCTAAAGGGTTTGTTATTTCTTAAGCTTTTGCTGTTAGTTTAAATATGTTATCAAGATCGATAAACATTTATAAGTTATAACTTTGCTTTTATGGCGATTAGGAATGTGATAATAGGCCAAAAATGTTGGAATAAATTGAATATTCTATGTTATTACTTAAAGGAGTATATCTAGTGTTCGGTTTAACTCTGGTATTTCGCAGGATTCAAGGAGTGGCCAAATAGATTCATAATTTGATATACGCAACTTTACTCCATAAGATAATTTCTCACGACTTGAACTCATTACTTAAAAGGTCACAAAGCAATTTTTTGTGTTTCGAGTTAGTCTCAACCTGATTTATTGGTTATCTCTTTCAGCATGTACAAAGCCTACTCTTAAGGTGACACTAGGCCCAAGGATCAGACCCCGAACGTAACCAACCTGGGACCAAAACTAAATAGAGGGAAAAACAAGGTTCGAGGAGCGGACCAATTTTGTGGGTTTCGGGTAGGTCTTGGTCCGGTCTGTGTTAGTTCATCGGGTGTTACATCATTGGATTCTATGGACGGCCCATGAAATGCTTAACCCCAACAACGTTACTAGCAGGGTTCAAAGAATGTTGGATAAAGACGAATAGTTCCAATAACACTAAGGCTTGAGAGGATACTTCAAGTAATACCCGCGGATTCAAAATCCTTTCTTTTTATGATACATTTACCATCATAATGTTATTATGATCATCGTTTTGATCATGTGTGCTATTGTACCATTGTACATATCATGTGTAAATTGTTTTTTTTTCTATTTTAACCATAATGAAAATTTTATCTACATGCATGTACCCTGATAATATCTTTTATGAATCGAATTGTTTGTGTGCATATCTTGCACACATCAAAACTCAAAATCAAACCTTATTCGAGGGTGGGGGTTGTTTTATGGTGTTTAAAAGAGAGATTGTAGAGTATGCCTACTTACACGTCTAATATAGTTGCTTTAAGCTCGTTCCAATCAATCCTATTAAAAGCCTAGCCCACACTTTTTTCATACCAACTTTGAACATGACATTATGGTCTAGTGTCGTATTGACATTGATTTATCATAAAAAATAATATGATTCCAATCCTTACAAGTATAATATGATAGGTGTATTTTAAAATTTTTTTAAAAATTGTGTTCGTATAAAAACAAAGGGCTCTCCGCTTCTTTATAACATACATTAGAACCCCTAACTCTTCTTATGCTATGAAGAAACTCATATATACAAGGAAGCCTAAAAGATAAAGGACTAGGTTTAAGATACACTTCTACTATATACTTGTTTTTCTTATGGTGGTTCCGACTCAGTGTCGCAGTGCTTCAGAGATCCAAGCTTGAGAGTTGAGGCTACACCAACATCAAGATGGATCCAAACCAGATTAGCCAAGTATAATATGCATTAACAAAAGATTCAAGCTTGAGGCTATGTCAGCACCACCGAGATGTGTTTTTGAAAAAAAAATATTGTTAAATACTAGTTTATCTATATTAATAAAAGAAATTTTTAGGGAAATACATGATACAATTCTAGTCTTAATGAATCTAATTTTATCGGTTCTCTCTCCTATTAAATAATTACAATAATTATTATTGAATTATATTTCAGATTAAGAATATTTACTATTAAATTAAGAAAGAGATATTTCTATAAATGATATTTTTAAAGGAATATTTTTTATAAAATAAGTTTTTTTTGAAAACGTCAAACTTTTTTAAAAATACAAAATATTTTAAAATCCATGTTTTGAAAAATTAAATTCATTATGAAAAAAAAATAATTAACATTTGAAGTTATAATAAGAAATTTTTTTAAAAATGTCATTTTTTTAGAAACAGTTTGTTTTGTAACAAATTGTTAAAAAGAGCAAAAAAAAAAAAGCAAAAACTTAAAAATGATATCGACGTTTTATTACCTAAAATCTTTACTCATACGTGATCTCAGTCATATTTTATCTCAAAATATTTGTTTTATAATTCTTAAGTTTTTATTATTGATTATTTAATATTTTATTTATTCAATTCGTATAATATATGAGTACCGGTAGTGTTTATTTAAAATCGAAAGAAATTAAAAAAACTTTTAAACTAAAACTAAGTCCAAAAGTCTATGGTTCAAAATGATTATGAAAAAGGTTTCACATAAGTATAAATTTTGTACCGTTTTATTAAATAAAAAACTATAACTATAGATGTCAATCAAATCAAGAGATTTTATTTTAAAGGTTTTATTTTTTTTTTTTTTTTTTTTATATTTGTGTATTTGAACCCTTCTTTACGAGTATTAACCCTTGTAACTTTCATAAAAGAAAATAACAATATTAATGTTATTGGGCCGGTTTAGTAGTTACAAATAATAATGGGTCGATCCCTGATGTTTCACTTTTGGCCCATATTCCAAATTCATCAGATCATCCCCTTTGCGTCTCACAAAAGTTCGTTCATCTTCCGAATTCCCAATTTCCTCAAAAACCCTCGATCTCTCTTCCAATCGTGTATTACCACACATTCCGAACAACAAATATGTCTTCTGAAAATGCAAAACGTTTGAAGAACGAAGACGACGACAAAAAATCCCTCAGTTCACTGCTTCAAAACAAGAACAAGAAACCCAATGGCAGCGGCCTTTCCATGACCAAATCGCTTTCTCTGAAGGATGCGAAGAAGAAATCAGGATCCAAATTGAAGAAAGCAGATGAATCTGATGATGATTTTACACCCATTAAGAAGACACCCAGCAGTGTTAATCCTAAGAAAGAAGGATCTGCAACTGCTGAAACGGTTGATTATGCATTTCCTTTTTGAAATTAGTTTGTGGGTGTTGGTTTTTTTGTGTTGATTTGGGTGATATGTGGTTTAATTTGGTTTTTTATGCAGAAGAAGACGACCAGTTCTAAGGTGAAGAAGGAGGAAGCTGGGAATGATGATAGGGTTTGTGTATTTGTGATTATTATTGGTTTCAATTGTTCTACTTAATAGTGTATGTTCTTGATTATGGGTTTGATTTTATATTGTAAATTTGGTATTTTTCATGTAGAAGAAGACACCCAACTCAGAGGTCAAGAAGGAAAAACCTGTAAATTCTGATAAGGTTTGTGATACAAAGTCTTTCGCTTTTTTACATTCCCAACTTAAGGAAGTTAAAGATTTGAGCTGAAATATGAAAGTGTTTGAACTTCCGTAAGCAGATTATTTTTAGTTAATAGTAAGCTCTTTATAGTTTCTAGATAGCTTATGAAGGAGGTGATTGTCAATTTGTGACTAAAAGTTGTATCTTTGATCATCAAGGTTTACTTTCAATGAACACCAATTTGTAGCCACCAAATGTTTCAGATCATTTGCAGCCAAACTCACAAGTGCTGGGGATGGTAAAATACTAAAATTGACGCCCATGATTGAATAACGAGTAATTTTTGAATCACTATGATCTATAGGGTTGATGTTACACCCATCTGGGCTTCGGTTAGCATACTGGATGCCTGTAAATGAGTAATTTTTTGGGTAATGTTTATCTTGTTTAGATGATTAATGTTGCTTGTTCTGAATCAAGAAAAAAAAGGAGAAGTCAAGTGAGCAAAATGGGAAGAAGAAAGAAGAAAAGAAAACGGGCGTTAAAGTAGAGGATTCGAGTGTTAAGAAGGAGAAGAAAGAAAAGAAAGTGTACGATCTGCCAGGTCAAAAGCGTGATCCCCCGGAAGAGGTATTCTTGAATTGATCTAGAATGGATTTAATATGACCTAAGTTTACTTTTGTTTAGGTCTTCTGTTTATGGTGGAAACTAATGAAATTTTATGATTTTGAGTCTTTTAGAGAGACCCGTTAAGGATTTTCTATGAAAGCTTATACAGACAGATACCATCAAGTGAGATGGCTGCAATTTGGTAAGGACTATGTTATATTTGCATCTTAGTTACTTTCTCCTACCCTTAATTGCAGTGCTTTTTATTTTTCAGAAAAATTCAAGTTATAGTTTCTTATATGCATATCATCATTACGTGATACCTATATGATGTTGGTTTTGATGTATAAATCTCTGTGGTTTGTCAATACATGAAGGTATACCTTTTTACTATTTAAGAAATAGTCAAAACACCTTGTATTAAATGGCATGTAACATCAAATGTCACAATTAGTATCTGTTTTAAACATCAATGCCGGTCAATTTCCCGTTCGATGCAAGCTTTTATTGATCTGTACTCCTATAACCATCATGCAAACTTATGCTACTCTTATCTGCTTCAGATAGAATTGTGTTTGAGACAGTTTGCAATCTTATATCATTGATTCTTTTTACTAATCTTCTAAGGCAAAAGTACCCGAGACAAATCATGTTCTAAGATTACTTGAAATCTGGAATGCAGATGCCTGATGCATGGATTCTAAGATCATAATTTTAACGTTTTTAAGTTTGTTAAAATGACACATTCTTGAACTTACTATGAATTAAACCCTTTTTTTTGTTTGATTTATCAAATCATCCTGTGAGATATTTTACTTTGGGCTATTAATTAACTTCAAATGTTTCTCCAAGTAAATCTCTTTTAAACTATTTTAGCAAGCCCTTAATGGTTTTAAGGCTTTCTTAACTCCTAAAGCATAATGCCTTCAAGTCCAAACTCATTTTCATCATCTAATAGTTTGAAATCGTTTCAAGATTGTTTCTTGATAAAAATCATTCTTTTTTGTTAAAATTTCACTTGCAGGATGATGGAATCCGGATTGCTTAACAAAGATGTGGCCAAGAAATTATTCGAGGCAAAACGCAAAAAAGCTCAACAACAAAAACTCGGTTCACCAATGAAAACAGTTGTTACTGTGAAGAAACAAAGTGAATCGTCATCAGTTACAGTCAAGAAGAAGATTGTTTCAACAGCAAACAAGAAAACACCACCCACACAATCTAATAAAAGAAAGATTGTAGATGATATTGATGGATCAAGTGATGAAGAATCTGATGATGATTTTGTTATCAGTCGAAATATTAAGAAACCAAAAGCCGCGTAATCCATGTTTCGTGCTTCAGTCAACTCAGACAGGTGGTTCTGTTTGTATTTGTATGTTTTTGGTTAGAGTTGCATTTGGTGAACCTTCTTTCTTATAATCATGATTAACCTTGTGTTTACTTACATTAATCATCTTTGATGTTTGCCAAATATACATGTAGGACATTCACAATTTAAGATTGTTCACCCGGATTAGGATTCGCTTTGGTGTGTGTAGTGGAGGGAATGCCGTTTTTGTTGTATTTTTCTTTCATACAAATTCAAGAAATTAAGAATGGTTACCATCTAAAGAGCATTAACAACCCGTTCCCTATAATTATGGAGGGTATTCTTTATATTATATGGTATGGTTATAAATTGTTGTGAGTGAAGTATATGAGAAATTTACTGTTTAATTTTTATTTTTAGAAAATACTGTTCAAAACCCTATAATGTTTTTAATATGTTTTAAGTGGTTGTGAGTGGAAGAGAGAGAAAAAGTAATGATAAAGTGATTTTTAGTGTAATTATATGGATAAAAATAAGAAATGAGTTGTGAATGCTTTAACATACGAAGATGCTAGTGTTATGTCTTTGGATTGCTTAATCACTCTTTCAGCTCCTTTAAGAGCCTTCACATTTTACTTTCTATACTAATCACATGCATATAATTTAAGAAAACATATATGGTTTTTAAGCAATTTATCACTTCATCTCATTCCCTAAAATACGGATTAATAGTATGGACTAACATTGTTCAAAAAAGTTTATACCGACTAAGTTCTCATTCCTTATATTTAGTAACTAGCTTTAGTAAACCAATTTATTACACGTATTAAATAAATATAATATTAATTATAATTAATTTTTCATAGTTATAAAACGATATTTTAAGATAAAATATTATTAAAATTATGTATAAGTAAGGAGTATAAATAATAAAATAATGATATAAACTTTTTAATCATTTGTTTCTAAACTTTTTTCTTATTTTTTCCAAAAAAAATTAAAAACTTTGTTTCAAAACAAAAGTTAAAAAATTTAAAAATGTTTTTATTATAACTTCTAATTTTAATTAATCGTATTTCTTGTGAGTAAAAAGGAAAAGAAAAATTAAAAGGAATGCATAAACAAACAATATTTTATGTACTAGAGTTAAAAATAAAGTAAATTACAAATTGTGTCATTTATTCATATATAGAATTACATGTTATTTTTTTATTTTTAATAATTACATGTAATGTTTTTTTTTTAATAATTTGTACATCTGTCGTGCTTTAAACTAACATTCATTCAAATTCACAGTTAAGTTAGAGATATGCCACTCACATGAATAGATTTATATATTTTACATGCCTACAATGAGTTAAAAGTATTTCTACGTCACTTCATTCCTTTCATCATCATATTTTACATGCCTACAATGAGTTAAAAGTATTTCTACGTCACTTCATTCCTTTCTTCATCAATTCAGTTACAACCGTAAGATCAAAATTAATAGACGGTCAAGATTCCTTGCCTTGTTTTCTATATGTTTAAGTTGCTCAATTCTCACGGCCGAATCACATAAGTTAAAAGATTGTGCAAAGTGTTCTAATAAAGCATTTTTAACGGTTAAAATCACGACGGTAAAAATGACTGAATAAGTAAAAACAAAAAACCAACTTTGACTTTTTTTTAGTTAAAATTAGTTCCATCAATTTTCTCAAAGTAGACAATTTTTATATCATTTACTATTTTTTTAAAAGTTATACCATAAAAGCAATAATTTCATTAGCTTAAATTTTAGTGTAGTGTTTTATACAAAGTAGACAATTTTCAAAGTGTTAATAGATGATGTGTACTTGTTGCATAATTATGTTTATATGTTTGCGTATATTTATATATTATAACAATGCATAAGTGTATACATGTGTTGTGTAAACAAGATGCATACTTCCACACGTTGCATGATTACGATGGATAATTATACGGACGTATATAGAATCGACTCGAATGCATGTGTAATATCTCTAATGACTTCGTGTAATTCGCAAGAAAAAGAATACTACAACAAGTAGTAAAATATTCAAATTTTGTTCATTTATCTAAAATTCTAACATGACTACAAAATATAACATTATGATCATAACATTATGATTATACTATATGCATAATTTAAATGTCTATTTGACCACTAGTTTTATTTTTTTAAACCGGTGTAAATGATTATCAACGAAGGGTCATGGACGTCGTGGTATACAGGTGCGTAAAATGGTATCCCTCTTTGTGAGGTTGCGAGTTCGAGTCCCGTAGTAAACAATAGTAGTAAGAGTAAATTAACTTTGTGTTGACAAATAAATATAAATGATAATCAGAGAAAAATAAAAGAAAATCTTTTATCAGGGATAAAATAGGATTGCACTTAGAGATAATGATACATCAATTGATAAAAATACCATAAATAAACCACAAAGGATAAGCATTGTTAGAAGTAAATTTTGGATTATCATTGATTGTGAGTCAAATAGGATAAATCATTCGCTCTTCCTTCTATTTAAACACGTAAATTCATATATCATTCACATATTCATTAGCAATTACTGTATACCAATATCTTTCTCTGAAAATCAAGAATATTGATTCATTCACTTGAAATTAAGGTGCAATGAGCATGATTACAAGTCGCCGTGGTGGTGGATCGAGAGTTCCGACGGAATATGAAGCTGAAGCTGCTGAAGTTTTACTTAACCTACCCGAATTATTCGCGAAATCGGAGTTTAAGAGAAAGATAATACCTGCGTTGGCTCGGCAATCGCCACCGTCTCCGTCGCCTGACCTCAAGATCGATGAGAGTACTCCCGACGAACTGAAGACCGCGACGTCGAAAGCTGTTAAAAAGCATTCAACGGTGCTTTATTTCTCATCAAGCGATAACGGAAGCAGCGATACAATAGCAGTAGCAGCGATAGCGGATCAAGCGATAGCGGAAGCGATGCTTCTGAATCTGATCACCAGTAAACAGCCTTAGATTGTTTTTATAAGTTTATATATGGTGAAATTTGTAAGTATAATCTTAAATCTGGTACTTGGTTTAGAAAGATTGTATTAGCTTTTGATGAAAAATATATATGGTGAAATTTGTTAAGTAATATATCAATGATGACTTATGACAGGAAGAAAACGTTATGTGATTATCAATGTTCATGACAATCGTAAGAACCCACCATATCCTACTAACAATATATAGAGTCCAATATAGTAGCAACTTACTTTTAAATATTTTGGTTCTGCCGTTCAGGTTACAGAAATACGACTAAATTAGTAATTAATAATTGACATTGTATTTATTCTAACTTTGATTGTGTTTATTGTATTAACTAACTAATGATAATTTTACAACAAAAATCCATCCCTAAAACCTAAATGAAATCTGAATCAAAATGGAGTCCAAACCAAAAATCTAGACTATACTCAAATTAAAGAGAAAAAATTGCTCGATTTTACGATGTAATTTTTTAAAAAAAATAATATCGTATGAAAAACTTATATGCGTTTAAAATTTTTGAACAAATTTGAAAAAAATGAACAATTATAGGCAATTTTCAAATCTACCCTTTCAGATTCCTTCCATGCGTGATTATTTCATCTCTAATCTGAAACGTTCATTTATTAGATCAACGGTTGATATTACATCGTACACTTTTCATAAAAACACCATTTTGTATTTTAACATTTTTAAGAAATATGATGAATTTCATATATACCCTTATGAAATTTAAAATATCATATATACCCAAACAAATTTTAAAATATCATATACACCCTCGGAAACTTTCTAAATATTATATGTATCCCTAAAAAATCTCAAATATCATACATACCCCAACAAATATTATAATATCATACATATCCCTAAAAAAACATCTTAAATATCATAGATACCTATAGATAACTTCTCAAATATCATATATACCCAAACCAAATTTAAATTATATAAATACCACTAGAATCTTTCTAAGATTATACATATCCAAATTAAATCAAAATATCATATATACCCTATTTTAGAAATTCAAATATTATATTTTTAATTCTAAATTTAATTTTTTTATTAAAAGATTAATAATAACAATTCAATCTTTTATTTTATCAATATATCAAAATTCCAATCTACTACATTTGTTTTATTATTAATTATCGATAATACTACTACTATATTATTATTTTTATTTGTAAATGGTTATGATAACAATCATAAATTTTTATTAAATATCATTCCTTTTATATTTATCAAAAACTATATTACAAACCAATAACCTAGTTAATAATCATAATAAATATATTTATTATAAAAAATAATTTATTTTTATATTAAAATACCATATTTTATCTTGAAATATTATTAAGTTCTCTTAATTTTTTGTAATTAAAAAAATTTATGAATTTTTAAAGATGAATAACTTTAATATTTTTAAATAAACTTTTTCAATTCCATATGGACCTCATAAGTATGTAAGTTTTTGGGAGTAGATATGAAAAGAAAATTACAAAGTATGAAATAAATTTTGAGAAATAATAGGTAGAAAGACATATTCTTAATTTATTTAATAAAAATATGATATTTATTTTATAAAAAAAGCATATAGGATATTGTAAACTTTGTTTGGGCATATATGACATTTAAAAAGTTTTATATGAGTATATATGATATTTAGAAAGTTTGTAAGGGTATATATGATTATTTTAGTTTAATTTGAGCATATATGATATTTCAAAAGTTTTCTAAGGGTATGTATAATATTTATTAAGCTTCTTAAGGGTTTATATGATATTTTAAATTTTCTTTGTGTATATATGATATTTTAAAAGTTTATAAGGGCATATATGAAAATCTTCCAAACATATAATATTTATGTAATTGAAACAATGTATTAAAATCGCTATAATTCTTTTATGTATTAGTTATCCTAAATTCTTAAATTATTATTGTAGTGTATTACTTCAGTGGACTTTTTGCAATATTAAATTAAACTTCATTTTTGTTTTCTACGATTTGTTATAAATAACATTTTGCCTTTGAATATTATAAAATTATTTTTTCTATTTCTTATGATTTCTAATTTGTTATAATCAACTTTAACTTACTAGCAATGTTAGTTTTTCTGTTAAATTAATAACATGGGCCAGGCCAAAGCATACGCCTCCATGTCAGCATGGTCCAATTGGCGGCAATCTTCTTTGTCGTCTTCAAACGAGTAAACGTCACATTTTCTTTATTTTCTCTCACAAACTTTTTCTTTCTTACCAAAACCTGCTATTACAAGGCCCCCGACCCTCTGTTTCAACCGCGTGCGCAATCTCTCCTCGTCTATCTCCCACCTCACCTTACAGATGCCTCACGATTAAGAAGCTTGAAAGAGAAGCCAACAAGAAAATATATCTTTCCTAAGAATGATCAAACACAATTTCAAAAGTTTCCAATGTTAAAGATGATATTGCTAAACCCTAAGACACCCCCCATCTCTAATAGCTGGACACGTGGCATCAGCCACTCTTCATCCCCTTTAATATACACAGATTTCCCCTTATTTTTCTATCCTCCTCTTCTCCAAGCAACAGACAACTCATCTCTCTCTCTCTCTAATCTCTTCAATCTTCAATCTTTCTCTCTAAATCCGATCCCCCATTCGATTATCATCCATCAATCCACTGTTTCTCATCTGGGTTTCGAATCTTTATCGTCAAAAAGGCGAAATCGATTCAATTGAAAACTGCAATGAAACAGATAATCAACGGCGGCGGCGGCGGCGGCGGCGGTGGTGGTGGCGGTGGCGGTGGTGATGGGTTGAGAATTCCGACGGAGGATGAGGTTGAAGTGGTTGAAATCTTACTCAATCTACCGAAGATATTAGCCAAATCGGAGTTGCTTACGCGATACTGTTTCACTTGGGGTCTGAAGAAGAAACGATCTGTGTTGGTTTCGAAATCGGAATCGTCTCCGTCACCGGATAAATCCACGGCGGTGGAAGCTGATAAAAGCCCTTCAACGCCGCTCTGTTTCTTGCCGGAAGGTAGTGGAAGCGACGGCGGTGATAAGCGGAAGCCACCGGCGTCTGTGAAGAGAATTTTGAAGAGAAAGGTAAGAATATCATGTTTTCCGGTGACTTTTTAGTTCAATTTCTGTGATTAATCTGATGATTGTGTTTATAATCAATTTCAATTTTCACATCTAACAGATTTGAGTTCTGAGATTGTTGTAAATCGTTAAACTTTTAACATTTATGTTCGATTTGATTTAAGTCATTTGAATCTTTATGTTCTCATGTTCTTGCTTCTGTGATATGCTTTTGAGTTCAGTTTTATTCGATATCTTGACTTGTATTCAATTCTGACTTCTGGGTATTGAAATTCATCTGCTATACATTGATCGTTTGGATGCGATTGTGCAGTGATTATCATTTAACACCAATCATCGTTGATTTTGACTAATTTTGACTTTTCTAGATGAATTTCTTATTTTCGTGATTATGTTAATGTTTTCCCCAAATTATTTGCAGGCGACTGATGATTTGGTGGAGAGCTACAATAGAATGCAACAAGAACGAGAGATTCTTTTGAGGGTATGAAGTTTACTTTGACTTTTAAGTTTCTTGAAGTCTTTTAATTTTGACCTAAAGTTTATTAAAATCATGTGTTTACATTTTAAACAGGAGACAAAAGCCATGAAAAGCCTTCATCAAGAACTCACTTCTGCAAATCTTGGATTGAAAGCAATTATACAAAGGGTAATTAAACTAAAAGTACTACTTATTCCCATTTAATTTTGATTGAATTTAGTCAAATTAAACTTTCTTGAAATAATATAGGTAAAATATTCAAGAAACATTGATAATTATCATCCACAAATCACCATGTTTGTGACTCCAACAGCACAACATCAACACCAACTGGTGGTGGATCCCAACAGTGGCAAAGTGGTGGCAGTGCCGTGCTCCGGTAACAGTCACGGTGGTGGTAGATTTGGGTTGTTCAACCAGATTGATCCACGTGTCAAGATCCATGGGGAGACTTATGATTTCATGGCTTCTTCTCAACCCTTGGATCTACAGGTTAAGATTGCAGCTGCAGCTGCTAGAAAGAGGAGGATAATGAGGATGAAAGAGAACAAGAACTCTTTGTTGGGGATGAGATTATCAAAAGGGTGTAGATGATGGTGGGTTTGACTTTTGTTGGTCAACCTAAGAGGGTGTTTTGGTAATTGACTAATTTGTTTTTGGCAATTTTTGGAGATACATTTTTTACTACTACAATCTAGTTTGGGTATTTTTTTCAAGTGTTAAAAGGGTTTTTCTTTTTCGTATTCTATTAACATGTTTTCATATGAATTCAATGGAGCTTGGAGTATTTGAGATTTTGAGCAAATTATCTATGTTAATTAAAAAGTTAAAAGTTTTAATGACATACAACAAGAGACGTTTATATATAGCATGCTTTCTTAGTATATGGTATGAATGCATTACATCACAACACACTAGAGTTTCAACTCAGCATCATATCAGCATATCATAATTAACCATGAAACCTCTTGATCCCTTCACCAAACCACCAAGCATCATTGTTGAAAAACGGCTTCAAAAAGGAGGAAAAAGGGGGTAAGTTCAAGCGATCATTGGCGTCCAACCATAGAGCATCACCACGCTGAGATCCAGTAGTGGTGTTCCCACATTGCCGTGAACTTTAAATCCGCTCACCGATGGTGCTCGGGGGTGGCATTAAGGATGGCCTAACAAATAAAAAGTACAGTTTACAAACAAAGCCAATGAAAAACAAGAGTTTAAAACTACACCAAATCTCCAATCTTAAGTAGAAGCATGGTGTTGATCTATTATTCACCCGCAGAAACAAACTTGACGTAAATTAACGTATTTAAATGATGATAAAACTGTATTATCACACACGACACATTTTATGATAGATAAATATACAGGCAATCACAATTTAAAATATGAGTTTAACCGTATCTATTTTTATTTGATTGTAAATGCCAATGTAACACCTTGAACTTTTTTTTGTTTGCCTTCTAAAAAGAACAATATAGAATTTTTGGGCAATATGATTAAATTATGAAACCTATTGAAAGTTTCACATCTATAAATTTGAAAGTAGGCATAAGTGTAAACATGAGGTACTTTTATTCATTACTACATAATGCAAATAATGAAAGGGTGAAATTGCAAAATGATGAGATTTTAGTTAAAATATAACGGCAGATGAATATATTAATTAAATGACAAGTGTCTTAATTTTTTAGTTTTAATACTCCTTTTTATATGTACTAGTTTAAGTAATTTGAAAGACTTGTTGATTAAAGACATCAAAGAAATTAAGATAATAGATATATCATCACACAAAAAAATATATATAATGATTCATATTGAGGTTATCTAATCTTACACCATTATTTGATTTTAAAAGTTCTTCTCCTTAATTATTTTATGGTAATGATTAATTATTTATGTAATTATTCTTATAATTTTAGCAAAATAATTAATAAGATTTAGGTTACATACCACTTGCATTGTAAGCGACTCTGCTTACATTTAAGTAAATTGCAGTTTACATGTTCGTAAACTGCAGGTTACTTGATGTAAATTGCCGGTTACTCATTATGGTCCTAGTTGTATTGGTAAGAGTATGAACACAAATTATTTGCTTTTGGTTGAAAGAATTGGTTAATAATATTATCTGTATCTCCATATCTAATCTTCTAGAAACGGTAAAAGAAGGCTTAAGTGCTAATATTTTACTATTGAGGCAACAAATAGTATCTTTTAACTAGTTAATAATTTAACTCAACATATAGATATTCATGAATTCAAATGCTATATATTATTTTGTGTTATGTGGTGTAAAGTTAGTGTTTACAAGATTACCGTATGTTAGTGGATATGGATCAATATAGCATTGATTAGTAATTTTACATCATTAACACATTGTAAACAACATTTACATTAGATAAATTATATTTTATATCAGTTCACATATAGTAAATTACAGTTTACTTATTGTAAATGATCGTTTACGATCCAAATAGTGTATGTAAGTTAGATCCCGTTTTAGGTAACTTTGATTCTATTAAAATCTATAAACAGATTGTAAAATTATTTACTTTTACAGGCATTTGTTTCTAAAATAAAATGATTAAATCATATTATGATTAAGGTTTTTTTGTTTTTGTCTTTACTTTTTCATTGCTTAAAATCTAGATTTTTTCTTTTTTCATAAAAGTTTTGTTCTCTTCCTAGTTGAGTAGCCATTCTCTCCCTAGGGCTGAGTTGAGTTAAAATTGAACCTCGAATCCTGATATCTAATATGAGAAAGACCGATAAAGTATACTTGGTTCGGTTCTTAGACTTATTTTTGGGGATGAATTTGGGCTCGGTTCGATCTGAGTGTAACCGAGATATGAAACATCTTTGCACAAAAAAAGAATTTAGTCCTAGCGCATCCCGAGACCAACCCAACCCTAAAAGACCAAGACCGACCCACCATATATCAATCCTAATTTCATTTTTAATTTTTTATAGATTTTGATTTTCGCTTCCGTCTATTGCTGTTCGAATCATGTATGTTTTCAACACGACGCAAAACCCCATTTTCCCAAAACCCCATTTTCCCACAATAAGGGCTATTCACTGATACATTGCCTCCCGCCACATTTTATTTTTTGAACGGCAAATGTGCGACCCTGATTCGAAGAATAGGTGTTATTCTATCAGTATCATATTCTTCAGCAATAGAAGAGCTAACACTCTCATTGAACACTTTTGACTTGGTATAAACCATGACTATATTTTCAAGCACTTTTTCTTATTTTCTTATTTAGAATGTGTTTTTAATAGAGTTTAATCATTAATGATACATTATAACTAAAGGTAGAATGATAAACAATATAAATTAATTTAAAAATTAATAATCCATTTTACAAACTAATATCTAACAAATAGATATTTACTTGAAGCATTTCCTAGAAAAAAAAAAAAAACAATAAAAAATCTTTACCAAAAATATGCCCCTCACCTCCCCAGAAAAGAAAGAAATAAATCCTGTAATATTTAATTATTAGAGAGAGAAAATACGTTTTAAAAAGCAGATCCACATCTTTAATTGGTGCAAAAAGTCCTTACGTCATTTTGTCCCTTTGCTTGCAATCATCACTACATGCCACAGTATCTCCATTCATACATAAATCATACTTACCAATTCCATACACAAAAAAGCGTCTTGTATAAAACTCAAATTGTTGTCTCAATGCCAAGAATTTTAAAGCACAATATCACATTTTATTCAAACACTTGCATTACCCAAACCAAAACATATCATCCAAACATCATAATATCTAAAACCACAACCTTAAGAGTACACTCCAAATAGTATGATCAAGAACAACAAAAACAAAACATGCAAATTTACCATTTTACCCTTCGTATTCCTCCTCCTCGGCACCTTCTTCATCATACTCTTCATCTGCTGTAGCATCTTGATACTGCTGATATTCAGCCACCAAATCATTCATGTTACTCTCTGCTTCAGTGAACTCCATCTCATCCATTCCTTCACCTGTGTACCAATGCAAGAAAGCTTTGCGCCTAAACATGGCGGTAAACTGCTCGCTCACTCTTCTAAACATTTCTTGAATGGAAGTTGAGTTTCCAACAAATGTGGAGGCCATTGAGAGACCAGTTGGTGGGATGTCACAAACACTAGACTTAACATTGTTTGGGATCCATTCGACAAAGTAAGATGAATTCTTGTTTTGCACATTAATCATCTGTTCATCAACCTCTTTGGTACTCATTTTCCCCCTGAACATAGCTGAAGCTGTGAGGTAACGCCCATGGCGAGGATCTGCTGCACACATCATGTTCTTGGCGTCCCACATTTGTTGGGTTAGTTCTGGGACCGTCAGTGAAGTGTAATGTTGGGACCCACGAGAAGTGAGGGGGGCAAATCCAACCATGAAGAAATGGAGTCGTGGGAATGGTATCAGGTTCACTGCCAGCTTCCTGAGGTCGGAATTCAGTTGACCAGGAAACCTCAAAGAGCAAGTTACACCACTCATGGTTGCAGATATTAAGTGGTTCAAGTCACCAACTGCAAACCAGATCAACCGTATTTCATCAAACTCAATAATTCACTTGCAAAACGTTTAAAAAACTAAGGGCTGATGAGAACAAGGTACTTACAGCTTGGATTGCTGAGCTTTAAAGTTCTGAAACAGATATCATAGAGTGCTTCATTGTCAAGAACCATACATTCATCGGCATTTTCAACCAACTGATGGACGGAGAGTGTGGCATTATAGGGTTCAACAACCGTGTCAGAAACTTTTGGCGAAGGAAAAACAGAGAATGTAAGCATCATTCGATCAGGGTATTCCTCTCTGATCTTTGAAATCAAGAGTGTCCCCATGCCAGAACCAGTACCACCTCCAAGTGAGTGGCAGACCTGAAAACCTGCAACATGGTATCAAAGCAAATACAATTGTTTAATAAAAAGTATATGGTGAAATGCTAAACACTTTACAGATTATAAAAGCAAATACATTAAATGATAAAAGTTTGACAGAATGATCTCAAGAAAGCAAATTCAATAAGTGATTTTCTAATTCATAAAGAAATAGCCTTGAAGGAGGAAATGGTCCAAAAAGTTTCTCATGAATAGTCACTTTTTAATATGCTATAACTTGTCCTACTAATATATCTGACCAAATAGATCATGATCATCCATGAAAAGTTGCTAGAATATCTTTAAAAGTGATCTTCAAAAGCTGAATTTCAAGTTCAGTAGATATTGCAAGTCAAAAGAGCATCTCAAAACACACACACTTTTGTTTCATACATGCATAACATAACCATACTCGAACTCCAAAATTTCGTGAGAATTTGTATCCAACTTAATTATAATCAAATTATCAATGATCACTACACAAAACACACAGTTCGTGAAAAATTAACCACAGAACTCGTATCGATATGAGCTTTTAGCAGATTTCAGATAATCATCAGATCCAAATTATTATAAAAACACTGCATAAGTACATAAAACACACAATTCGTGAATTCAACCCTAGAATTCACACCGATACGAGCTTTTACTACATTTTGGATGATTATCAGATCGAAACTAATAAGGATCACTACATAAGTACATAAAACACACAATTCGTGAAAATCAACCCTAGAACTCATATCGATGTGAGCTTTCAGTAGATTTTAGATAACTCTCAGATCCAGATTCCATCAGTAGTGAAATTCAATAACTTATTCATACAAACGATGGAACATATACCTTGCAGCGAATCACAATTCTCCGCCTCCTTACGAACAACATCGAGAACCGCATCAATCAACTCCGCACCTTCAGTATAGTGTCCCTTGGCCCAATTATTCCCGGCACCGGACTGCCCGAACACAAAGTTATCCGGTCGGAAGATCTGCCCATTCGGACCAGATCTAATACTGTCCATAGTCCCAGGCTCGAGATCCATAAGCACAGCACGAGGAACATACCTTCCACCGGACGCCTCATTGAAGTAAACATTGATCCGTTCGAGTTGCAGATCGGCGGTGGATCCACTGTACCTTCCGGTGTGATCAATCCCGTGTTCGTCGCATATAACTTCCCAGAATTTGGCGCCGATTTGGTTGCCGCATTGGCCTCCTTGAATGTGAAGGATTTCTCTCATGATTTTGGGGAAGATGGTGGTGATTGATGAGGGATTTGCGGTTGAATATATAGAGATGAAGAGATTGTTGGTGGTTAAGGGTGGGTGTGAGAGATAATCGGAGAGTGAAGGGGTCGTGTAGAGATGATGGAGTGACGGTGGTGTGAGATTGAGGGCCCAAATGGCGCCAGGGTATTCAATGTGTGTTTTGGGGGTTTGAATGTTTTCTGATATGTAAATTTAGCCCTCAAGTGTTTGTTATTTACAAATAAGACTTTGTTTGAATAATCTTTTATGTGTTTTGTTGAAATCATATGGAATGGGATGATTTTTTTTTCACTTGGAAACAATAAGTAAGTTTAAGATGGATGTAAGTGTCAAGGTATATATAACATGTTAACTTTATCTTTTAAGGATAAATATTATGTGTATATGTCGAATTTAAAAGTACATTGGTGTTTAAATGATTAAATCGATATATTGAGAAGGAGTTAGCAATGATCAGTATAATGAAATTTATAAAACAATTAAAATTTTTGTGTGTGCTTGGAAAGATAGGTTGGCTGCTAAAATTAAGATAGAAATTGAGTTTTGTGTAGACTACTTTAATTGATGACTAATTAGTGTTTGAGAGGAAAACCAACGTGGATCGTCTCATGTAATATTTGTGAGGAAGTGATAGGTTCAAGACAATACGATGCTAAATACATAAACAACTTTATGTATAAAACTACGATAATTGTATAAACACATATACCAATAATTTTATATGTATTACTAAGGCGGTTTTGAACCATCTTTCTTTCTTTCACTTCATGTGATTATCTTCAACGAACTACTTATAAATATTGTGTGCGGTTCATGCAATTAATTTGCTTATATTTGAGTTTGTATTAACCGTGTATTGATCATGTTTATATGAAGGAAAGATAATTGATTTTCATTTATATAAAATGGATTAATTACTCTCTTATATTAAGATGACAAACAATGTAAGGGCTACGTTATAGCTACATAAATTAAGGGGACTAAAACATAATTATTGGAAAATACAAGGGGTCAATATGTGTGGATTCTTTCACTCCGATCTAAACCGTAATATCAATCATGTGAGCAGATAAATTAAAAAGACTACTGTTCTCTTAATCATTTAAGGACAAAGAAAAGGTTAACTATTGATTTGTCATGTAGGGTAGCAGATACTTATATATTGATATTTTATAAAGGGAAAAATTGTAGATCAGATCATTGTTACTTAAATTAAAGGGCGGTTATCAAAAAAATTATAAATCATAACTACAATTATTTACTCCGTTAATTTTGTTTTTTTTTTTTTTTTTTCTGAACGGTAAATCTATCATACTCCTACTTCTACTCTTAAATTACTCTATATTACATCATGCCTGGATTTGAACCCAAAACCTCCTCTATAAAAGACAAAAACTCTACCAAGTGCGCTAGCTCCACATTGGCGTTAATCTTGCTACTCTAATAAAAGGATTACTAAGTGTTACACGTGTCAACACTACGCTCTTACTCATTTTTTTCTCGCTTCTCTCTTATATTAAATAATCACATTAATTACTAATAATATTATTTAATTTTTTAAAAAATTAACATAGTTTTTAATAAATTAAGAAAGAAAACTTTTTATTTTTTTATTAATATTATTTCTAAGAAATCAAATTTTAAATAATAAATTTTCTAAAACATCAAACTTTTTAAAAATATAAAATATTTTAAAATTAGTATTTTTAAAAAGTAAAATTTTTATAAGCAAGAAATAACTAAAATTGATAGTTATAATATGAAGGTTTTTAGTATGACGATTTTTTAAAACGTTTATTTAAAAAAATTCATTCTATTTATAATAAGAAAAATTACAATCATTTCTTATCTTAGAATATCGTTTTGTAAATTTTTATTATATATAATATATTTATTCAACTCATATAATACACGGTTTTATTAAAGCTGGTATATAATAAACATGTAAATTTTTGTTTAATATGATTTAACAAATATATTTTTGACTAATTCTCGAACTCTATAATATGAATATCTTTATATGTAATAACTTATACTAATCATGACTATCATTTTCTAGAATCAAATATATACAACACTTGGGACTTGGGTGGGGGTTAGGTCCTACTATCATAGTGACAAGAGGTGTGTTCACAACAAAAAGATTTAAGGAAAAAATTATCCTAAAAACTTTTAGGTTTCTGTTGTGAGAAAAAAGAAACTACATATGAGCTTTGACTAAAATCAATTTAAACGATAATGTAAATATGTAAAAATAATAAAATTTTAAAAAGCCACTAATTGCATATTTTCTATGTTTTCATGGTCATTTTAACAAATAACATAAGTTAGTGAATTTCTTTACTAGTTACCGTTTACGATATTGAACAAGTTTTTAACTGGACTTGAACACTATTTACGGTCAATTATTATTAATGTATATATGATGTGCGACCCATGGCCTGCCTTTGACTTATTTGCTAGATCCCATTTGGCAAAACTAGACAACACTTATGGTCGCACCTTCGCAGCAATGCAAATGAACAATATCTTTCGTATCTGAATAAGATTCGCTAATTTAATTTGCTTTAAAGATAAAATGTAACAAGACATTATTCATATTAATGTTTTTTTTTTGTTATACATTTATATTTGTTGTTTAAAGTAGTTTTAAATATTAGTATATTACTCAGTACCTAAACATTTTCTGCTCTTATTTTGTTCAGTTAGTATATAAGGTATTCACTCATTTTAGTGCGTGCCTCGTTTATAATAACGTAACAATATTTTGTTTTCAGTTTAATGAGTTAATAGCTTATAAAAAGAAAATAGTGGTGAAATGTAACAGAAATTTAAAATAGTATGTTCACTTATTTGACTTAAATAAAACTTTACTTCGGATGTTATATTACCCCATCTTTTTCTATCTTTATAATTTAACAAAATATCATATTTTTTTTAATTATATTTTTAAATTTTGTTTAGCATCCTGCATTAGATTTTTATCTTTATAATCACTATTTATAGAATTCCAAAGTTTAGAGATAGACATAAATATAGATGCAAAATACAAGATATCTTTTAAACAATAGAGATGTGGATGAGATAAAGACTCCATTAGGAATGCTTAAAAACCGGGAAAAAAAACGCAACTCACGTTTTTAATGTGTGAAATCTCAACTATCAAGAAGAGCAATGTGTCACCCTACTGTCACTTGAACTAACTTTAAATCAGTCAGTGAACCTTAATCATACACGAGACATAGTTTTTGGTTCGTAAGACGAGTGACGAACCTTGACCACACGAGATGGAATGGTTGGTTTGTAAGATGTGTATGTGATAATTAACTCACCATACAAGACGCAAGATGTACACAGTGCTTGACTTAGCTTCTACTTTGCACATGATGTTACGTATGAGATGATTGCCAATGGCTTAAACCCATGATCACAAGATAATAAAACATCAACATTACCCCTTGCTTCAAGACTCAATCTCAATCTGCTCACCATATTAAGAACAGTTAGAATGATACGTGCCACTTCAATTCCCACGTCCAATTGCATAACATCCATGTTCCATTTGTTTAGTTTCATGTTTTATTTGTTTCTTAATTAGTTTTATTTATGTATGCATGATCTCCATTATCTTAGATAGTGGGTTTAGTTAGTTTTTATCTTTTACATATTTAAGAGTTTGTATGTGAATTGTTCAAGTAGTAGAAAATTGGATTAAAAGTTTATGTCTTTATTCTCTCATCTTTGTTCTTGGAGCCTAACCCACTCAACGGGTCTATCGGGAGATTGACCATCTCGAATCGGTCTCTATCAATGGTGCTTTCATTCTCGTCCTCTACTTCCCGCAATGAACCAACGTCACCGGATGAAATGCTTGCTCGCTCACAACAACTCTTGGATATTGTCACCGCCAACGCCGCCCAAATTGCCGCCAACTTCCGCCGTCGAGTTGCATCACTCTCTGATGCTCAAAAATGGGCAATCAAAGCTAGCCTCGATAGCATGACTACCCAAATTTCCACACTCCGTTCCATCTCCGTTGATACCATAACACCACCACAACTTCCGAATCCACCACCATCACCGCTTCTACCAAAGACCACCCCCCTGCTACCATCATTGCCTCCTACACACACCTCTTCACACACCCCTGCACAAGCCACCGGAGTTCCCATCCTATCCAAAAACATAGCCCCGTCTCAACCGACCCAAACCTTGAGGCCAACACCGATGCCAAACCGCTACAGCCCTAAACCTGCCTTCTTTCCTGTTCCTATGAATATGTGTACCATCGTTGCTACCAAAATCCACATACCCAACCAAACAAACCATATTGTCATCACCCCTCCTCTTGGCGTTCACATGGGTTCTGCAGTTTCAATTTATACTAATGACTCTAGTACACTCATGGTGAAAGGAGAGGGATTCTTGCTAGAGAAACCAAGTGCTGGTCAAGGCGAAAGAAGAGAATGGCGACCTCCTTGGCATGTAGTTGCGACCGCTCCGAATGCCGATGGAAGAGTTGAATGGCGGCCACCGTGGCGAACCAATCCCGTCCTTGAGGACAAGGACGTTTTTTAGGGCGGGAGTATTGATACGTGCCACTTCAATTCCCACGTCCAATTGCATAACATCCATGTTCCATTTGTTTAGTTTCATGTTTTATTTGTTTCTTAATTAGTTTTATTTATGTATGCATGATCTCCATTATCTTAGATAGTGGGTTTAGTTAGTTTTTATCTTTTACATATTTAAGAGTTTGTATGTGAATTGTTCAAGTAGTAGAAAATTAAATTAAAAGTTTGTGTCTTTATTCTCTCATCTTTGTTCTTGGAGCCTAACCCACTCAACGGGTCTATCGGAAGATTGACCATCTCGAATCGGTCTCTATCATAGACCATATAGTATTTTGGTTCAAGTTTGAAATTATGACAACAATTTCCATCTTCAAAACAATAACCACAAAGGGTACATATGATTTGAGAAAACATTAACCCAAAGTCACCAATAGAGGCCTTATGCAGCTGAATCCCCCAGTAAACTAATAGGCATCATAATGTTCAAACATTTACCAAATTCTGTTACTATTCCAACTTCCAAACTAAAATATCAACTCAACATTACCACTACATCGTCACAGATTCAACCGTTTCACCATTCAGAAAACAAACCCAATGATTTAATACGTAAAACACGCAGATAGTACAAACTGAAGTGAATAAAACTACTAAACTAGCGTTGCTGAATGAGCACTTCATTGCAATGTTTCTTGAAATTTAAGCATTCTTCCACGAGATAATCGCTGTCAGAATGTGAAACTCCATGAGAATTAAACATATGAAATGTATGGAGTTAGAAAACTAGATATGAAATAGCTTACAATATTCTCTCAGCCATTTGTGCCACATCCCATCTCGGACTCCATGGGTATTCTTGTAAAATAGCCGACTTAATTGGTGCATTACCAGAGTGCGAGTAAAAATGCTTCAAAGTTTAACAAAACAAAAACCAAATTATCGATTAACAACAAGAAATAGTGCACTTAAAATGGTAACATATCTTGTTATTATACGAATAGATAGAAATGAACATTAACCTGAGAACTTTGAAGCATCAGAGCTGGTTGTTGCCTTGGGAACTGAACTGGAATGTTGAAGTGAACCTGTATATACACATGAATTGTTTTATTTTGCTTGAAGTTTACCACTTTTAAAAACATCTTTAATTATTCTCAAGGGTTAATACCAGAAACGTAAACACGCCAGAGCAAGCTAGAAATGTGGCCTTCCTGCAAAATATCTGGCAAACCAAATATATAATATAATATTTTATTTAAAATTTATTTTTAAAAAAGGTTTATTTGGCTGTGGATGTAAAGTTCACATACTGGATCAGCTTCTACTGGCCTTCCAAAGGGAATAGCCAATGCTGTAATAAACTTCCTTCTAACTTCGATGGATGAAACAGCATCTCTTATCTGTAAAAGAAAATAGTATAAAAATTGGTAAAAGAAAAGAAATAAAAGACGAAAAAATGTTAACCCAATAAATATTGAATATTTCTGCTTACCTGTGATTCAAGCATCTCCTCTAAAGTGGGAAGATATTCAGCCATGCACCTTAAAAAAATAGATTCAAAATTAATATTACAAATGTTTCAATACATAAAGATGAAAACAGAAAAAAAGTGATTAACGCTTACATTCCTTCCAACCATGGAGGAAGCCTGAACTCATCAATGGAAAATAAAGCCTTCAACTCCGGTGAAGATATCAATTTCAAGCGTGGAGCTGAAGCCGTTGCCAAGTATTTTCTAGTCACAGGATATATAACCTGCATTTAAATGATAATTTTGCACCTGCAACTAGCTTGCATACATAGAAATATAGACCATAAAAATGCACAATACAAACAAAATAACCTGTAAGTATATCTTCTGTTGATGACGCCAGTTGCACCCCACAACCATTTTGTTTAAATCCATCTCCAGCAATGGAACTGCCAATTTCACCTCTTCTGGCTACACTACAGTTCAATGGCCCATACACCACTAACGTCATTATAAATTAAAGAGTGTGATCCTATGGAGCTTACAAAAAATTATATCACCAAAAGAGGGCTTAGTATCGATTGTAGGTATATACTATACAACTCATAAATAGTACCTTGTCAACACCAGAGCTCATACACATTTCAATTCCCTGTAGAATGGATGCATATG
This sequence comes from Flaveria robusta, assembly GCA_025506415.1. Taxonomy (NCBI): domain Eukaryota; kingdom Viridiplantae; phylum Streptophyta; class Magnoliopsida; order Asterales; family Asteraceae; genus Flaveria; species Flaveria robusta. The sequence goes on along the minus strand of CM046476.1, from coordinate 26,200,602 downwards.
ATAATATGATTAGGCAAGAGTATAATATAATGGCAAAGTTGCTTATGGTAACATGAAAAACACATACTCCTATTCACATATAAATATGCTTATGCAGTAAATCAATGGCTTTTGGCTGCATTCTGATTTCCAAACTTGTACAAGCTACTATTCTAACAAAGAAGGCTATCCTACTTTACAAGATTACCTCCCGAGAATACATGGTGCTGATTTCAAACTTCAGTCTTTCATCATCAACTTCAGCAACTCGTTTTTTCTGGTACGCCATGTACAAACTCCTGCAGTGAAAACACAACCCTTTGTGCATCCTAAATGGAAAAAACTCATAATGTGAGCAGACCAAACGAGCTAATTGTAAAGCATAAAATACCTAAGTTCATGAATCAGTGACAATAGCCTAGTTGGATCTTTATAATTCCAATCAGATAAACTGTTTTTCGCGTTCAATTCTCCTTCTCCGCCAGCAGGATAAGGTCTAAAGTTTTCATCATCAGGTCCAAAGATGATATCAGGTGCCAACAGTGGAAATTGTGCATTGTAGATAACATCCCCTATAATTATAACAACAACAATCCACATAAACCATCTCCTTTCTTTGATATATAACTCAAATGCAGCTCTAATTTCACAATTTCAACACAGAGATCGAATTCAGGATCAAATGAATCTATTAGTATCAAGAATTAAGCAAATCAAACATGAAGTAAACTGACATTTGATGTAATCGAGACAAAAGGGTATGGCTAACGTGAATCGATCAAGCAAAGGGACTTTAGAGCCAGACCACATCTGCTCAACCTGGAGAAATAAGAGAAGATACAAAATGTGAAACAGGAACATATGATTGTGACCTAGGGTTTTTGATAGAATCAGGTACCTTGATGGAGTAAGGGGAATGATTGAGAAGGTAATTGAGCTGCGTGAGGATGACGGGAGGTATATGGTCAACCGCCATAGTCTCCAGATGTTGATCTCCGGCGAACTCCACCGATCAGTTTTTCAGCGTCACCGGTAGGGGCTTCAACTCTAGTTAAAGCTGTATTTTCGACCTTTTAACGCTATGTTTTCGAGCTTTTTCTTTCATGATTCGCGTCAATCATTCTCATTTTTACTCTGTCTTAAAATTATAAAACATAAAAATATGTAATTTACTCTTGCAGGTTTTTATTCTCATATTTATCCTTTATAATATCAAAGAAAATCATAATTAGCTCTTATATATTTTGTATAAGTGATGATAATTTTTTTGTTAGTTACAAGAATGAAAAAGCTAGTGTAAATGCTTTTGTAGTTTCTTTAGACGAGATAAGCGAAAAATATTTTTTGAATAATCTAACATCCTAACTTTATTTTAAATCATATAGGCTATAAGATTTTATTATTTACCATTTCAACTTAATTTAATTAGAAGAAGTATCGTATATTATAATATGTCGGCGTCAATTTCCCCATCAGCTGCCTCCTAATTGACGAAAGTGTCTTTTGCTAGTTATATAAATTTAAGTTTAGTTAAATATATTAATGCCTACGCCACATTAACTATTCATATGCTTCAAACGTGATAAAAAGTAGAATTTAGTTAAATTACACTTGATGCTCGTAATATGAATTTTTGTTTTTAAATTAGGCTATGATTAATAACTTGTTATCCTCCATTGCAATAAACGTAGATTTGTCTATGTTAAATAGATGATTCCTTTGGATAACGTGAGAGTCCAACTACATTCAGATTTGTAGGACACCTTAGTGTGACAAATTTAAAAGTCCAATAGTCTATATTCGTTTGCAAAGATAAAAACGTTTACAAGATGATAAAAATACACACTCAAACACTCCATTATGCAATTGTTATGACTCTATTAACTGATAATTTCCCCACATATTCAACTTTCGTATTAAGAAATTCCAACACCACAAATATAGGAAAAAAACAAAGTAAAGAGATGCTAGATACAAAAACACTAATAACAAGACACAAAACTCAATAATGTATACATCAATGCCAAGACAAATATAAGTTATAACAAAGCCAAGGCCGGCCCAATAAGGTTATTGGGCCAGGCGGTGGCGTAAGACCTCCACATGTTGAGTGCCTTAAGTTTTTTCAGTGTTTGGGCTAGGGTAATTACAATTTTGGGTTAGCTATTACGTTTTGGGCTAACTATTCTGTTTTGAGCCAGACTAGGCTTATTAATTTTAGTTTTTAAAACTTGGGCCTTCTAGAAAAAGATTAAATGGGTTAGCTATTTTGTCAATTAAAAAAGATTTATCTTATGAGATTGAGTATGAAGATTTGATTAAAGAGTTTGTTTCAAAAAAACTAGAAAAATAAGCTTTATATAATGTTTCGCATGTTTTTTAATATATAAAAAGTAGATTAAAAAAAAAATTTAACTCCGCCAAATATAAGTTATTTAGTTTATTTTTGCCGGTACCAAGCCCAGATAAAAGAGGAGGGTTTTATTAAATACTTAAGAAAAAGTCATCCAAAATTAACCCGCCTTAGGCCACTAAAATGATTGAGCCGGCCCTGAACAAGGCACAAAGCTTAATACTGTATGCAGCAATGATCATGTACATAACCACTTTAACGTCATGTTTAATATGATAAAAACGTATACAAGAGCATAAACGTATTAATACACGACTGAATATATTTTTGGCCTAACTAGTGACATACAAGTAAAGCCGATACACAACTTGTTATAACGTAACTCTTGTCTATATGTATATATGCATGAAGTTATTATCACGACATCTAAAAAGACAACTATCTTTTTTATTCAGAACGACAACTCACACATTCATACACTCATATTCTAAACTATACTTCTCATAGTCTACCTCATACAGGATTTAAACTCTAGTCTTATTTTTGAAGTGTTTGATTTTTACCACTGGATTACGTCCGACTACTAATCAATGGCACCTAAAAAGATAGCTACCAACCCAATTTTTCAATGTGATGGGAAGTTTTATAAGCTTAAAAAGAAGCCAGTAATGGGCCAAAGACAAACAGATAAAGAAAACGTAGCCCATATGCTGAACTGGGCCTCTGAAGGAAAACCTAGGGTTTTAACCTATATCAGACACTCTTTCGTTCATCATAAGCCGCCTAATTATATAGCCAATTACAGGTGCTGAATCTATAAAATTTGAATGATATCATGACGATATCTATCAGGTATGTTATTATAAATCTATAAACTTTGAAGCCGAATGAAGATTTTGGATTAAATTCTCACGGTCATCTGAAATCAAACCTTTTCGTAGGATGTGATGAATTGATCCATTGATTCAATCGTTCTGATAGTATGCAGTTCGTTTTGTTTGAATTTTTCTTCAATTATACCAAAGTGTTGCGTGAAATCGAAAGTTTGGCGAGCATAATGATGATTGTTTTATATGTTCCGATCTAATTCATGAATGGAATATCAAACCTCCTACTCATTCTGAATGTTCGCCTACAGAGTTAATTTTTATTATCTGCGATTGTAACAATTCTCATTGGAAATTGATTTGTGCTTGTGTTTTTCATGTGTTTGATTTTAATGGTTACTTTATTCTGCCTTAAAACTTCAAGTTATTTAAGGCATTTTGAGAAGATTGTAAACACTTTCATTAGCTTGTTAATTTGAGTCTTTGTTTTATCTTCTTAGTATCTATTATGGTTTATTTTATAATGATAATAGTTCATATAAACTAGCATTGGTTTTTAAAGAAAATATGTTAAATAATATCAAATTTCCCAAATAATAGTAGCCTTTTGTATAGAATTTTATTACTTATATATACTTAATAGGCCAATTGGTTGGAAAACTGAGTCATTTGCCTCACTTCATTACATTAAACTAATGATCTGCATATCACAAACATATGTGTGTGCAAATTATATTTTGGTGGTGAATAAAGCAAATATTGTTATTGTTATGATGTGAATAACTAGTTTTAAATAAGTTTATGATATCTAAAAATGTATAATTTTGGATTGATTTTGACTGATTTATAAAAGGTGATGACATTGTTCTAAAAGGCAGTGGTTGCAATAAGATTGGAAAAGTAATATTTACCAGCTATTTTTTATAAAAAGAATGTTAATTGTTGGTTTTCTTGCATTGGGTATGAAATTTGGCTCATTGGCGACATTTTTATGCCTTTTGGGATGAATGCATCACCCTAGAACAATTATTTCATTTTGTGATATATCTCCCTAGATTTTTTCAAGAACTATGTGATTATCAGAGAATGATACATATTCTTATTGTTGGTGTTATCCAGTGATGTCTCTTTTTAGGTTTTTAGTTCAGAAGTTTTTTTTATTTTATATTTTGTTTTAAATATATGTTGGCTTTAAGTTTCTTTTATTTTGAATTAATAATTTTTTTGAAAGTTTGATAGTTATTGTCTAACTTTTGTGTATACTTGTAAAACTGCCCAATGATGAAAAATTATGACTATTGAATTATTGATTAGGTTTTCTGGGGTTGACTTTTGTCAACTGTCATTCTTTGCCATAAAATAAAATACTTTTCTTCACAAGCACACATAATTACAAAATTCTCATGGCAAAGTTGTACTTATGATTAATTGTTGGGAACCATATTGGTCATTTGACCAATAAAACTTACCATTTACCAAAATAAACTTTGACTTTCAAAATTGTCAAAAAAATATTTTGATTACCCCAAGGCGAGATGTACACCACAAATCTCGCCCAAATTTTTTTTAAATCAGTTTTTAATTAAAAAAGGTTTACGACTACCATTTAATTATTAATAATTTTATAAAAATTATATTATATTAAAATAATATACGTATTTTTTATTAAGCTCGACCCTCTTTTACGTATTTTATAAAAAAACTATTTATATTTTTAATATAAAACTATTTAAAACATAGATTTCTAAGCTTTATTTATAATTTCTTAAAATCACGTAACTTTTAATTACCAATAATCTAAAAAAATCATATATATGTAATTTTCTTTAACGTACTTTGATCTTTCCCTTGAGATTTCTATAATTTAAACAAAAAGTTTTTAAAAGTGAAAAGATTTGTTCTTTTCACAATTTGTTTAGTTTTAAAAAGGAAAAGATATTATATTTATTAATAATAATAATAATCATATAAAAAGATTCAATGAATATTTTTAAACTGAACTTTATTTCTAAAAATAAAAAGGCAAGATTGAAGGAATTTTTTTTTTTATTTTTTAGATACAGCGATAAAAAAACAATAAATAAAAAATAACGGATTTAAATTAAATTTTTAAGTATTTAAAAACCAATAAATAAAAAAATAAGGATTTTTTTGGTTAAAAACATTATATATATATAATATAATTATGGGTGAGGGGGGTATTTTTGTAATTTTAGGCGAGGGATTTCTATAATCCCTTGCTGAGTCAGCGAGGGATGGACACGTGGGCAAGAGATTATGGCTAATTCTCGCCGACACGCTTCCCTGGGCGAGGGATTCCCATAATCTCTCGTTATGTTAGCGAGGAATGAACACGTGGCGCGATAGGATTGGTTGTTTTATTTGATAAACTATATTTTTGAACGGTTATTTTAATAATTCGATTTGGTCAAATGACCATTTTCGTAATTTCCGTTAATTGTTTATACCAGAAGCAAGTCCTTGTATGATTCAGTAAGCTATGAGATCCAAGGGCTTTTTTTGTTTGTTTATAAGATTATTTGCCCTTAATCATCTTGGGGTTTCATTTATGTTTGAAATTATTTGATTTGTAAATCTTTAACAACATACTTTATAAATCTTTTTGAAATCTTTAGAAATTAAGCACATTCGAAGGCTTGGCAAACTAGATATGATTGAAGCTTGTTGAGCTCAAAAGTTGTGCAAGATTTTATGTTGTCATTTTTGATAGTGTTCACTATCTTTGTTTGCTCATTGCTGGATGATTTCTAAATTTGATGAAAATTTTCCTACACAAGATCTTTGAACAAATATCAACAGCTTTTATGAATCTTTTAATATATGCATGTTAAAACACTGAACACCTAAAACTACTACTTTGAGTTCCTGTTTAAGTAACCATATAAACTAACTACGAGGATTATCATGATATGTATGTATATGATAAATATTAGAACTCTTTTGATGTTTTGGTTATGAATCAATTGAATACATAAAATTATATAGTTACATTGTTTAATGAAAGTTATTGAGTGATACTAAATAAAAAAATAAGACTGCCAAAAAGCAGTTTGAACAACACACAATGTCACAAATGTATGTTGAATACTTAAATTGATCATGTGTTCAATATGCATCAGACAAAATTTTTTTGATAAAATAATTGATTTAATGAGTCAAACATGCTACAATTCTTGAAGCCCATAAGTTGTGGTCATTGACCCAACAAATACTAATATTTTATAAAAACAAGCCAGATCAAAAAACTTTTTATAATTTCATGCCGACTTATAGATACCTTGAATCATATTTATACCTTTTTATAAATGAGAGTATCGTTGCCCTTATTAAGAACTTTTCTTTTTCTTTTTCTTTTAAACAAATAACATGAATGACATATGTAATCCCCATTTACATGTTGCTTGTATGATTATATAATATTAGCAAGTAATTTAATAATCTTTCCTTCTCATAAATGGCAAAATACATGTTAGGAAGTTGTTTCTTAATATACCGATCAAATTGTAATAAGCGATCCAATTCAATTAAGTTGATACAACGACTATTTTCTAATCAGGCTCATATGTGATGGTATTGAAAATTAAACTCGTTACACATGATGACAGAGGGGCTAATTGAACATTTTGATGCATGCTTTTTGACCAAAAAGCAAATAACTAATGACTACTTAGAACCTGTTCAACAATAGTCAAATCAAATATCCCATAAGACATTTGTATCATTTAACTTAAGAGCTTACGGTCTAGATATATAGATTTGTGTTAACAAAAAGTTTAAATTTAGAGTGTTTGACAGTTGAAATCTTATACTTGAAAAAAAAATATACGTATTTAGGGGTAAAAAAAAAATATGTGACATATCGTATTGACTTTACAAGACAATTTTCAAATAAGATATTAAAATCACTTTTATGTATTACTATCAAACACCGAAAATAAACAAACAATGGAAATAAACAAAAATCACTTTCAGTAGCGTCAAAACAATTTAATAAACGTAAACATTAGCAAGAAATTAATATCATGTCGTTTCACATTCAAAGAAAATAAACCGAGAATTACCTTGCCAAGAGGTTCAAAACTAAAATCAAATGACTTGATAGTCTGGTAATATAGTGTTTGTCTCTATAAAATCGTGTGAGTTTAAATACTTGTAAGTGTAATATTATGTGAATTGAATGATAAAAATCGCTGTTACAAATATACAAAAAACAAATAAAACCATAATATATGCAAATTTAAATAAATTCAGATATTTATATTACCAATCCTGTTGAATAAATGAAACATGATTATTTAATTTAGTGTAGAAAAAAAGAATATATTTAAAAAGACCAAGTCATAATTTCACACGAAAGAGTGCAACGACGAACAACATTACCTCCCCATGGTCCCCATTTTACTTATTCAAACACACCCGATATGCATTTGACTATCAACTTTTATATGTTAGGTTTTGTTTCATGCTGTCCAATTTTGAATTCAAGAAATTGTTTAAGTAGGAAAAAGTCAATCTTTCTATTATTAATTATAAAAAGATAATTAAGCTTAAATTTTGAAAACCAACAACGATTAAGTTGAATAACTTAATTTTTTTTAATTGAAACTCACACATTCACTATCTATTTTTTTAATGGTCAACTCTCATGTTTATTATCTGTTTCTAAGTCTACATTTTCTTTTGTCTACAATAAGACTTAATCTCTTAACATTTGATATGCACCCCATATCAACACCTTGGTCCGATTAGACTAAATGTGCTTTTGTTGAAGAACTTAAAAATACTCTACTTCAAAAGAACATTTTGATTATAAATGGTGTACACACTAACCATAATGTTGTGAGGGTCTACTATTGCAAAATACAAGACGTGATGAATCGATTCTAGAAATTCTAGGTGTTAGTTATTAAGAAAAAATATAAAAATTAGAGTTAAAGTTGGTTTTGCTACCTAGGGTTTGACAAAAATAACTATTTTTCTTCAAAATATTAAAAAATCAGTTTACCTATAAAAATTTCAGTTTCAGTCCAAAATTTTTATTAGTTGCTTCAACTTGAATCCGAAATAATAAAATTTTTTGATTGAAAGTGATACAAATAATAAAATTTTTAGATTGAAGTTGATGTTTTTAAACTTAAAAAAAAAATACTTATTTTTGTCAAAGTTTAGAGAGTAAAATTAAATTTAATTCTAAAAATTAAATACTCCACTCACATTATATGCATTAATGATAAACCGCCTAACTTTTATACCCGTGTGTACTTTTTATTTAGAACATACAAGATATATGTTCTATACTTCTCTCATTGTTAAAAGATTAGGCAATTGTAGCGCCTCTGTGGGTGGGGGCATGAGCCCTCTTCTCGGCTTTGGATGAGTGAAAACATCAGGCCACCCCAGCGTGAACATGTTAAATATAACATGGATTTACTTTCTTTAGTTACTACACAATTTTTTTTTTTAATTTTATAACTCTTAATATATAATGTTTTATAAGGCTCTAAACGTACAATTACGATAAACTTACTTTTATATAGGTTTTAATTAATTTTTTCAAACACCATTCTACGTCAACACTCAATAAATTACCATACGTCTAGATATTTGTTCGATACATATCACAGTAACCTTTTACCATAGCTAAAGACAATAGCCTCGGCAACTATATATTTGTTTATTGTTTTTTCTTGTTTAATATTTTATTAGGGCCCTAATATTAAGAAACCCACGTTATAAATCGACATCTCGTTATACGTCTCTAATAGTACTTTACGCGATGTATATGATCGAAAACACTGAGAATGAGAAAAATTTTAGGAGGGTTGTTAGAGAGCTATACGCCCCATATAGTTATATACAACCCCTCTATATGACACATATAGGGTTATACGACACGTGTAACAAATTTCGACATTGACTATGATTAAAAATTTAAAAGGCTTTCAGATGGGTTATATGTCTCGTATATATACGGCTATACAACCCGTATAAATATCTGTGTTGTTGATTTATAATATTGAGGTGTCTCAATATTAATAATTTTTTATTATTCATTATATAAAGTATGTATCAAATTAAATTTGAGAAGACTAGCTCAGTACCTTGTAGCCTTTACACTTAAACAAGTATTTGCTGCACTTTTTGACCGAAATCCCGAGTCAATATTAACACAGGCACAAGTTTTCTTTTACCACTTACGTCTATAGTTCTATACTTTAATAACATTAAATACTTATTAAACTCCAAATAATGAAATAATTCATCTCAAAAAGTATACTTCTTCCAGAACCAAATATGACAAACTTAAAAGTTAAACGATTTCTTTTCTCTTTAGTGTATTTTTTAAATAATTTGTAGATTGTTTTTGACGTGCTTTTGTAATTTCTTTAGATTTTAAAGATTTCGTGAACCCTATTCACAAAATGATAACGTGTCATAAAAAAAAGTAACTCAAGTATTAAGTGACCGTTTTTAGTGGGTTTTTTTATGACTCACCGTATGAATAAGGTTCACGAAACCTCCCAAAACCAAAATGATTTTAGAAACCACACTAAAAATCATTTATAATTCAAAAACACCACCCAGGAAAAAATAATGATAATCAAAAGTTAAACCATCAAAGTTTCGTCTACTTGTAACTTGCGCAGAAAATGTTGTACATTAATTTGAACAAGTTAATTTCAACGGTGAAAAATCTAGTCAAAAAAAGGAAAGACGACTTTCATAACACCGTATTTCAGCAGGCCCCTCAAAAAGATGAAAGACATATAGAGAGAGAAAAAACTCAAAAAGCAAGAAGACAAATTCTAGAGTGAGAGTATTCTAAAGAAGAGTCAAACCCTTTAATCTTTCTTGCATTCTTATGATTCTTCTTGTTTAGAATCATTTTCCTCAATCAAAATCCAAACATCAAACCTTCAATTCAATCCAATTTCCCCAATTTGGAAAAAAAGAACAAAGATAAACCCTTTATTAGCTTATATCTCCATCCTGTTCGTCAATTGTTAGGTTAATTTGATTGCTTACATTATTATGTTAAACAATCAAATGGGTTTTTGAAATTGTTGAATTTGGTAGTGGTTGAAGGGTGTAAAATGGGAGGGGTTTGTACCGGCGGGACGATGAGGCGGAACACGGTGGCGGAGTACGGCGGTGATAGGGGTAGTTTGGGTTTTCAGGGAAGTTGAAATCTGTGAAGAGTTTTGTTCAGCATCGAAAGAAGGACGATGATGATAATGATGATGGTTATGATGATTCAGGTTTATCTTCTTCTTATGCACATGATGATGATGATGATGGCGATGATGTTTATCGTAGGAGCATGCCATTTTATGATTCTGGTGAACTTTTTTCCTCCATTTCAAGAGAATTGAAACCCTCTACCCCTGCTAGGGTTAGCAAGGTATACATATTCAACAGTATCTGAAATTGCAATTTAAGTGTAGTAGCATGATCTATAGGTGTGATCTATGATGTATTTAGGGTTAATTCATCATCTTCAACCTCTAGTTTATCAGATATTAGATTGTGTATGTAGGTTGTAAGAAAGTGGTTTGTTATTGTGCTGAAGTGGTTTCCAATTTTGCATTTTGGTAGGCACCTCATGTGAGCTCATTTCTTGGGAAAGCTGGTAATGTAGGTCTTGAAGTTCTTGACACATTGGGCAGCAGCATGACTAATTTGAATGTTAACAGTGGATTTGTGTCTAATATGGCTTCAAGAGGAAATAAAGTATCTATTTTGGCGTTTGAAGTAGCTAATACCGTTGTTAAAGGGTCCAATTTGATGCAATCCCTTTCGGAAGAAAACATACAGATTCTTAAAAAGGAGATTTTGCATTCCGAAGGGGTACAGCTTTTAGTTTCTACTGATACAAAAGAGTTGTTGCGTATTGCAGCTTCTGATAAGAGGTTTTTTTACTTGTTTTTCATTCAAATTAAAGCATTTGTATACTCGTCTTGTAATGTGGTGGTTCTTTTTTAGGGAAACTTGAGGTTTTCTCCAGAGAGGTTGTTCGGTTTGGGAATATGTGCAAAGATCCACAATGGCATAATCTGGATCGTTTCTTTTCTAGGTAAATCTGATTGTGAATGTCAACTTACGTTTATAATTTCGAACTGCTTATTGATTGATTATGGATCAGATTGGACATGGATATGGTAGCAAACAAGCAGCTTAGAGAGGATGCAGAATTCACCATGCAGGAACTCATCAATCTTGCTCAGTATACATCAGTAAGTTACTAGCAGTGTATGTTTTTATATCAGATCATGCAGAAATGTATAGCATATTTTTCACAAATGCTAACATCTTTCTTTTGTATAGGAATTATATCATGAGTATCATGCTTTAGATAGATTTGAACAGGATTACAGACGTAAGATTGAAGAAGTAGAAGCCTTGCATCTTCCTCGAAAAGGTTAGACAGTTAGACACATAATTTCTTTTTGATAATATCATACTTTATTCCAAAATTAATTTTCTAATTGTTTGTTGCCTTTTGAAAGATCCAATTTGCTACAATGTGGTTAGTAATTCTAGTTAACATGTGATTTTGTTTCGATCATAGGAGAGAGTCTCACAATCTTACATAGTGATGTAAAGCATCAAAGAAAAGTTGTGAGGAACTTGAAAAAGAAATCCCTTTGGTCTAAAAGTTTAGAAGAGGTATTCTATCAATCGTATTATGTTTTTTTCTTCATACTTTTATGCAAACAATCTAAAAATCTTTATACCTATTCCTGCTAAGTTGTGTGTTTTGTGTGATAACGGGCAACCTTTTTTAATCATGCTTTGCAAATTTCAGGTTGTGGAGAAGCTTGTAGATGTTGTTACCTTCATCCATCAAGCAATAGTGGAGGTTTTTGAAGAGAATGGTATTTAAAACTTGTTTATAGAACATTCATATGTAGGAATAATTTGGGAAAATAACCTTTGAACCCTTATGTTTTATTTTCATTCAGTGCCAAGTTCAATGAATAATGAAAAGGCATCTCATAAAAAGTGGGAGACACTAGGCGTTGCAGGTCTTGCTTTACACTATGCCAATTTAGTCACCCAAATGGACAACATTGTAAGCTTATCGGGCTCTAATTTTGTTTTCTCTTCAGCATGATTATTGCAGTTTAAATAATATATTTATGTTTACAGGCAGCTCGGCCCATATCATTGCCTCCTAATATGAGGGACAACTTATATAATGGCTTGCCAGCAAATGTAAAGGCAATTTTACGTACACGTTTACAAGCACTTGAGTCCAAAGAAGCGGTACACCTTATATCTAGTTCTACTATTATTTATTTACTTCTAATATTCACAAAGTTTGCCACTCTAAAAGAGAAAGCCTTGTTTCAGATGACGATGCCTCAAATTAAAGCAGAAATGGAAAAAACACTCCAGTGGCTCGTTCCAGTAGCTACAGATACGACCAAGTATGCTTTCAACAGGATGTTATATTATTCATGCTAATGCTTCATACTATTCCATTAATGTTACAATTTTAATTTTTCTTTTCAGAGCACATCAAGGTTTTGGATGGGTTGGCGAGTGGGCAAACACGGGGTAAACAGATCATTTTGATATCTATTTGTTCTTGGTTTCTTTCATCTTTCACTAGGATGAATTTTTATATTATTATTATTTCTAAACAGTAATGAGTTTGGGAAGAAGACAGCAGGCAGTTCCAATATTATTCGGCTTCAGACACTTTATCATGCTGATAAACAGAAAATGGACCAATACATTCTTGATTTGATTATTTGGCTTCATCGTCTAATAAGTCTAGTCAGATTCAGAGACAAGGTCCCAAAATACGTTCCTTCTCGATCGCCTCCTACTAGTAATAACAGCACTGGTCTGATCGTGTGTTCAGATCCATCTCGACTGAAAGCAAGCGGTAAACTCCAAAGAGTCCAAATCTCTTTGGAAGATAGGAATCTTCTGGAAAAGGTGATGAAAAGGAGAATGTTGGTTCCTGGAATAAGCAAAAGTCAAGAATTTGTGATGGTTAAAAGGAAGGGAGCCACGGTTTTTGCAGCTAGTAGAAGTATGGGAAGCTCTCCCAGGAGGGAAGCAGGCTACACAAATGCTGACATGTTAGATGTTTTGGATGGCTTAGGTACAACCTTTTAAGCTATGCGTACATATTCCCAAGGCCATTGGGTAGCAAGATTATGGTTCTGAGCATGGGAAACTCTCAGGAATCAACTGGGATAGTTGAATGGATTGGGTACAACATTTTGAACTGTTGGTACCCATCTGAAAGCCATTATTTTGTTGTTATATATGTATATAGTAAACTAAAAGAGATATTTTAAGAATGTTGAGTATTTTACTCTATTTTTTCTTTTGTGCACACAAATGGTTAAATTCTTGTTGTTCCCTTTTTTTCTTGGCTTTTTTGGTGTGAACGTTGATAACTTATTGCATTACACATTAATTCATTTTGATAAAGGCTTCAAGGCTATCAATTGATGAACACTTAAATTGTTGCAAATTTGAATTTGTCACCTATGAGGTAATTTTTTTTACTGTGTTCTCCATTTGTTGTTTTGCCCTTAATCACTTGCTAACATTCATCAAGATTGGTTGATCAAAAGACGGTATTTAGTTCTAATTTTGTTTTCAATATGAATTAAATGCCAAACGTGATTCCATTACGTGAAATGTTGTAATTGGGGATTAATTGATTTCCATGGTTAGATGTAATTTGGTTAAAAAAAAAAAAAGATATTGATGTAATTGATTTCCCATATGAACCTTTTTGAGGAAACTGTAGTATAACATTAATGATTCTGTAGTATAACATTAACTTTATCATTAGCATCACTATGTAGTAGTTTACGACCACTGCTACTGTAACCATTTTGACTGTCATACATTACCTAACGGACAAGTTTTTTTAATTGGTAAATGTACGACCCTGCTTCGGGTGATATGTATTATCTTAATCGAGTCCACATATCCGTTTCACAGCCGAGACCGTACCCCCAACCCCTTTACTCTTTTAGGAGGAAATTCACATCTAGAAAACCCCATAACACACCTAAAGGACTAGTTGATTGGTAATTCCCAGAGACAAAGTATGCTTATTTTTTATAAGTTATAGAGTAAACTTTTATATTTGTATTTAACTAATTCTTAGACTGTAATTATTTTTATCATCTTTTTTTATTATTTATTTTAAATTTGATTAACTCACACACCTACTAATCTTATATTAAATCTATACTTTTCCTCTGCTATGAAACTAAGACCCTTAACCTCACAGGAGTTTACACCATCTAACCAGTTAGATTTAGCATAAAAAATCAATTAGCTATTCTATTTGGGAAAGTTCATTGCTTGGATAAAGAAAAAGTTTCTCAAGAAAGATTATTGTATGACCAACGTTCAATTTAAACATTTATAGCCTTACGTTGACCCACTAACATAACCCCCAAACTATTAACTGAATTAAACTACCCACTAAGGTAATTAATTAATATTAATCAACATAAACAACTAAAGAAACGTAGGAACATAGAATATGCAGTTGAAGAGGTGCATGGAATCATAGGTTTGCCGTTTGCACGTATCACAACCCACACACTAAATTTGCAGCCCAGTATGAAGCAACGTACGTACGGTACCCATAACCATAACCCAGGTTCCCCAAGGCCCAGCAACAAAGATTCCATTACTTTCCTTAATTTATATTATGTCATGCCACTGATTATATATATATATATATATATATATATATATATATATATATATATATATATATATAGGGTAAGGAACGGTTGTTAACCCACCTTTATTGCGATAACCCGTTAACACTAATGTAACAAACACTTACACCATGATTAAGTAGTATAACTAACTTTACAGCACGTTACACCACTGATGTAACAATTTTCCCTCCATTTTTTTAAAAGTTTCACCTTTTTTTAAAACCATCTTAACTTTTTTGTATGATGTTATTTTTTATACAGATTACACCATTAAATAGATAATTTTAATATCTTTAATTCAAGTGTAGTCTTGCTATATTTTTTTAAAAAATTTTTAACGTTAATTGTGGACCACTAGTTTAGCACTGTAATTCTAACTTACAGTGATGACGTGACATGCTGTGAACCACTAGTTTGTTTAACAGGTTATCGCAATAAACATGGGTTAACATTCGTTCTCTATCCTATATATATATATATATATATATATATATATATATATATATATATATAACACCTTTATGACAAAGTCAAACACGAAGATAAATTTTTTTTATTACAAACACACAAGTTCAAACGCCTTACAAATATAAAACCACAATAACTCATGTATATATTAAAAAGCACAATAAAACAGAAAGCATTTGCATTATTAAGGAAGGCAATGGACAATATATACTTGAACTTCGAATGATCTACGCAGCCTCCTTTCCTCCTTTCATTTTTAGAACTCTAACCGCGACTGCAACATACAACTTGTCTATGTTTGTCTCACAAAACATGAAAAGCTTATGCCTCCATTGCTCCTTGAACAACAACACTCCAATGATACCCCAAAAACCTGTTGCAAAACCACATATTATGTCCAAGTAAAACCATACCTTTTTTGGCTCGTTAGTATTCTCGTCTTCGTTCTTGCTTGTTGTGGTTGGTGGGATTTCATGAGGAAAACATTCCTTTAGAAGTGGTGCACCACAGAGGTATGGGTTATCAGCATATATCGATGGATCCGTAAGCGTCTGCAATTGATTTCCCGTTGGAATTTGTCCTGACAAGTTGTTGTGTGACAAGTTCAAGTAGCTCAAGAAGGTCAAAGCTGCCATGCTTGGAGGAATCACCATGGACAACTTGTTTGCTGACAAATCGAGAGAGATCAATGACTTCATGTTCCCAATGTTTTTTGGAATACCGCCACGAAAATTATTATTAGACAAATTGAGACCCACTAATGCATTAAGTGCTGTTAGCGTTTCAGGTATTCCTCCAACAAGTTTATTGCTCGAAAGATCCATGTTTATGACCAGCTCCAAGGTTTTTTATAGTCAAGTGTAGCACCTTTGAGAACCTGCATCATATTTTGGAAATCAGACACATGGAAAAAAAGTTAGGCATCTTGTTCTTTAATTTCATGCCGTCCAACTCTCCAAAACAACGAGGGATGGATCCTGTCAAGTTGTTGTGTGCAACATCTAAAATTTGAAGTAGTTGAGATCTGCACAGAGAGTAGGGAATTCTTCCTGTGAAATTATTCTTATGCAACCTAAGAACACTCAAATTTGTAATATTTTCTCCAATCCAATCAGGTATGTTTCCTGAGATTTTGTTCTCACCCAAATCCAAGACTACCAATCGTATGAAATAGATAAAAACCTCGAGGAAGCTCTCCAATGAAGTTATTATCATTTAACTGTAACCATTTCAAGGATGGATCAAGGCCTACAGGAGGGCCCGGTATGACACCAGATAGCCTATTTGAACCAAGTACAATCACCTGCAAGGACATATTCCATAGGCACTTGGGAATTTTCCCAGTCAACCTATTTCTAGAAAGATCAAGAACTTTCAAATATGTTGTTTTGCACAACCACCTTGGAATTAACCCCGTGAAAAGGTTATCTTGCAAAAGTAGATAGCCTCCTAATCCATATCTAACCTCATATACAGAAGGAAGGTTCGTCAAAGGACCGGTGAGTTTGTTGTGAGAAAGATCTAAGAAACGTATCATGGGCATGAGGCGCAACCATATAGGAAGAGGTCCAGATATGCTAGCATTAGACAACACTAATACCTCAAGTTTCCTTTGAGATTGAAGCCATTGTGGAAATCCATTTTCCATCTTGCAAGAACATAGTCCAATGACTTTCAATTGGAATGAAGGTACCCACTCATGTGAAAACTTGAAACGCAATTCGTTATTAGAATTTGCATCAAAGTAGTTCAACATTGATCAGAGGTTCGCAAAAAGGTCTTCCGAAACCACTCCTTGTAAAGAATTGTTAGAGAGGTCTAGAAACTGGAGTCTGGTAAGTTGCCCAATTGATTTTGGAATGATCCCATTCAACAAATTTGAAGTTACCGAAAGCGCTCTTAATGAAGTGAGTTTTCCTAAAGATACCGGGATGGGGCCTGTAAACCAATTGAACTTCAGATATATTGTTGTTAAAGCTGTTAATTTCCCTAGAGCTTCAGGGATCGGACCTGTCAGGCCATTGAACGATAGATCTAAGCGTCTTAAATTGGTTAATCTTCCAATGGAGTCTGGAAGTGAGCAGTTTAATTCATTAGCATCTAAATCCAAAATCTCCAATGCATTTTGGGAGCATTTAGATACATTAGTTGACGGGCCAATTATTTCTCCTCGAAGATGGTTGTATACAACAATCAATCCTTTGAGGTCACAATGTCTCCAGATTCCAACATCCTCAATCCGCCTAAAGTTATTATTAGTAATATCGAGCTTAAGAAGGTTAGGCATGAGATCATGTATTGATGAATTCAACCTGTTAACTGAAAGGTCAATGGAAAGCAGGGAAGTCATGTTTGTTAAAAAAGATGGAATTCTGCCTTCAACTTCATTTCGACTAAGATCCAGATGTTGGATGTTAGAGCGTGTACTGAGACTAATATTAGTGGGAGAAAGGTTGACCTTTTGGATGTAACAATCTGACAAAAGCAAATTAGACACAGAAGGTATCATGTTTAGCAAGTTTTCAAACCTCCATGCCCGACTAACATGGTTTGATGAAAGATCAAGGAACACTAGAGAGGTCATGTTCTGAAATAAGCCAAGGAGTTGACCCCTCAAACCATTGTCACTAAGATCTAGGTGTTTGATGCTCGCACGTTCTTTACTAGAGTTAAGATGACGAGAACCAAGATGAGCTATAGAAAGCCCACAATAAGACAACTTTAGCTTTAACAAGAAAGGAATTGTGTAAACTAAGTAGTCAAGGTTTTGTGTTGTGCTAAGATTCATTCCACTCAGGTCTAGATGCTCTAGTTTCGAAAGACCAGAGACCCATGCCATGTCATCTGTCATCAACTTTAAGTAGGGTGAATTGAGATCAAGAACCTTCAAATTGGAAAGATTTCCTATCTGATGGGGAATATTACCACTGAAACCTGCATTAGAGAGATTGAGATACCTTAGTTGTTTTAAAGATCCAATGAAGGCTGGAATTCGGCTTTCTTGAAAATAATTCCCACTCAAGTCTAGATGTTCTAGATTCACCAACTCTGTCAAACAAGAGTTTACTTCATCACTAACTAAGTAGTCATCATTATCTAAAACTCTAATATAGTCTTCAGCAAACAAATTGCTGGTGTTTGGATCAGCTGGGGAGTAGCCTTCCCTAACATTACTTCTGAGCTTATGGCTAACAACACTTCCAGTGATACCATCACAACCGACCCTTTCCCACTTACAGCAGTCATTACCAACACCCCATGATGAAAGCATCCCATGGTCATCTTCAACACTTTGTTTAAACTTGAGAAGTGCTAGTCTCTCTTGCTCAGGACATGAAGCCATTAGATTTCCACCACCCTCACATTTACGTGCCATCGTCACTAAAACAATACATATGAAAACAAGACGTATTCCCAAACCCCACTAAAACAATACATATGAAAACAGGGTTTCAACCCCAATTTTTTATTTACCAGAGAAGATTTTGTAGACAAAATGGTGAAATCCAAAGATATGTTATCTTATGATGAACAAAATATATAGTTAAGTTATTCTATAAATCCCAAAATGAACAGATAACTACTTACTGGTAATGGAGAACTTGGAAGTCACTGTTTTCTATCACAAAACTGGCCATAGTAGACCTCAAGTCTTCACATGACCTGGTCTATGAGTTTTTAGCATTATGCTAACTTAAATCTGATTTTAATTTTTTTAAATTCTATCTGATTTTTACAATTTTCTCATCTATTAACGTTAAACATGTGGTTGATCGCAGGGTGCTAGACGTTGCTATTGCCTTGTAGGTAAAAATAAACATGTCATAACTACGTATCCAAAGATTGGGGTTAGGTTATACAAACATCCATTTTTGTTATTGAGACACCCTCTTATCTTTATCTCTCTCGTTGTATCTATATGTATGTATAGAAAGCAATAAAAAAAATAAAAATAAATATGGTGTACCTATAACAAACCCTAAAGATTGTGTTATGTGATAAGTGATGCTCACTATGCTTTTTAAAGTAAGTAATTTAATCTCCAAACTATCGGTGTACCTAATAAATTGTTTTATCTCATGTGTGCTATACAATTCAAGAAAATAGTGTACATTTTGGAGTTTTTGGGCCAACACAAGGATTAACACGGATGAAAAGGTGATGAATGCTTCTACTTTGATTAGATTTCTAAGAGGATTGGGCTTGGGCCAAGTTTAGATGGTGGAATATTTAGTGGTGCAACAATACAATTGAAGGAGATTGGGCTCAATGATGGGCTAGCACAAGACCATGTTCCAATGAAGTTATCCAATCGACCGATGACAACTCATGAAATTACTATTTAAATTGCAAGATAATAATCAAATTTTAAATGTGTTTAAATTTGACAGCTTAAGCTTAAAAAGTATTACAAGTACATCACTCACTTTTTATGTTTTATTTAAATTATAATCTTTAACATGTTAGTAAGTTTTTTTTTTTTTGTTTCAATTACGAAATATTTTTTTTTTAAATTTTTACTTTAAATAATATCTTTAATAATATATATAAATTTTTGACCTCACGTCTTCTCCTCCATTAGTTTCTTGACCTTAAAAAATTCAATAATGACTCGATTTGATGGTTTGATGGTCTAAATTGAAGAAAATATACATGAGCGATCAAATCGAAATACTTTAAAACTTGTTTGATATTTTTCAACAAAAAAAAAAATTCAATTCGGTTCAATCCCTTTGGCGACAAAATACCTCTTACTCATCCTAATCCAGATACGAAGTTGAATGTGCATACTCAAATTGGAATATGATAACTGTTTAAGCTTGGGATATCAAAACTTCACTATGATTATTTACTTGTTACAAAAATAATACGGGGTTTTAAGTGGATCAAAGAGTCTTCTTACTTATTGTGAGTTTTTTTTTAAAAGATGGTTTTAAAATTCGTAATTTGATAATGAAAATGATCGGATGATTCAGTGACATGTGAGTGATTCGATTATCCGCTGAGGAAAAGGAAAAAAAAAAAAAAGCAAGAGAACCGGCTGTTGGTTTCATTAACCGCTGGAGTTGATGAAAACTGAAAAGAAAAACTGTTGGAGTTACCCATTGGGCAATTGACCGCAAAAATAAACAGTCGATTTTCTTCATACACGTAGAAACCAATGCCAGCTTGCCACACGTACAGTTGCTGACTCACATGACCCCACAAACCTATGGATAGCAGCAACTTGCACAGGATAATCATGAATCAACTTGCTTCCGTTTATCCAGCTCAGCACCCACCGTTTTCCCACATCTATATTAAACAAACCCTTATCCAATTCATCTCACCACTCAAACATCCACCCCCAATTTCATCTCCATTCTTTTTACCTCAAAATTCAATCAATGGCGTTTTCACCTTCATCATCATGCTTCTTCACTTCCCCCAATTTCACCCTCAATCAACAACCATCATCATCAACAACAACAACAACCTCTGTCAGGTACAGTAAAGCTAGATCACCTCCGATTACAGCCAATTTCGCAACAGCTGAGAGAACAGCATCTAATACAACCAGATCTCAACGCATTGCTAGCAGTTCGTCGCTATACCAAGTGCTCGGGATACAAATCGGAGCCGATACGGTGGAGATCAAGGCGGCGTACCGGAGATTGGCCAGAGTTTTGCATCCGGATGTCGGAAACCGTGATTCGTCGGCAGATGAGTTCATGAAAGTGCATTCTGCTTACGCTACGTTGTCAGATCCCGGAAAACGAGCCGATTACGATCGGACTTTGCTCCTGAGACAGAAAATGAGTGCTCGGAGTTCGTCGCCGGCGGGATATGGTGGTTACGGTGGCCGGAGATGGGAAACCGACCAGTGCTGGTAGTTTCCGGTGGTTCTATGTGTACATATATGTAGCTAAAAGTTAGTGTTAAAAGTTGAAACCGTGAGTGATGTGTAAATTTGTAACTTTGGCTGTATTTTAAAGCCACACTATTGATTATATTATAGATCACAACATTTTCTTTCTTTATTTTATTTAGTTTCTTATTAATTAATAGTTAACTAGAAGCCGCGTTTTACGCGACCTCAGGTATCGTGTTATAAACCAAAGCTGATCTCCAATCAAAAACATCAAAGACGCATGTGTAGTAGTAGAGATAGAGACGACGCTCGTAGCAACACAGGTTAAGTGGAGTTCGAATGGCTCACCTCTCTCTCTCTCTCCCTTCCTCCCCCTCTCTCCCCCACAAGTGACATATACACAAAAAGGAATTAAAAAGAATGGTAATCGGCGACGCACGAAAAGGCACGACAGCTAGCTGCCACCATAGCCACTGTCTTCTCGGAGCAACAACTCCTCTATTTGTATATATATATATATATCTCTCTCTAAGGATTTGTATGTATATAAAAAGAATAATGATTAAGGACTAAACATAAAAAGCTAAGAGTTTGATGGCTAAAACATAAATAAAAAAACCTTTACTATTCATTTCCCATGTCTAGTAACAAAGAGTAATACAATGGGTATTTTTTTTATGGGTGATGAATTCTCCAACACTTAATATAATAGCATTCACAAACATGTTTTTAGGACGTCTTCAGTTTACGTAAAAGATGTTTTTTGAGCGAAAAAACTTAACCAGATTATGTTTGAGGGAATGAGAGAATGAAGATAAAGGAAGAATACATTTTTAGTTGCCATAGGTTAAATCTACACCCTTCTGACAAACATCTATGTGAAAACTTTTGTAAAACCTTTAGTCGTGAAAACTCCAACCAAATCAAGCCGAAACAACTTCCATCCAAATTGACGTATCTAAGCTACTAAATGGCCACATAGTAGACGACGTGTATGGGACCACCTCATAATATGTGACAATTTTTAAAAATTTAATAGTTGGATAAATCTTCTTGTTGAGTTTAGACAATGTAATAGGTATATTGATGGTTCAAAAATGTTTTTGAATGTCCGGGATTGTATTTACCAACTAATTATGTGATTTTATTTTCTATTTTACGAAACATATAATTAGTTCTAAGTATTTGGTTCAATATGATTAAGTGATTATTTTATAATGAAATGTTTTGAGTATTATTTCACTCTTCTAGATCTACAATCCGAAAAACCTTCGGATCAATAAAAATAGATACCACAATATTCCACGATAGAAACAAAACTAAATTTTGAAAGTTTCAATCTTTCTAGAAGGACTATGATAGATTTTATTGCAAGTGTCACCGGTTGGACCACTATTGATAATTCATTAAGTTGACATCATATGTGGATGAAAGTGATCATATGTAATTCTTAGAGATTCACATCGACAGCGAACATATTATTGTGGTCTCACCCAGTCTCAAACATCTTCCAATTTTTAAAAATTTGCTAATATATCATATATTAAATTAAATTTGAGTTAATTACATGAACGGTCCCTGTGGTTTGTTGAGAACAACAAGTTTGGGTACTAAGGGTTTTTGTAACAGGTTGAGCTATTGTGTTTACATATTGTAACGAGTTAAGGTATTAACACTAACAGACGTTAACTTTTCTAGTTAAATCTAAGGGTATTTCTGTCTTTTCAGTTATAAGGACTACTAATGTAATTTAAGGGAGTGTTTGTGTCATTTAACATATGTAAAGGAGTGTTTATGTAATTTACTATATATACACAGTGTATGTATGTTTAACTCCTTCACAGGCATACTAATTTCACCCCCACTGCCGGTCACCATCGCCGGCCCCCACTGTCAGCCACCACCACCGTCACCCAGTCTGCCGTCGTCGCCCATAACAAAAACCCCCAACCCGCCCACTGTCGTCTCCCTCCCACTCTCATTTCAGACCATCACCACCACTAAATCCACCGCCCCCGCCCACCATTTCAGCCTCATGGGGACTAATTTCGCCGCCACCACCTTGGTGGCTTGGTCAATACCAGCACCATCATAGACGGGAGCAACCACCACTGAAAACCCTACTTTCGTCAAAAGGTTAAACCACCACCATCATACATTTTGTCCGACCACACCCATTCGACGACACCACCACAATCAATGCCAAACACTGTCGGTCCCCCCATCCTAATTGGGGATTTTGATTTTATGGTTTGTAGGCAACAATAGTGGTTCAATAGGGAGGAAGTGGCAGTGGATGGTGCGATGGTGGTGATAATGCGATAATGATGGTGGTGGTGATAGTCGGATGATGATGGTGTTATTGTTCTGTTGTTTCATTTAAAGGTCTGAAGAAAATGGTGGTGGTGAGGACGATGTGATGAGGTGAGGTGGGAGCTGGAGGGGATGGTGGACGGTGGTGGAGGCTGGCGAAGGTGGTGTTGAAATTAGTTTCAAAACCTAAGAAGAGTGTGTGTGTGTGTGTGCATATATATATATATACACACACATATATATGTATATATATATATAATTACACAAACAGACCCTTATATGTGTTAAATAACATAAACAGTCCCTATAAAGTAAAATGACAAAAATACCCTTAGATTTAACAGAAAAATTAATGTCTGTTAGTATTAATACCTTAACTCGTTACAAATTGAAAACACAATACCCCAACCTGTTACAAAAAACTCTTAGTACCCAAACCTGTTATTTTCACTAAACCAAAAGGACCATTTGCGTAATTAACTCATTAAATTTTAATAATTTATAATAACTTGTACTGTCAATTTGATTATTCATATTTTTAACTTTAATTTCTTCGATTAGCATTATAATAAACATTGATTCTTATGATCTATGATTTGCACATCATTTCGTTTACAAAGTATGTTTGCTGATTTTCCTCTTAATAATCTTTAAAGGCGAAATCGAGTGGGAATCCAATATTAAGCTATGATTACTATATGAGTAAGATTGTATTTGACAAGGAAAGAAAAATTACAAGCGTTATTGGTTAAACTCTTGGTATCATATTAGCGACCAATTATTAATTGTTATAATTATTGAAATGCAATTTACCTTTTCAAATATATTGCTAAAATGCCTTTTTTTTTTCAAATAGTTGCACAACACAGATTAGTTTTTGTAATTCGGAAAAAGAACAATAAAATGATGAAATATATTAGATAAATTTAACTTGGAATTGGAATGATTTATTTTATTATTCCATATAAACGAGTATTGGCGATGAGAATAAATATATATGTTTCTCTTTTTTGTCCAAAGTAACAAGTAAATAATTTTACTATAAAAATCGATGAGGTAGATATGAGAAAAGCCCTTGGCCATTTGGTCTAACACCATGGAGAATGAGTGATAGTGGTTACGGGTTTTAAGGTCATGGGTTCGGTTATGATTTTTGGATTCTATTACAATTTGTGGGTTTCCTCAAGAACCAGTAAAATTAGATGGGGCCATTGATTTACGAGATTTCTCTTTCTGGAGATGTGACAAATGAACCGTTCAAAAAAGAAAGGATATGAAAGAAAAGAAAAATATCAAGTTATTTGATTGGTCTGTCACTAACCCACAAACCAATTTAGCATGCACACTAAACACTTTAAATAGCTTTAGTAAAAAGTTGTAAAACACTATTCATCATCATTCTCCTATGTGGCTATATGTTTATAAACAAATGAAATGAATAGTAAAACGCACATCTTGAGCCGTTCAATTTGATATCGACGGTTGTAACTTTTTTGTGTATTATTATTCTGTTTTGCAAGTTCAGTGAACTTAAAAATGGAAGAGAGAGACTTCTCTCACTCTCACTCTCACTCTCCTCCTCGATCCTCTCTCTCACTCTCATATCTCTCATCAAAAAAAAAATCTTCATTCAATTCAAACCTAAGAAAGTGAACGAGGATCTCATCTGGATGAAAGAGATGGAAGACAACAAAGATACAGTGGTGATTTTGGGTGATGATGGTGGTACAAGTAGACCATTACTATAGGTGAGGTGTATGGTGTTAGAACTCCGGATCTTTGCGTGCATGTCATTCTCCAGGCGAGATCGGTAACCCTTTATGGTAGTACATGCTTGAGGCAGGCAGAGCAATGACCGTGACAAACCTCGAAAGTCTCAGTTGACTGAAAGAAGACAATTTTGTTCTTTTTTTCTTCTACCTTCCGGCATACATCGATCTCTTTGGGTCAAAAACTTCTGAATCTTGGTCCGTCTCTTTATATTCTTAGTGAATCTTTACTCGGGTTTTATCTATGTTTTCTTAAGTGGTATCTAGATGTATTTGTGCATACCAGTCGGATAATAGGCATATTTTAGATTTCATTGAAAGTGTTTGAAGTTAATTAACTAAACAGATCGATAGTATCTTTTGCATTTTTCAATTTATTTCGTCTTTGCATAGCTGCCGAGAAAACGCCGCTGGAAATGGATACTATAGAAAACCGGATCGGACTGGTCGGTCCGGTCGGTTGGACCCGGAACCGAAATTTAATCCGTTCCGGTTCGGTGCTTAAAACCGTTTTGGCATTGAACCGTTGGTCGGACTGGTTGAACTGGTTGGATTGGCGGTCAAACCGGGAACTGTATGATCCGGGTATGAAAATATTGTTTCGAATAATAAAAATAAAATGTAGCAACTTTAGAATCATTGATCAGAACTCGAAAACCAAGATCAGAAATGGGGAAACGTGTTTGACTTGAAAATCTAGATCAGAAATGGGAAAACATGTGTGTTTTGTCATGTTTGAAATCCGATTTTTTTTTTAAATTATTTAATGTTTTTTACTTATTAGTTATCTTTGTATCACAACTTTTTGTTATAATTATTAAATTGCAGGATAAAACTTCATTCATTACTCGCATTGATACGAACCCCAACAAAAAAATAGAAAAAACTATGGATTACATTGTGAAAATAAAAGAATGTCAAACCGTAGTGATTTTATGAGATTAATTTTGTATACAACCGTATTGATCCTCCGAGACATTCTGTATATAAAAAGTATGATAAGAGATTTTATTTCACCAATTAAACATTCAACTGTGATATTTTTATGATTGTGAGGCTTATTGTTTTGGTCACGACAAATACGTCACCTACTTATATGTTTAAATTATCTTATATTTACTTGTAAGTATTTTTCCTGGTTCAATGCCTTCGTCACAACCCATAAGGTGGGTTTACATAAAGAGTTCGGTTTTTTTATAAAGTTTTCGAGGACGTTAAACTTAAACTTTTTCATGGTTTTGCACACGGCAACGCCCGCGGATCTATTGCTAGTTTACTTTAAATAGATTAGTAACATTATAATGAGTAAAGCGTTTTTTCATCTTTGTAGTTTAATAAAAATTTCATTTATATTCACATGCGTAAATCTTGTCGTTTAAATACAAAAGTTTAATAACAACTATTATTAAAATTCATTTAACTACACATAATTTACACTGTTAATATTTTTTCGTAAACCTTCCCCACTTGAAGGTATTATCGTAAAAAGTTACAAAAAATATAGAAGTGAGCCCATTTGAAAGGTTTTATACGTTCAATCTCTTTTGTAATCACAAAAAAGAATTCCCACCTCCAAAATCACACTTTCATTCATATAATCAACATCAACGTAGTAATCATAAACACAATTTCTTTACCTTTATGAAAATTGATGTCTAACTTTTATGGTTATAATTCAAAAAGTTGTTGCTATATGGTTTGTTTATTTATTTACTTTATTACAGGGCATGCTTTTTAAAGTTAGAGAGGAGTCAAGTTTAGAAGGTTATTGTTAGATTTTATTTAATCTAACAAGAGGAGTCAAATCATAATATTGATTATCTAAAGAGATTGAACGTTTAAAACTCCTCATATAATGCTAGTTTTTATGTGTAATTTATTTTGACTCAAATACCCTTCATATTGTGAAGGTTTAACATAAAGTATTAACGTTGTTAATTAGATGTAGTCAAATAGATTCAAATGATAAATTTTATGAAAATATTGGATTCAAATTGCAAGATTACCTTTAGATTCAAATGGCAATTTTTATTGAACCGCATAATGAAAAAAACGCCTAACTTATTCTCGTTTGAGATTTCAATAGTTGTTAACTTTATTAGTTATAAGTGTAAATTACATTATTCATCATTTGTGTATACTAGTAATTATGCATTAGATTCTTCATCTTTACTAATTATAAAAAAATCTTTTAATTTAATGGTTTGTAATGATCTCATCCTTTAAGTTAATCATTGTTAATTAGGAGGGTTAAATCAATTTCATATGCAAATCACATGAGGGTAGAACATTAACCCTCTCAAGGTAGGAGGGAGTAATTTATTGTTCTACCCTCACGTGATTTGCTATAAAGTTAATTTAACCCTCTACCCTAAAGAACAATAGTTAAATTAAAAGATTAGATTGTTACAAACTATTAAACTAAAGGATTTATGTGTAGCTCAATAAAAACATAATTAATCAAAGGATTATATAAAACCTCTCAGTATAATATGTGTAGTAAAGTTATTTATCCTCATATCCTTGAGGTTCTATTGCATAATAGAAAAACAGAGGGGGCGGTTTGATCGTTTTAAAGGTCTAAAACGAACTAAAAATTTTGATGTCTTTTTCAAAAAATTTCTTCTTTGTAGGGCTTGGTATTATTTTATAATTTTAGTATGCTTATAGACATGTTTAAATTAAGTTTATTTACTAGCTTTATTAGATGCAAATGGTTTTAGTTATATATTTGAATTCATTGTTATTAGGTTTATCTGCATTTATAGTTTCGTATACATTTATAGATTCATCACTATTTATATTTTCAACATTGTTAAGTTATCAATTCACAAAATATCACAAATTGTGACAAAGTAGCAAAAAAAAAATCAGATTATCAATCTAAACATACAGAAAGTGTATCACAAGTTATTCACATAAAAAAAAGATTAGTGGCTTAACATAGTACCATCACAATTTCACATAAACACAAATGTAGGGCAAAACAGAAACAATCGTTTTAAATGCAATTGAGATATATAATATCCTATTAAATGTACCTCAAAGTTTAAGCTTGTTGATTTTCTTCCTTTTTTGGCACAATCAAACACAAAAATGGAGGTTTCCAATTTCGAATTCCATATCACAATTGTATGATAATCGGAAAATAGAAGGTTTCTGAGTTTTGATTGTATGGAGCAAAGACCAGAAGATAGAAAATGTTCATGTGCATCTCAATTGTTATAGAGACGCTTGATATTCGGAATGAGTGGTGGAATCCTTGATTCAGCAGTTGATTAGGAGAGCAGCAGACGTACGATTCGATTTCCAATGTGTTCTTCAATCCTGCAACTTCTTAGCTCTCGTCGTCATTGAGACATATTTTTTTGTTTTAAAAATAAACTAAAAAATAGATTTTTTGGGGCCCTAAAGCCTTGGCTTGAGTACAATTAACCTTGGTTCCACCCTCAAAAACAAATTATTTGGTTAATGAACAATCACTTTAACGTGGCCTGATTATAAAACATCATGATTTTTTAAAAAAAGACAAACTTGATCTTCATTCCAGATAAGAATATTGGTTGGCTA
Source organism: Flaveria robusta (assembly GCA_025506415.1). Lineage (NCBI taxonomy): Eukaryota > Viridiplantae > Streptophyta > Magnoliopsida > Asterales > Asteraceae > Flaveria > Flaveria robusta. Next base: position 26,171,737 of record CM046476.1, on the reverse strand, counting down.
GCCAACGATGATGATCAAGGAATATCAATCAGGATTCGAGAATAACGTGATTGTTATGTAATGATATTAGCTCACACTCCATCATGTGACTTGTTAAGAACCGTAAATCACCGTAAATCGGTTGCCTCATATGATAATATTAAAACAAGTAAGCAACTGGCAAGTTTGTAAATACTTATTTTTTATTTGGTTCATTGACCGTTGGAGTTATCCATTGGGTTAACTGATTGATAGTAAAGAGTCGACTTGCCGTTCCTTTCTAAGAAAAAAATAAATAAATAAAGAGTCGACTTTCTCATACATGGACGGACCATTGGCAGTCTGCCACGTGGAGAATTGCTGAGTCACATGACCCCACAAACGAATAGATAGCAGCAAATTGCACAGGATAGTCATGAATCAATTTGCTCCAGAATATCCAGCTCAGCACCCCTCGTTTTCCCACATCTATATAAACCAACCCTTATCCAATTCACCTTTTAACAACAATGGCGTTTTCACCTTCATCATCATCCTTCTTCACTTCCCCCAATTTCACCCTCAATCAACAACCATCATCATCATCAACAACAACAACCTCTGTCAGGTACAGTAAAGCTAGATCACCTCCGATTACAGCCAATTTCGCAACAGCCGAGAGAACAACATCTAATACAACCAGATCTCAACGCATTGCTAGCAGTTCGTCGCTATACCAAGTGCTCGGGATACAAATCGGAGCCGATACGGTGGAGATCAAGGCGGCGTACCGGAGATTGGCCAGAGTTTTGCATCCGGATGTCGGAAACCATGATTCGTCGGCAGATGAGTTCATGAAAGTGCATTCTGCTTACGCTACGTTGTCGGATCCCGGAAAACGAGCCGATTACGATCGGACTTTGTTCCTGAGGCAGAAAATGAGTGTTCGGAGTTCGTCGCCGGCGGGATATGGTGGTTACGGTGGCCGGAGATGGGAAACCGACCAGTGCTGGTAGTTTCCGGTGGTTCTGTGTGTACATATATGTAGCTAAAAGTTAGGGTTAAAAGTTGAAGCCATGAGTGATGTGTAAATTTGTAACATTGGCTGTATTTTAAAGCCACACTATTGATTATATTGTCGATCACAACATATATATATGTTAGTTCCTAATTAATTAATCATTGTTTTCAATACCGGATCGGACAACGATCCGGTCATCTTACTGGTTGACTCGGTCAGACCGGATTTAAGAAGCAGATGACGTCATAATTATATATATATATATATTATATATAATCATATATATAATTTAATATAAGTATTTTATATGTATATTTTATAGTTATATAGAAAACTCAACAATAATTATACATCCAATACTAAAATTAATCATCCGACCTACCCGTTAAACCCATTAAAATAAAAAGTTGAAAATCTAATCCGAAACGGTTCCTGGTTCCGGGTCCATCCGCCGAACCGGTTCGAACCGGCCGCTTCTTGAAGACGAAAACAATCTGGGGTGGATCGGATCGATGGCCCAACCAAATTCCGGTCGGACCGGTCATGATAACATTGTAATTAATAGTTAATAGTTAATACAATAGTGACTTTCTTTTTCGGTGTTGGATTATTTTTCCTTTTTATAAGTAGATATCATTTGTTTATTTTTATGATGATAAAAAAGACAATTCTTTAATACTTTATTATATAATAGTATGAAACATGCATGTTTTTAGGACCTTTTGATCTCAAGTGGAGTGGTGTTACTCGGTGAAAACTTTAAAAAACACATGTGAAAGGAGGTGAGAGAGTGAAGACAGAATGGGAATATGTTTTCAGGTATTACAGGGTAATCCGGACCCTTTGACAAATATCGACGTGACAATGTTTTCAAAAGCTTTAGTTGTCGATGCTCTAACCAAACCAAGCCGAAACAACTTGCATCCAAATTAATAAATGTGTGTAAGTTAATAAATGGGTAAATAGTAGACGACGCGTATGGAATGTAGTAGGGTTGTGCACGGTGCGGTTCAGTGCGGTTAATACAATTTTCGAAACCGAAACCGCGAGTTCGGTTAATACCATTTTTTTAACCGCAACCGCAACCGAAACTTCGGTTAACCACACTTCGGTTAACCACCGTTATGGTTAATTTGCGGTTAATTTCGGTTAATTAACCAACATATTTAACATATGCTTTTCAACCAAAATATTAACTAATAAATTATTGTTAGGCTAGATTTGGACCAATTTTATAAGGGTGTGCATGATATGGTTCGTTTTTAAGGTCTTGCCAAACCGAAACTGAAGTCGGGGTGTGCATACAACAATGTGTTAGCGCATTTTGCATTGTTTCTGTTTGTTTATGATGTTTTTTCAATACATAACGGAATCCACTATGTAAATATATTTTTATAAATGTGAATTAAAAAGGATGAATATATGAACTTCTAGTAAAATCAAGAGTAGTATTGTAAATTATTATACATTAATGGCATTCGGTTCGGTGCGGTTAATGCGGTTAATTTGCACATCAAAACCGAAACCGAACCGCAATGTGCGGTTAATTGGTTATGCCTTAACCGAACCGTCGGTTAATTGTTCGGATCGGTTAATGTGGTTAATTCGGTTATGGTAAATATAAGTTACTTAATAGATATTTTAAATTAAATAGTTGTATGAAATGTTTGGAATTGTATTTACCAACTAATTATGTGATTGTTTTCTATATCAAGTAACTTATCTCCGTTCAAACTATTTGTTGAAATTGATTAAGGTGAAGTTTGTTTTTTCAAAGATAAAATATCTATAGTCTACAGATCAAATCTGCAAACATCTGTAAAAAAAAAGCTGGACCAAACCTCTACAGTCTGCAAGAAAAAAAGTGTTTGTTTTTTAACGTCTGTAGACTACTATAATAAACTGGTGGTGGTGTATAGACGGTGGTGGTGGTGGTGGACGGGGGCGCTGGATGGAGGTGGTGATGGTGGAGGACAATGGGTGGTGGCGGACGTTGGTGATGGCGGACGGTGGACAGTGGACGGTGGCGGACGGTGGGTGGTGGCGGACGGTGGGTGGTGGCAGATGGTGGTGGTGGTGGACGTTGGTGGTGGCGGTGAATAGTGGGTGGTGGTGTTTAACCATCCGCAGACTTTAAAAGTGGTTAGGCTAAATCTGCACCAAAAAAAGATTGCGCGGACGTTTTTTAATGAAACGTATTTGAAAAACAAAAATTTTACAGATGATAATGTCTTTACACTGAAGAGCTCGCGTAAAATTTTTTTAAAAAAAATAATCACCACGTAAGTGATTATTTTATTTAAAAAAATTATTTAAAGATTATTTGAATTCACACAATCTTCTAAAGTACAATCCCACAAACCTATGGATCAATAAAAGTAGATATCACAATATTTCCACAAAAGAAACAAAAATAAATCTTGAAAGTTTCAACCTTTCTAGAAGGACTATGATAGATATTATTGCAAGTGTCACCGGCTGGCCACCATCGAGATAATTCATTAAGTTGACATCATATGTGGATGAAAATTATCACTAGGCTTTAGAAGATATTAAAAAAATCACGAGATTGCTATCCTTTTGTATATTATACTTGTACGATTAGAGCTATTTAACATACACGGTCATGTCCTACACGACATACGATCACGTATCAACTAATATCGGCATATAATTATTTTGATCTAATGAGTTAGGATTATCTGTATTTGCTTATAAGTTCATATAAAAAAGTTAAGAATACAAATTTCATTTTTCACACAGTTTACAAACTAAGAATGAAATTATTATGCAAAAAAGAAAATATACTTGTGTGAAATCACACACAAAAACAACTATTGCATATCACATGACAATTTCATCCGTGCATGAAAAACTCACACTTGCTTATAGTGACAGATTTAAAATCTTTTGTGAGTGGGTGAAAAAAAAATAGGCTGGCTTAAATCAAGTGTGAGGCAAAATATGATGGCTAAAAACAAGTTTGGTTAAAATTAGGGGTGTTCATCGGATCGGATAACGGATTATTCGGATGTGAAAATTTCAGGACCCTATCCGAAATCCGATCCGACCCGAATAAGGATATATCTATCCGATCCGAATCTATCCGAATTCAATTCGGATCGGATTTGGATATATATCCGAATAATCCGAATTTATCCGAATAAACTAAATAACAAAATTTTTTATTTTTTTGTTCTTAAATTTTTTTTTTTGCTAATTTTTTATTCTTAACATTTTATAAGTTTAAAATCATAATAAAAGATATAAAATCTGAAAATACAAATTTGACGTAAAACCCAAATTGAAACATAATAGCTAATTATAAAACCGAAGATTATAATCTCTAATTTAAAACAACAATCGATTATTGCATAATTGTTTAGGATTAGAGGACTAAAATGTGTTAATATTCTTTAATATTGAGTTGAAAGTATAATAGGTAGTTGGCTAATGAGTATTGGGCTAAAAGCATAGTTGAATTCTTATTCGGATTAATCGGATATCTGAATAATCCAAACAATCCGAATAAAAAAATTATGAAATCCGAAATCCGAATAAGGAATTCCGATTCGAATTAGATCCGATCCGAATATCCGAATAAGAATTCGGATCGATTTATTCGGATTTGGATACGGATCGGATTTCGGATATTTTCGGATATCGGATTTTTTAAACATCTCTAGTTAAAATGACCAGTACAAAGCAATTCAAATTTATTTACTTAAAAGATATTATAAAACAATTCATTTTTTACCTGTTCACTGTTGTGATGCATTTAATATATTTTGGTTAAACTCAAACGTGTTTAAAACACAAAAAACAATTATAAATCAATTTAGTAGTGTAACAACAAAACATATTACTGGTCTATTTAATTTAATTGGTTATAATTAATACATAATATTTAGAGTGAATTGTTGTTTTCACATTGTGTTTTGGTTATATTGTCATTTTCATCCAAAAATAATTTTTGTTGTATTTGCCTACCCAAGATTTTAAAAAGTTGTCATTTTTTCATCAAAAAACGTTAACTTCGTTAATTTAAAATGTTAAGCATCGATCATTAAAAATGGTAACTATATATTGTTTCGTATAATAGCACAAAATCTTAATTTATGTTTACGTATCGCTATGTATTATTGTCAATTCAAAAAATCTACATCAGATCTTTAATCATTTAATCTTTGAACCTTTTATTTTATTATGGATTGTATCACTTTTATTTGTGGGAGATGAGGATGGAGTTGGATAAAAATGGCGGTTAGAATCCTGTTGTGAAGGGGTTTATAATAAATACCATTGCCTCCGGTTATCCTCTCTCCTATATAGTGATACAATTCACTCGAATTAGGGGTTTTTATTTTGTATTTTAAATAGTAATATTTTCAATTACCATGTTTAACATTTAAATTAACGGAGTTAACATTTTTTGATGGAAATAACAACTTTTAAAGTCAAATGTAAAAAAAATAAAATAAAATAAAAAAAATTATTTTTTGAATGAAAATAACAATAAGATCAAACAATAGAGAGAAAAATGACAATTCACTCTAATATAAATAGTATCTAATATATTGGTTATAATTTATGTCTAATACTTTTATTTTGTTATGATTAACACATGCAATTTAATAACAACTAGGACTAATCTTCTATACTAATTAATCAAAATATCTAGAAGCCACATTACATTTTAGACATTTTTTACGATGTCTATCTAGGCTTCACCTAGGATTTGAACACGTGTCGGTACTAGAATGAAAGTTAACCATTTGATTGTAGATGAAAATTGTTAATGATTATTTATATACTTTAATAAAAGAGATTTTTTGACAAATTAAAAACATGTTTCTTTTTTAAAAATTTTCTAAAAACAAAAAGTATGAACTATGAAGTTTTTTAATACAAGAACCTTTAAAAAATGACATTGTGAAAAAAAATATTTTTAAAAATATTTAAAGTAAAGAAAACTGTTTAAAGAAAACTTTTTTAAATACGAAAGTTTGAAAAAATATTATAATTGTTTTATAACCTAAAGTACTTAATATAGGTAATTTCAATCATATTTAATCTCAAAAAATAAAATTTAATTTCTAAAGGTTATAAAATAACTATTAATTATTACACGTGTATCTAAACTAGTACCTAGTTCATTCTGTAAAACATATCCTCACCTCATGTGGAACGACAATGGTAATTTGACAATATATAAGTCAATGATGTAAGCTCCCGCTAATATATGTTTTTTCTATTAGAGATCTTCTTGAAGTACACAAAGTTATTCAATCCAACTTAAACAGAAGACGGGTTATACATACAATTATTTTGATAAGTTGGTGTTTATGGAAAGCTTGAAACAATGTTATCTTCAACAATAAAAATAATCAACAAGGTTCTTGAGGAGATTTAAAACACAAGTTTTATGTGGGTGAAATATAAGGGGAATTTAGTTTTAGTGGGAATGGGAAGATTTGTGTAATTTCATTATACACCCCATATAATTTGGTTGTATTGTTTTGTTATGTCGGTATCCTACCCTCTTGCTAGGCCCGGTTTTCTTGCTTTAAATTCAATCGTTGCCGTTCAAAAAACAAAAAAAAAAGGATAATCGTTGAACTTTGATATTGAAATTTAAATATTAACTAGCTGTCAAACTATTTTTCCTTCTTTCTCTTCTCTATAGTCCCTATACATCTCCTCCACTAGAAACTACCCATTAAAGCTCTAATCTCTCCATAAAAAGCTTCAATTTTCGCTATATTTTTAATGCCATGGGAGCCTTTCAAGTATTTGAGAAGGGGCATGTGTTAAAAACTCTATGATTTTCTGCTGCTTGAGTAATAATGTCATCCATGTATTTTCTTCTTGCATAATAATCTCTATACACTTTGTACAAAAAATAAATTTTGTATTCTAACTTTCCTCTAAATTTATAATCACATATATGATTTATCATACTGAAATTAACTTTGTGTATGCAAGTCACATAAGATGGCTTTTTGCTTACCACGTTTGTTTTCATAAGAACCATCTATTTGTGAAGATTTCATTTAGAAAATGGAGTCGAAATGTGAAAGTAGGTCAAGAGAACTACATAATATTGTATTACATAATACTATATTTGCCATATGACATGTGTCTCAATGATACAAAGGTGTTGTAACATCCCTTTTAAGTAATGCAAGTTCAAGTTCCGTCATGAAAATAGGGCGTAAATCTAAGTTTCAAAAATACTTAATTGACAATTTTTTACAGATTCAATTCTCTCTAATTAGATGCATTTTAATTATATGTTAAAGTAATAATAACCAGATATGACTCAAATAACTTATATCCTTAATCAGACCCTAAGCCATGATAGGTGCACTTGTGCATGGAAAGAAAACTACCAAAACACACAAAATTCCTGCTAACAATGTAAGTAGTACATTTTCCAATCCGATGGGAAAAAAAAGTACAATAAAACTTTGTTTAAACCTAGCTCGAGTTACCTCATCAATAAAAAACCTATAACTCGTCCTTGATATCCTGCTCTTCTTCTGTGGGTGTGGAATCAGTTTCTTCCTTCTGGCTGCTGTTCTCAACCTCTGGGGTTTCTTCTGCTTCATCTTCTTCCTCAACAGCTGCATCGGGGCTTATGCTCAAACTCGATTTCACAGAATCGTATATACGTGAAGCAAAGTCCTTAGGATCAGGTAACATAAATCCACTCTCCATTAATGCTGTTTGGTACATGAGTTGTGCGGTTGTCTTTACGCTTGCATCCTGGAATATATACATCATTAAAAAAGTTAAAACCCCAAAGTCAGTTATCACACTTACAGGATGATGGATCAACCCAATTTTGATATGCTCTTTTTAAATATGCTTGTATTAGTGAAATCAACAATATACATCGGCTACTAGCAAAAGCTCAAGGCTGACATGAATATCATTTAGACTCTTTTGTTGACATGAAACTACCTCATAAAATTTGATCACTTTTTTATATGCAAATTTATACAATTTTATATGACCAAAATTGTTCATGTCAGCATTTTTGCATAATTGAATACCACTTCATCAAATTTGAAACAGTTGAAGGGGTAACAAGTCATTATTTGTAATATTTTTTCCCATAAAAAGTTGTATTTTAGACAGGTTTAAAGACTTTAATATAAACCCTATGATGATTTATATAATTGCTTACCTCAGGATCCTTTACAACTCGCTCACGGAGCTCTTTAATGATTGGATGTCTTGCATTGATCTCAAGCACTCGTTTGCCACGCATGTAGGCTTGTTTGCTGGCATCAGATAGAGTTTGAGATTGCATGATTCTTTCCATATTAGCACTCCATCCATACTTGGAGGTGACAACTACACAAGGGGTATCAGCCAAACGGTTGCTTATCTTCACATCATCAACATTCTCACTGGCAAGGGTTTCCTTCCACCATTTGGTTAATTCTTTGAATGATTCCTTGATTTCTTTGTCTTTGGAATCTTTCCCTAATTTCAAACCCTCCTTCGATACATTTTGGAATTTCTTGTCTTCATAATCCATCAAGTATTGCATCAGGTACTCATCCACAGGATCTGTGAAAAATATCACCTGCAAAAGCATAAATGTAATATGATTGGATATTTATTCTTCAAGATTTTTAATTTGCATAAATGTAATATAATAGGATTTTAAGATAAAATAGATACCTCAAAATTTTTCTTTTTGAGCCTCTCAAGGAACGGGGATTTCTCAAGTTGTTCCTTGCTGGTTCCTGTGATGTAGAAGATATCCTTTTGCCCGGATTTCATTCTTGAGATGTATTGATCAAGTGATGTTAGCTTACCATCTGATGTCGTTCTGCAACAAGAATTAGAAAAATGGAGAAATCAGGATATCATGCAAAGTATATAACGATAAAGAAAAAGAAATATGAAAAAGCCATACGTCTCAAATCTAAGCAGTTTAGCCAAACGGTTCCTGTTTGCTGCATCCTCGATGATACCAAGTTTAATCGACTTGCCAAATTCATTCCAGAACTTAGCATACTGACCTCTCTTCTCGTCATTCTCCTTTGATTCTTCAACCTCTGCAACACAGAATAACTTCAGGATCAAATCAAGAATTTAAACATATTGAAACAAAATTTTGAAAAGACTTAAGCTTTCACTTACCTTTCTTGTCTTTATCATGGATTTCATCAGGGTCCTCTTCAGCAAGCTTGCGGATCATGTCAAGTGCCTTCCTGATAAGTTTCTTTTTAATTGTCTTCAAGCTGCTGTGTTGTTGAAGCATTTCTCGGGATACATTAAGCGGTAATGTGTCAGAATCAACAAGACCCTGATGAAATAAACAATAAAACTTATTAGCACCCATTTACTAAAAACAGTTATAAACTAATTATATACTGCTTAGATAGAATGAAAGATGGAATACATACCAGCAAGAACATTAGATACTTAGGCAAAAGCTCATCAATTCATCTGAAATAAATACTCTTCTAACATAAAGCTTGAGGTTTGATTTGTTGGTATTGTAGTAACTCTCATATAAATCAGCAGGAGCCTTGGGTGGCACAAACAGAACAGCCTTGAACTCAACATCACCTTCCGCATTGAAGTGACTCCATGCCATTGGCTTCTCATCTCCAAAATCCTGTCATACAGAAAAATAAATTAGAACAAAGTATAACTGGATTATGGGGATTGAAAATTGAAATGATGGGATTTAGATTCACCTTAGCAAGAGAGTGATAGAATTTTGTGTATTCTTCCTCTGTCACTTCCTTTGGACTTCTTAACCATATAGCTTTAACATCATTTAGACGTTCCCATTCATAAGTTGTTTCTTTGATGGTTTTGGTTTTTGGTTTTTCTTCATCTTCTTCTTTGTCAGAATCTTCATCTTCTTTCTCTTCACCTTCAGTAGATTCAGCTGCTTAGATCATTTAAGAAAATTAGATAAGAAGAAGTTATGAGTGCAATAAAAAAATAAGATATCTTAATAGATATAACAAGTTCAACACGGGTTCCAGATTTACGTTTTTCTTCATCATCACTGGCATCATCTTCATCAGCTGGAACTTCAACATCAACTTCTTTGCTGGCCCACAGGTATATGGGGAAGTTAATAAATTCCGAATACTTTTTGACCAGTTCCTTTAGTTTTGATTCTTCAAGGTATTCACCAGCTTCTTCCCTAAGGTGCAATCTTATTTCAGTACCACGACCAAGTGGCTCGTTGTATGTGTCTTCTGAAATTGCAAATGCACCATCAGCCTTCGACTCCCAGACATACCTACAAAGTTGTTAATTAGTAAATAAGTACACTTATAATAGAACTGTGAGAAATTATGCAATTATAATAGCAAAAACCAAGAGGACATACTGTTTGTCATCGTTATGTTTACTGATTACTTCCACATAGTCAGCAACAAGATATACAGAATAAAACCCAACACCAAACTGACCAATGAGGTTAAGATCACCACCTGTCTGCATCTTCTCCACAAAAGCTGGATATAACAGGAAAAAAAACTGTTAAACAATTTAACTAACAAACTAATGATCTTTAGTCTACTCTATGCTGCTCAGATAAAATACCTGAAGTTCCAGACTTGGCAATTGTTCCCAAGTTCTTGATCAGATCCTCCTTAGTCATACCCACACCTCTATCACGAATGGAAAGAATCTTATTTTCTTTATCTAACTTAATCTGCATGTCATTAAATTACAAACCCAAAATAATTAAATTTCAGAACTCAAAACAATACTTAAGACAAAGGAGGAAAATAGCCTATACAAACCTGGATCTCAAGCTTGGTGTCATCACCTTCACCCAATACCTCTTTATCAGTAAGAGAAAGGAATCTAATTTTGTCCAGAGCCTGAAATTTGTAATATGCGAAGACAGAGTAAGAAGAATATAATATCAGACTCAGTCTCGCTCCAAATAATAAGATAATTAAATGGAAACTTACATCAGATGCATTGGATATTAATTCCCTCAAGAAAATGTCCTTGTTGCTGTAAAGAGAGTTAACAAGGATGTCCATAAGCCGAGATACTTCAGCCTGAAACTCAAACTTCTCAGCATGGCTGCGAAGATTTTTCCTGGACATTGATTCAGCTTCCCTGAATCATGACAACAAGACCTCTTAAAACCATTTCATAGCAAATCATTGTATTCTATATACCATTATATGAAACAAAAGTAAAAGGCAGAAAATTCTGATTTGTCTGGTATCTTTAAGACAATAGTTAAGCATCATGTTCCGAAACACCACATGAATAAAATTAATTGCATATGAAACCATGCATAAAGGTATAGCAAACCTCTTGGCAACATCAGAATCAGTGGATAAACCATGTGGAACAGCACCAAGCTTTTCTTCAACCTTGGGTGGATCCACAAGTTCATCTGAATCAGACTCTGCGTTGGCATGCAACTTTCGACCTATAAAGTATAACCAAAAAGATAGTCAGACCACATTCAGAAAACAAGTGAAAAAACACCAAAACATGAACTTAAACTTATCATCATACTCTTCTAGTATCCCCAGAACTCCTACAATTGAGACTATGAGAACAAATGTCTAAGCTTTCTATCAGTTACTAGCTATCATTTACCTAAATTGTATTTTTCCTTTAATTTGAAGCTTAGCTATGAGTTAACTTCTTATAGATGGTACTTGACTACTAGCCCTCACATAACTATGATAAAACCTCAGTATCATCACAGATTCATAGCTTTATTCCTTAAAGTAAGACACTATAGCATCAATATACGGTGAATACAACCATTTACCAACAACATACGCCTCTCTAATCAAGTAGAAAACTAAAACATCGCTTAAACGCATGTAATTTACAAACAACCAAACGCGTGTATACACATTCCACAAACCAGAACAACACACATCAACAATTTCCACCAGATCAAGAAACTGAAAAAGCAGAAAACATGAATTAATCAACAAACGTTCAACTAGAAACTAATATATCATCTACTTCGTCATAAAAACACATCTAAACAAACGATTGCATTACAGAATCTGAAAACTCGTTGATATCTAAATCGTAAAACCTACCGTGATCGGGAAGAAGAAACAGAAGACATATCAGAAACAACACCGACGGAAGAGTCCACTTCCTCATTGCGATCTGAATCTTCGGAGTGTGTTGTTACGCGAGATTTGGTTTTGAAGTTCTCGTTGTTGGTTTCAGAGTATTTATATACTGGGGAGTAGTGAAGAGTGTGATGGGAGAGAAGGCCACGAGGAATGGACGGTGAGATGAGGGTTTGTGGTGCCAGGGTGGAAGATCTGATGGTTGGTTTTGCAGGAAGGTGTTACGTGGCGGTGTGTTATTGGTGGGAGATGCCTCATGCTACGTGGAGAGGATTAGAGGGGGCTTTGGGTGTTTAAATCATTAATGTTTAAGTCTCCTTTGAGGAGGAAGACTTGACCGACTTGTGAGTGGGTTTTGGGCTTTGGGCGTGAGGGCCTACCGTAACAACGCTGGAACACCCCGTGTCCAATTTTTTCCTCGAAAGCTGTAATATGTGAAAAAATTTCCATTATAACTTACATTTGATTCGTAAAATATTTTACAAATAAATTGAAATTTGAAATTTAAATTAAGACAAATTAAATTTTAATAATTTAAACTATTACTCATTGGCTGATAATAATCTATACTATTGATTTGGCTGGTAATAATCCCAACTTTCATTTTCATTACTAACAACAGTCCCAGTAACATAATTATTAAAAATTCACGTTTGATTTCAACTCGACTTCGTACACAATAATGATTATGGACGAAATGAAAAAACATACAAACTAAATTGAGCCTAAAAGAAGTATAAATCGAGTGTGAATGTATGATAATTATACTACTGGGACTGTTGTTAGTAATTAAAATGAAAGTTGGGATTATTACAAGCCAAATCAATAGTATAGATTATTATCGGCCAATGAGTAATAGTTTGGATTATTAAAATCCAATTTGCCTTAAATTAAAATATCGTTAAAATTGATAATGTGTTTAGTTGATAAATTTTATGTGAAATTAGAATGTTAATTTTGAACATTCTATTAAATTGTTAAACATTTATTGGATAAATGGAAAAAATGAATTCCAGTGAATATAGAAAAAATTTTAATTTTAATTCCGTTGACCAATAAAACAGGATTTTAAATAGAAAAATTTTTAATTCTAATTTCAATTTTAAAGAAGAGAAAATTGCATAAATAGTCCCCATAGTTTGATCATATTGTAAATTTAGTCCCCAGATTTTAAAAATTGCAAACTTAGTCCAAATATTTTGTTAAACGGTTGCAAATTTAGTCCCCACCGTTAGTGTTCGTTAGTATTTAACGATGTGGGGACTCAGCTTTTAATATAACCAAACCATAGGGACCATTTGTGCAACTTTCTCTAAATCAAAAAAATGTTTAAAAAAATATAAAAGCTACAATCTTGTTGCCTCTTCTAGTGCATAAAGACAACACATCAACTGAACAACCACGGCCACCACCGCACCGCCCCCACCACCACCGTCATCAACACCTCCGGCAGCGGGTGCCACCGGCAGAAAGGATATTGTGTAAACAACATTCAACTTACCATTATCTCGTTTCTTGATCTGGTAGATGGGGAGAAAGAAGGCGAATTTAGCACTGAGATTAAAAACAACACAACCCATCACCAACGTACACGGCGGACGACACATTCCAGCGAGGACCCTAGTCAAAATGCATGTAATTTATACGATTGTAATCGATTTAAGCATCAACATGTGGGGGTTTTATTGATTTCTTGAATAATAATCAAATCTAGCTGGGGCCTCAAGAATGATGAAATGGGCATCTGTATTTTCAAGAATTCATTCAATCTGCAATCAATTTGTTTAAATTAAGTGGGTTTGAAGGGTTTTGAAAATGGTGAAATGTGTGTGTGAGTTTTGGGAAAAAGATGACATTTTTGGCGGAGATTGGTGGTGGAGAGAGAGTCAAGACGGAGATACGGCGGAGAGCGAGAAAGATGGGGCGGAGGAAGGCGGTGAGACTGAAGGTTCACTGATGTGAGTTTGATAACTTCATTGCTTGTGTGTCCTCGAACCAGATCTGTTACTGAAAACAAGACTTAGTGGTGTGGTAGTGTCACGGGTCACGGTTTTCCGGTGATGGAGTGGTTCAGAATATCGAGAGTGGTGGTGGTGGTGTGGTGGTGAGGTTGTAGGTGTCTAGCTAGGGTTGGTCCTTATGGTTTTGATAATATTACATATTTAGTACTCACATCGTTAAAAACTAACGAATACTAACACTGGGTTCTAAATTTGCAACCATCTAACAAATGTTTGGACTAAGTTTGCAATTATAAAAATCTGGGGACCAAACTTGTAATATGATCAAACCATAGGGACCATTTATGTAATTTTCTCTTTAAAGAATTATATGAACCAAATAAGACCTTATTTGTTCATCATAACACATCAACTCTTGAATAATTAAGAAGAAACATATTTCTTATACTCATTAGTATCACTAGACTGCACGCTACCTAACAATTAACATATACTGAAGGTTTTTACAAAAATTTCATCATCCTTTATTTTATAAAAGTAATAACTAATTGATACAAGGCTAAAACTATATTAGCTACTAATAAGTTAAGTAAGTTGACATGTATGACATGTGAGGGTAATTAGATCCATTATGTGAAGTCTGATTAAAGCGTTTCAACCAACCAAACGAAAGAAGCAACAAGTACTACTAGAATGATTTCTGATACTTTCAAGTTTGATCGAGTATATAGAATACCAAGAAAATTCATATGAAATTCTTTATGATACTAGTAAACAGTAAATTTGGAGACAGTAAGTCTCATTCAATCTTTCAAGATTTTTAGCACAAACACATAAAAATTAAACTATATTTGAATATGCAATTGTTAGGAACATATGTTTTTTGTGTGAACTTGCTTGCAAGCCGTGTAAGTTACGTCATAATTGCGCCAATGTTACTTTCATAAGAGTTGCCACACCATGGTTAATGTAATGCCTTGTAAGTTAGGACTAGTGTTTTTATGGGATAATTTGTATCATGGTAATTCATTAACACAACCTTTTATTTATATCTTACTCATAATAACACTATGAGTCTATGACTTTTGTAATATGTTTTGCTGAATCTTTTTACATTTGTGCCTTTAAATGTTTAAAGTTTGGATCTCTTATGCATGGGATCCCAATATAGCATTATTGTTGAAGTTATAGTTTGCTCTGTTAGCCAAGTGACTCAATTGTTCTATTTTTTAGGATAGAGAAAATGTTTGTCTTCAATCTCCACACGTCCTACCAAAGAGTGAAATTTTGTTACATTAATATCGTGAAAGCACTTCGAAAACGCATAATCGAATGTTAAGTTGTGCTCTTAGTGTAGCTCTAGCACGCAGCTGGCTTGACTTACCTACTAATATCTTCTCGACTTCTCCTTTATTACCCTTATATCATATGACAAGTAGAACATATTTTCGACTACTCCACTAGAAATTCTGTCATAGGTGTATGTAGCTTTTGGTGGGATCCACAGCGGATGGTAGAAGGAGAATTGCAACTAATGATAATTCTTGAAGGGTGGAATCATTCTAAATATGCATTCTTTTCTTGTACAAAATAACTCTTGATTGTCAACTCGGAATTCTTCATTTTATACATGATACTAGTTTATACCCCGTGTAATACACGGATTTAATTAATAAAATATTAAATAGTTTATAATAAAAATTATAAAACGATAGTTTCAGATAAAATATGATTAAATTACTTATAAATAATTACTTCAAGTAAAACAACAATAATATCATCTTAAACTCTTGTTTTATGAGATTGCTTTTTTATATTTTGTTTTTCAAATATAATTTATTTTTTTAATCACCCTTAAAATAAAAGAGAGTGGTTTTAAAAAAGTTAGAATTTCTAGAAAAGTTTTTTGTTTAAGAAAATTTTTGTATCTTATATTTTTTTTTAAGTTTGTTTATTTTTTCTATGAAAATCTAGTTTATAATTTTTACAATATCTTTTAATTTGGAAATGTTTTAAATAATATAATTACTATTTATTATTATCATTAATTATAAGAGAGAGGCGGGAAAATAAATATGAGAAAGCATAATATTTCGACACGTGACGCCTTAAAACCTTCTTTTATTATAATAGATAGATATTATCTAATTTTATTTTTAACATTCTGCCTATTTTCATAAAGAATATGTCTCACTAACCCCACCATTCGTCGTGTTTGGTATTATATCCACTTATACGAACATGCTTTTCACAACTCCTGCCTTGTGTTAAAGTTCACCACATCCTCATCTTCTTCATCACTCATCCACCCACCAGGATCTGTGTGAAGTTCACCACATTTGATACTTAGGTGATCACCACACTTGTTGGTTAGAAATAATCACACTAAAACAGTTATAAACTAGTAAATATACTCAAATTGTTGACCCTCTTGAAAACATTGATATATAAGATATTTACAAACGTCCAACAAGCCCGTCTAGCTCAGTTGGTAGAGCGCAAGGCTCTTAACCTTGTGGTCGTGGGTTCGAGCCCCACGGTGGGCGTAATGTTTTCTTTTTATATGAAAAGATTTTTTATTTTTAAACTTTTTTTTGAAGTTGTGATGTTAATCTTTGACCGAAACTTGTACGAGGCCTGAGTTTTCTGTCAACCAATATTAAACCTCAAAAAAACTTTCTAAGAAAAACTTGTGTGACCTACTGACATTCATAACCGATACACGTTAACAGGGTTTCTAACATGAGACCTCTAAAGTATTTAGTAAAAAGATTCAAGTAATTAAACAACTTCAAAAAAAAAAAGATATAAAAGAAGTACAGAATAAGCAAACTGAGAATCAGAATCGCGAAGAGCACTTGTTGTGGTGTTAATTTCAAACTCTATTTTAAATATCTAAAAAGTGTTTTGTTACTTGTAATCTTTGTGTCCACTTTTCTTTTTTTTTTTTTATATTAAATTTAAGTGTTCATAGTTAAGTTTAAATTGATGAAACTGTTCAAGCTGTTAGATCAACTTATAATTATTTAATCCAGAGCTCTCGGTTTGGTTTACGGTTTATAAAAAATAAACGACCATAAAAAACCACGCCAAACCGGTAATATTAGCATTTGCTGTTACAACTATTGTTGTCTATTGAATATCAAATGTAAATCTATTTATTTGGATCACATGGACATAATACAAGGAGATTATTGTTGTCAATCTCTCAAGCTTGACGGTCTAATAAACTCAAACCTTGAAACTAAATCATTACGAACGATTTAGCTTCAAATCTTCTAGATTTTTTGTTTTGGTTTACAAAGACTAAAACACTCACTCATGGTTTGTTGTAATAATATTTATTTTTTTAGTATTAAACAGTACTGATATACTTCGTTTATCTTTAAGAGCATTTGTATGTTAATTGAGACTGTAAAACAGTAAATATTCATCTAGCCTATCTAGCTCAGTCGGTAGAGCGCAAGGCTTTTAACCTTGTGATCATGGGTTTGAGCCCCATGGTGGGCGTTATCTTTAGTTTATTTTATTTATAATTTTTAGTTTAAATGTAAACTTTAAATTACTCAATTTGTTAAACATGTGTTTCCTTGCGGCCGGGAAAATGATATTTTCAAATTTTGTTTGTTAATTATGATCTTGTTAAATGTTATACACCGATTTGAAAATAATATTTTCTTGCGAGTATATACACCAAATGGTGAATGGGTGTTTTAGAAACTACGGCAGGTAAGTGCCCATGCACGTTCATTGAAAATAATATACATTATGTTGGGGCTTCTGAATCGGCTAAGTTTAGGATGATGTCAATGCAACCATCTGAACCGGTTGAAGTCCCGTACGAGACACACGAACTAGTATTCGCCGTCCATGAGATCCAAATTTTGGTTGAACGAACCATCTCAATGACCCAATATTTTCTAAAGGAAAATGTTTTTAAAAAAATCAAAAGAGAAAGGAGAGAAAATAGATAGTAATATAATGATTTTTTTTATTAAATGTGGGGTAGTATTTATAATGCAAAATGTAAACTTTTGAAAAAAAAATATATTTTTTAATTAATAGAGCCCAACGGCTCTTTTCACACACCCCAACATCCAACGGCTCTTTTTTCCCCTCTATCATGCTCGTGCTCGTCCCAATCGCGCCTGCATATCATGGCGTGCGCGACCAAGTGACTCGTGCCCCTGGTCGCTACTCGGAAACATATGGCCTATGAATAAAAACTTCATACACTAGTAGCAAAACAAGACTTGCTGAATATTATAGGGTCCACCAACCCATTCGCCTGTGCAATGGATTTATTAGGCATGACAATCCACATCTAAGTATCTAACTCACTGAATATCCATCTGATACGATCTACTATTGCTAGATATGAATGTACTAAATGAACGAACAATGAATATACAATAAATGTGGATGTTTAGTTGATTAAAATGGGTTATAATGTATCATTCTTAATCTTTTTTAAAACAACTTTTAATCTACACATATATCCACTATTCATACGTCAACTATTTATGTATTTTGTTCACGCTGAGCATTCACAGTGTATTATCCATCTTTATCCATATAATTACATTAAAAATTAACTATTTTCTCTATCTCTCTCTTTTTTTAATTAAATAATACTTTTTATATACTTATCATTACTTTTTTTTTTCTTTTCTGCACTCACAACCACTTTTAAAAATATTAAAGTTTATAGAGATTGAACAATGGCTCCCCAAACATACCGATAAATAGGAATATTTTCTCTCTTATTCACTTACAAGTCACAACAACTCAAAATAATTTCTTATAATATAGGAAACACTAATATATTTTTAGAGATTTCACTGTTAATGCTCTTAGAACTATAACTTTTTGGATAGAGATTAGAGATTGAGATAACATGCCACCGGAATGTCCCTTAGGAACCAATAAATCATCTGTTTGTCTTCCAATTTATGAATAGTAAAAACTTCTAAAACATTTTTATATAGAATTTATTTTAAAAAATAGGAAAATAAGTTAATAGCTCTCATGATGAACAAATTTGTTCAGGTAATTGATTTGAATATTGATAACGCATTATTAAAAGTAAATGAATATGAATATGTGTATGAACGAAGAGAAAAATACAAAAAGATTGTTAATTATATAAGTATAACTTCAAGTCATATCCTATTTATTATTAGGGTATGTGTTATGTAGCTTGATTAGATGTTCGGTTGAGAGAAAAATACTGTCACATGACAAACATCTAAACAATACTTTTTCTCACTAAAAATGTTTAAAATAAGTGTAGTGGAAGATGCTTGTCTAGAGGGCTTGTATGGTGATTAATGGGAGGGGTTGTGGATTAAAATAACGGTAATTGCGCAACAATTGCGCCGTGGACCACCTCAAGGGCCGCGCTCCGATGAAGACTACCTTGTAAAGATGGTGAAGCCGTGGCAGCACGGGTGTTTGACGTGATTGGGTTTATCGATAACATAGGCAAAGATCATTTCCATCTCTTTAATGTTATCATCTTTGGACCCATATAGAGTATTTATTGCCACACATCAATAGACATTTTTCCTATCATTTCACTAATAACAATGATAATGACAAATACATGACTTGCATTAAACCCTATAGGAAATGATAGTTTCTTTATAATATTTCTTTTATGACCATAAAAATACATTATCAGAAACTCATCAGTACAAATCAATATCATGCTATCACTATTACCGTTAAGAAATTTATTTCTTACCACTTGATTTTTTAATGCGAAATCTTTTTCTTACTTATTGGTCAAAAATTAAAGTTTAATTTATTTATTTAAGTATCTTCATTTTAAGAACTCTTTTCATATATGACTTGTAATTTAATATCTTTATTAACCTAAATGAGTTTAATATGACAATAAACCCTAAACATTTTTCGCATGGAAAATTAATTTCATAGCTAAAATAGCCATTTGATAATTAATA
Source organism: Flaveria robusta (assembly GCA_025506415.1). Taxonomy (NCBI): domain Eukaryota; kingdom Viridiplantae; phylum Streptophyta; class Magnoliopsida; order Asterales; family Asteraceae; genus Flaveria; species Flaveria robusta. The sequence goes on along the minus strand of CM046476.1, from coordinate 26,151,717 downwards.
GAAGTAGGACCTATACAAGTAAACATATATTATAACCAATAACGAAAGCAACAGTAGATTTGATGTGTCATAAATTGTCATGAACACGGAAGTGCCCAAATAAGGAAACATTATACTTAGGTATTTAATAAAGTTTGTTAGATCACCTCAATTTAGAACCCATAACGATAAGAATGTTAGTTAAGGGGTCCAAATTGCCAATAACACAAACCACAAGGTCTAAATTAAAATTTCAACAAAAACATTTCCCAATCACCCAATCCAGAACATTCTACCCATCCAAACTTGTACATCACGCATAAACTGTTGTACATCGTCTTGAAATTAACAATTTTGTTCTGATCGATTCAACTCATCCGGTGGTAGATAAGAGTGAGTTTCTACAACCCAATAAACTCACCCAACATTCCCCCAATTAATACGCTCAAGATATTATTCAAACCCCCAATTTTCGATTCAAAGATTCATTCGAATCGAAATCTTCAATTGGGTTTTCAATTTCATCTCACAATTTCGTTAATTCCGATGGCGATTTCCGATATAGTGGTCGGAAATTTGACGATGCTGTATCTGGCGGTGATAGCGGCGATCAAGGTGTACGGACAGCTGAGTGGGCGGAGCTACGGCGGCTTAGCGGTGTTGATTCTGTCGACGGTGGCTGTCGGAGTGGTGTTGGTCGGAGCGTTGACGTGGGATGTGTCTCGTAAGGCTGCGACGTATGCGGTGGTGACACGTGTCGGCGGTGAGGTGGAGCATGAGATGTGTCGTGGTGGGATTTGTTGGCATGGTGTCGCCGTGAAGTCGCCGGCGTCGCAGCTCCGGTTCCGGCTGCCGCCACGTCGGAATATTAACGGCCAGTGAGATGACGGAGGGGGCTGAATAATAATAATAATAATGTAATGTTTATAAAATGAATATTTCGATGTGAGTATATAATGTCGACATTATTAGTGTAATGGAAAGCGGATTCAACTTTATTTTATTGTCATAAATCATAATGTATGGTAAATTTAAAGTTTAGATATGTTAATTTTTTTAAAATATCTTTGAGGACGTCGTGTACTAAAATATATAAATTGGTACGTATAAACCGTTATTTTGAATAGATCGTCCACTCTAAAGGGTTTTGGTTATCATAAATCAATTACAATCAGAGGAAGTTTGATAACATAATTAATCTATTTAATCTATTTGTTTTAATATGTTATTCTAAATAGTGTTTTATGTAATAAATTAAAACTTTGTAGGTGTTTACTTCAAAAGATGAAGGTTTAGTAATTGTTTAAACTTGGTTGCTTAAATTTGTAAGTTTAAAGTATTAATTTAGAAATAAATATATTTTGTTTAGATTAAACATTTCATGTTTGTCAATTGGTGTGTACACATATCATGTTTTGTTCATATAAATTTTAGGTTTATAAGTAAGTTTTTTTGGTTTACTTGACAATCACGTCAACCGACACATCATATCATATGATATGCAATATTTTGCTATTTTGTTTTCTAACTTATATATAATACTAATTAATAACTTTGTTTATGCATGATGGATTATATAATGTGTTTTGGTGTGTTGTATCTATTATAGTTTTTTCTTTTTAATATTTAACTGTTTTACTTTAATCTAATATTTTTATATCTATTTCAATTTAACCTCAACATTATTACTTTTAACTTTGTCCCTATACTTTTCATATGTAAAAATTTTCCCATTTACATTTCGGTCTAAATTTTGAAAGTTAATAGCCTCGCAGCGTGCGTATGTGGTTCAACATTTTTATGTTTATATTTTCCCCATTTAACAGCCACATCGTAAGGTGCTGGTCCTACATCTACTTATTGTTTTTATATGTTTTACGTTACGTCTGCGTGGTTTAACGTATTTATGTATACTTTTCGTTTGGTTTTATTTTTTCCTTTTTTTATTTCTTTTTGAATATGATCTTTTTTCGGTGTTGGTGGTCACTGATGGTGTGTACAATTGATGCTACTTTGCATAATTTTACATCCCCGTTGCAACACGAGTGGCTTAAATACTAGTTGTGCAGGACCGTTTGAAGGGTGAGCAACTCAGTTTTCACAATAAGGAGAGAGTTAGAACAATTAACAGATCAAATAGGGAATTGGCAGGTTAATATGATACTAGAATAACACAAGTAAACAAAAGACAGAAAGCTCAAGAACAAGATAATTGGTTTTCAAGGAAGATGTATATTGCTCTCAAGTTTTATTACAAGTGTTACAAAAGCATAGAAATAAAATACAAGAACCTGAGATACTTTATACTACCTCTTACAGCCGGCCATACTTTGAAAGCCAGCTGGAATTACTGATCTAGACAACAAGATCAATGAAAAGTCAAAAGACAGATTGCCTTTTAACATGTGACTATGACATGCCATAGCTCACATCCTATTGTAATACAAAAAGGATAAAAGTACATAAAGTAGAAAGTTACAGACTCAAGACCTTAATCTACAGTTTCCTAAAGCATGGACCTTTTCACCAACTTATGTAAAGTTGATGAGCCTGCAGAGTGCCAGCGGAAAGTTGGTCAGCTTTTCTGAAAAATTGTTGATCACAGAGAGCATGTCTTCTCTGTCTTCGGAAGACATCAGTCTTCTAACTTTGAGGCTTCGGAAGACTTTGTCTTCTAAGCTTCGGAAGACTTCATCTTTGGCTTCGAAAGAATTGATCTTTTGCCTTCGGAAGATTTTACACTTGTGTAATTTTCTTGAAGAGTGTAAAACTTATGAAGTAACTTCTACCATGCACAAGGTGCATGCATGCAGGAGACACCCTGACTGTTTTGAGTGCATCAGCCTCTTGTATAATCCTTACAAACTCCCCCTAAGTTGATGCTATCAAAACAGAGAAGTTCTTTAGTAGTTGACAGTCCTCATCAGAATCAACAGCATTCCTTTCTTCATCAGTTGATCTGGATCCTTCAAACTCTCATAGAACCTTCTCATGTCAAAGAGATCATGCAGAGGTAGATCAAGCATGTCCTGCCAGAGATAGACATCTTGACCACCTTGATCTCTGACTACATACCATCTGTCTGGATTTGTAGCAAAAGTCCAGGACAGAATGGGTCTTCATGATGCAAGAGGCTCAACCTGAATTGGAGTTGATTGGTCAGCCTCTTGTTGCACATCCTCAAGATGTTTTGACTCATCCTGAGGTGGTGAGGTGGATGCCTTGGACTTCTTCTTCTTTCTTTTGTCCCTTCTGATGGCCATCCTCTTCCTCACTCTATACTTCAACTGAGGAGCTTGGCCTGCAGCACCAGATTGACTTTGTGTGCTTTCCTCAGTTGGGTCCTTGCTCCCTATTTGATCAGTAGTAGGGGACTTAGAACCCTGCTGTGGGTCAGAAGATGAAGTTGGCTTAGTTGTAGCTTCAGATCCAGGCTGTGTTGTCTCTTCAACCTTAACCTCAACTTCAGGTGCAGCTGGACTTGGTGGAGAATACAAGTCCACAAGCTCACCTTCTTTGAGATCATGCCACCTCCAGCAGCAGCTGAAGAGGTGCATGGAATGTAAGGTCCAGAGGCAACAGATTCCCATATCCTGGAGTCTTGAGACTTGATGAAGCCTTCCATTCTTTGACACCAAGCATCAAAGTCTTCAGGAATGATCAGTGGGGACTTTGTCATTGTGCCAGTTTTCATATCAGCCTTTGAAAGAGCTGCCATTTGAGTTGTTAAGTATTTTGTGAAGAACTGAGAGATCTAAGATGGTGAGATCTTACAATCAAGAGCCTGAAATGCTCTGATACCAATTGCAGGACCGTTTAAAGGGTGAGCAACTCAGTTTTTACAATGAGGAGAGACTTAGAACACTTAACAGATCAAATAGGGAACTGACAGGTTAATATGATACTAGAATAACACAAGTAAACAAGAGACAGAAAGCTCAAGAACAAGATAATTGGTTTTCAAGGAAGATGTATATTGCTCTCAAGTTCTATTATAAGTGTTACAAAAGCATAGAAATAAAATACAAGAACCTGACATACTTTATACTACCTCCTACAGCCGGCTATACTTTGAAAGCCAGTTGGAATCACTAATCTAGACAACAAGATCAATGAAAAGTCAAAAGGCAGATTGCCTTTTAACATGTGACTATGACATGCCATAGCTCACATCTTATTTTAATACAAAAAGGATAAAAGTACATAAAATAGAAAGTTATAGACTCAAGACCTTAATCTACAGTTTCCTAAAGCATGGACCTTTTCACCAACTTATGTAAAGTTGGTGAGCCTGCAGAGTGGCAGCAGAAAGTTGGTCAGCTTTTCTGAAAAGTTGTTGATCACAGAGAGCATGTCTTCTCTGTATTCGGAAGAAATCAGTCTTCTAACTTTGAGGCTTTGGAAGACTTTGTCTTTTAAGCTTCGGAAGACTTCATCTTTGGCTTCGGAAGACTTCATCTTTGGCTTCGGAAGAATTGGTCTTTTGCCTTTGGAAGATTTTACACTTGTGTAATTTTCTTCAAGAGTGTAAAACTTATGAAGTAACTTCTACCATGCACAAGATGCATGCATGCAGGAGACACCCTGACTGTTTTGAGTGCATCAGCCTCTTGTATAATCCTTACAAGTTGTTTCTAAAATGCAAAAATTATTACAATTAAGTATTCCTTAATCCCTCATCATCATCATGGCATTCCATGATGCCATACAAGAATATTAACATGATAAACTTAAATAGAGTTAGGTACTATGTCATTCTCTTATAGTCTCACACTCCAGCTGTAAACTGACGTGAAAGCAATAACGGCATGAAACAAAGTTCTTCTTCACAGTAAGGGGTGCCTATTAAGTTTTGAGCAATCAAAAGAGGAGGAGATGACTTGTTTTATAAAGTAGTAAATTGTAAATTTTAGTTTATTTAATGAATTATTTTATTTATTAATGTTTTATTTTTTATGCTATTTTTATTGATGAAGTATTTTTTTTATTTTACAAGAGAAGAAAACTCATAAATAGACCAGTGAGAATACATATTATCAGCCCATTTAGTGCAAATCAAAATTACACCATTGCTCCTGTAACAAAGACTTTTTTTTTTATTGATTTTTCATCATAAAAAACCCAATCACTTTGATTTCTTCAATTAGATTACCCTTAACTACATTTGAGAAGGGTGTCTTAAAAAACTCAGATGTTTTAAATTTACCCTAATTTTAACTCTTTTGAAGTGTAAAGGAATGCCAACAATTAGGAAATGTGCCACCTATTTAAATCTAATAAAATTAATTTCTTTTTTTAAATGGCCAACGAATTCTTTTAAGCCCGGGTAAACCCAATGGCGAAAAAGGCCACCCACGCCCGCCCGCGAACATAGACAGTGCTGGTGACCCGGCCCACCCACCAATCTAGAGAAAATCCACCACCCGAAGGGCCACTATGGTAAAACACCTGACCCACTTGAAGCGTATTGCATCAAGTGAGACTCGAACCCATGACCTCCACTTTGGAAAGCCATGGGATGTCTACTCCCAAACCAATTGATCTAGGCCTAATTGGCAATAAATTAATTTCCATCTTAGAATTCTAAACCAACTAGTTCTCTTAAACACGTTTTAGTTCAGTTCAACCCAAAATGACAAATATTTTCATATAATAAAAGCATAAAAACACCAAAAATAGAAATCAATTTAAATTTAATAGAACTAGTGTTAGAACCCGCGCTACGCCGCGGGAAGCACTTTTCGTACTTATAATCGTAAATCACGGTTGTATGTCTTGAATGTGGATGCAACAGGACGTTTAAATTTGTGAAGTTAAAATAAGAAAAATAAACAAAAACAAAGCTAGGAGAAAGAAAACTAAAAGTTAAGAAAAAAAATATCAAAAGAAAACCAAAATCAAATCAGGGAGTGGTCGATGGAACGGAAAACAAAAATAATTTTGAAAAAAAGAGAAGAGAAAATATTGAGAAAAAATAAAAAAAAATAATTTTAAAAAGAAGGTTAGCAGAATTTGAACCCAGGCGGGTTGAGAAAAACATATAGTGTGCTGGCAGAAACTCGTTTGTATTAATCTTCTACGATCAATATTTGATGCACATAGGAAATCAGGTCTCGAAAAAAGTAATAAAAAGTTGGTCTAATCATGACGTGACACGTGACTCAACCATCACATATACTTAGAATAGTAAATAAATTAAAACATGAACAAAATAATTAAACGAATTGCAAGTTTCAAGAACAATACTAGGAGCTTAATTGCATTTATATTTGTTTCTTTATATACATATTTCTTCTTGTTGGAAGTGAGTGGTGTTAAGCAAACTCAATATGAAAAAGGAAAAATAAAGGGGGCCAATTTGTAAAACTATAAAAACTTTGGTGGCCAATCTAGAAAAACCTAAAAGGTGGCTGCAGCCACCGACATTGAGGAATTCGATATATATAATTGATTTCCATCTTCATTCCAATAATCTCATACGACGCAGCTCCTTTGGCTCGCCAGCTTCCATGACTTGCTGATAAACCAACATCCAGGTGCTAATTTTGTAGACCTACATATACGCACCCCATCTTCAGGACCCATACATTAAGATTGAAGAAGTCCATAAATAATTTCCTTTTAACAACATATACACATACTCTAATTTATGCTTCTAAAATCATCACAAAATACTTACTTTATAATATTTAAACTCACAATCATTTGATGAAAAATTACAAAAACACTTCACCACCAAAATATATCTTTGAAACTATAAATCACATAACCAATCTCGTGTATATTTTAATGAAACATGACATTGACATATACTTTGATCATGTAAGGGAGTTCAAAAAATCAAAAACCTAAAACCGTATCGTATCCATAACAAAACACAAAACGAATTAGATTGTGAATTTGATTTCAGTTTGGTTTAAAAGCATATCCGAATTGTAAATTAGTTTTCAGTTTGGCTAACGGTTACAGGATATTGTTTGTTCGATTCACTTATCCAATAAACCGAATATAACTGGTTTAATCGGATAACCGAACTGAATAAACTGAGTAAATTGGTTTAATCGGTTAAATTAGATTTTGTTACACATTTTTCCAATTCATTTCGGATAACAATTAAACTAAAAAAATTTCATAACCGAATAAACGTTAACTGAAATGTTGAAGGCCCATAATATTTTTTCCCTCGTTCATTTTCTTGAATGTATCTTGTTGATAAGAAGATTTATCTTTGGGATATAGAGCACGTGTGATGAGATATCCATACATCCACTCTTTACACGGTCCAAAATCAACAATGTTTTTCGTGGGGCTTCATCAACGTGAAGTGTAGATGGTATACCCAAGAATATAATGGTCGTCTCATTTAATTAATCTTTGTAAAGAAAAATAGAACTTAAATATGATTTATAAATTTATAAATGGATTTATAATTTATTATCAATAAAAATTTTATGAAAGTATCATCAATACTATTATATAAAGCAAAGCTCTGGGACACACGTATAATTTTATAAAAATTTTGAGACATTTAATACAACTTTTCAAGTATTAGGTGCAAATGTTTTATGCAATCATTTCTATTTTGCCTCTCATGTAATAAACTTTTTCTAATTAATACATAAACTAATGCATATTATTAATGCATTATTTAATAATGTGAGATTATTTAATTAACTACATTATATATTATATTATTTATAATACTTTAAATTAACATATAAATTTATTAATAAGTCTTATCTTATTTGAAAACTTAACTATATAATTACTAATTACTTTTATAATAATAATAATAATAATAATAATAATAATAATAATAATAATAATAATAATAATGATAATAACTAAATTTATAAATAAGTATTATCTTATTGAATATTTTTTTTTGAATGGAAAATGTGTGGTCTTGCTTCGGATGATATGTGTAATCTTAACCTCAGGCCCACCCTTAGGATAAAAACTCATTGCTGAAAAATTAACTCTAAAAATTTTGCTTATAGTGAGACTTGAACCCATGACCTTCCCGTATTTTTATTGAATACTTAACTATATAATTACTAAATATTTTTATAATAATGATGGTAATAATAATCTATATTATCTATACTATTATATAAAATATTTGATAAGGACACACTTGTAATTTTACTTAAAATTTAAGGCACCTAATATAACTTTTTAAACATAAGTTATAAGTGCTATATACAATAGTTTCTAATTTACCCATATTTAATAAACTTTTTCCAATTAATGTATTATTTAATATACATTTATTTTAAGTATTATCTTATTTATAATATTTTAAAATAATATAAAAATATATATTTATTATTTATATTTTTATAACTTAATACTATTTGATTTACGTATTATTTTAATTAAACACTTAAGTATATAATCACTAAATATTACATAGTTATAATAATAATAATACCCATATATATCAATGTTTAAGATAGGTCGGAAAAAAAGCTTGATAATACCTGCCGTATCACTATATATAACAAATAGAAAAATTTATAAATGGTGAAGGTGTAGATTTTTTCAATGTTACTACAATAATTTCCTTTTTCTTCAAACTAATAAAAACTATTTTGTTTTTTTTTTTTTGACAAATTTATATTTAAAACTACTTTCTTTTTCTCTATGTTACTACATTTAATCACCTGAATTTTTTTTTTTTAAGATTTTATACTCAAGCCTTTTAGTTATGTCAAATTTACATTTAATCACCTGGATTTTTTTTAAAGTTTTATACTTAAGCCTTCTAGTTATGTCAAATTATAGTAAAGTCATCATTTATGCATTTACTATTTCTCTTCTCTGTTTTGATGTTTTTATTTTTTATAGTATTTTTTCTATTACATCATTTATCAGCGTTTCGCACGTAATATATTTTTTCGGGTGGTTAGTATTAACGCATAAATCATCAGAATTAAAATCTTTAAACTTTTATATTCTCCGTTGCATAACGCGGGTTGCACCCACTAGTAGTTTATTATAAGTATCTATTGAACTTTTTGTATAATTTATTATATTAGAAATAATTATAATTTATAATATTTATTTATATTACACTAAAATATTGCAGGTATATTAAATAAATATTCTAGTTGTGTATATTAATGTAAATATTGAACGTATTAAGATCCAAATGAGAGAAATACATACCTAGATTTGGTGGTTGGGGGCGTATATCTATTGTTACTCTCATGGCTTGATCCCTTACTATTATTGTTGCTAAAACTATTGTTATCCGAACGTATCCTTGAGGAGCTTTGAGATTTCTTTACACAAGATATCGGATTGAACATCTTGAGCATAAAGACCCCGGTATCCAAGCTAACACTTCTTGAAATCGTGCGTTCTTTCTTTATAGTCTTTCGATCCTTTATACCCGTCTTCAAATCACTCTTTTGATCAACTATTGATTGTTGTTTCTCGAGATCTTCAATAACAATATCTTTTAGCGAAAGTTCTTGACAAGCATCGGGTAAGTTGTTCATCATTTCCAAGATCTTGTTTCGTGCCCTTGTTGAAGGTGACGAGCAATTATAACCAGAATAACCATTTGTTGAGCTAAAAGAAGGCGAGAAGACAAAATGATGATCATCTTTGAATGGATTTTCATTATTATTGAAATCTGACACATTACAGAACGTAAATTCTGTTTGTTTTGATATAGAGGAAGAATGAAGAGACGTATTGTTTACATGTCCCTCTTCAATATTAGTCATGGTTGATTGTAAGAAGGATTCATGTACAATTTAATCGATAGTTGATTATTTATGCGAGTTTGGGATTGCCCTTTAGTCATACTATCTTAGTTTGAAAATTATACCATGTAATTGTACATCGTGCATTGGTAGTTGTACATTGGCGTGAATAACTTTGTAAATTTTGGCTTGCTGGTCCTGGCCCATGAGAGTGGAAATATAAAAGAGAAAGGGATAGAGACGGCACTTTGTTTTCTTAATTTCTTTGGTGCTTTTCTTTTGGTCAAAGTCAACGAGTCACAAAAACTTTAATTTGATATTGACATTTATTCAAAGTATTTATTAAATACACAAAAATATTTACAGCATTAATTAAACGATCAATTGAAATTCTTATATGTAAATTATAAATTTAGAGTTCTAGTAAGCAGTTGTTAAAACACATTCTAATTATCTATGGGGTTGTTTGTTTTACCCTTTTAATGATTCAGATGTCTGAATAATTTAGCACTTAATGCTTTAAAGTGTTTTTTTTCTGAGCAGATGTCTGAATAATTAAACACTTTTGCCTCTGAATGGTTAAACATGATACTGAGTTTAAATGGGTAAAAGCTCTTATCTGAATTGGTAAGACATTTGTCTCTAAATAGTTAAGCGATATACTAGATATTAATAATTCAGAACTCTTGGTGATTCAACATTTAATAATTCAGACCTATTAATAGTTCAGGATTTTTCCATTTAGAAGCTGTCAAACAACTCTTATCTAAAAATTGAATAACCAATATTTGATTACTAGTTTTATATCAACAAAAAAAAAAAAAAAAATACACGTTTCAAACTTCAAGATCAGATGCTAATGCATTAAATGCTAATAGTGCGCTATTCCACTTTAAAACTGATAAATAGATTTATATATAATACACGTTATATGAATGTATGATTCTTATTTTTTACATTTTTAAATAATTTGAAGGGCTGCTTGAACGTATAAATGCAATTTTCAGTTTTTAAGAAAATACTAATTGAATCAAATATCAAATATACGCTAAAATGTGGCTTTATTTTCCACATTTTAATTAGCTGTTTACTTGGACCTATGCTGGTCCTTGCTAAATTTTCCATTGAAAATACTAAATTTTCCTTGGACCTATGTTATTTGGAGGTTGTAGCCGAGTCCACTCATTCTTGTTTGACTTAGAATTTTGGGAGTCAACTTGACGTCTAAGACGGGAGAACAATGTTTTTGTTAATGTTTTAACCCAAATAATTGATAAGTGTTGGGGTTGTAGTTTAAATATACTATTATTACTATCATTATCTTTATTGTTGTTGTTTTTATAATTGTTATGCAAATTGGATATTAATAATTATAATTACGTATTATTTGTTTAATAATGATTAACACTATAATTTAACTAATGAAACTTCTAATTTTTATTTTTATTGCCAAGAACAATCTCACCTCTATAATCATCATAAAGATCTCGAATTACACGTTATTTTCTCTTGATTTCGTTTACAAGAAATGTGTACGTTTCCCCTTTTCCCTCATAATCATGCTTATGAGCAAAATTGAGTGTTAAACTAAATGGTAATCTATGATGATTAAATGAGTCAGATTGTATTTAGCAATGAAACTAAAAGTAAAGAGTGTAAATGATTAAATTATAGTTGTGTGTTTTGGGTTTAAGTATCACTTTAAGCAAAAATACCCAGGGTTGAGCCAGTGAGTTTTTTCAGTTGTGGTTTTCCTCTTAAAGGGGTTGGAACCTACTGATTTATTAATTCACCGACTGAAAAGTGAATTATTTTTAAAACCAAATTACGTAATAATCCAAATTAAAAAAAATTACTATTACTATACAAATTCTAGAAAAGAAAACATTAATCATGTAGTTTCAATTTTTACACTTTCTCTTAATATGAGTATAACATATGTTTTCTTACTCCAAGAGCCTAGCAGCTACTTATAGAAAGGAAGCTTGATTTCGCTAGTCGCTTCAAGGCATTTAGGTTTTGAAAGCTAAGGCGTGAGATTAGAATTTCACAAACATGAAGCTTTGCTTTATTTACAGCAAAAAGCTATATCTCTCTCATCTACATACCCACCATCGTTTTAGTCGTTCTTACATATGAACCATCCTTTTGTTCATTTTTAAATATCAGCCTTTTAGAAGTTGCCATTTCAAAAATTATGAAAGCAAGAAGCTTAATTTTGACAGACATGTGCAGGAAGCGCAGTCTCGTGCATCCTTTTTAGAACGAAGAATTAGGCCAACAATCCATTCTGTTTGTATTTTCACTTATGATATCATGTAGCAACCAATCTTTGGAGAAACCTCATTGCCACCTCTGCAAGAAAATGACTAAAAATAACTTACAATTCACTATGTGATAGTGGAAGACTTAGAAAAACAACAGTCATTGTCAACAATCAAAACATCAGCAGCATCATTTGAAAACAACGGTCGTCACGAGCATTGGCTGTAGCATCGGTTAATACTAATCAATAACTGAAAACAAAAGCTAAACTATGGACGGTGAGTAAGCTATATTGACTAATTTGCAGTAGGTAAAAGAGTAAACCACTATTAATTTATAAATGAACTATTAACAATAATCAAAATTAAGCAATTATATCATGCCCCCAACCAACCTTGCTTACAGGCTCCAAAAATCTTCAACCCTCACCGATATCCCTATGGTTCACCTCAACCTAGGTACCGAAGAGTGAAATAACAGCCTTTTGATGATCTAAGGAAGCAATATTATTCAAATTAGAATTCAAATCAAAATTCTCGCTGAAGACTCTTTCAATGATGAAGACGATGAACATGATTGAGACAGACTTTGGCAGTTGTTAAGATTCGATGATGAAGACGATGAACATGATTGAGACAGACTTTGGCAGTTGTTAAGATTCAAATTCAACATGATTGGTTTCCATGGGCATGCATTTACACTAGATTCCTCACAAGATGGAAGTCCGGATATGATCACATCTTTATCCTCATTGTCATCAGCAACATTCAGATCGATATCAAGACAAACTGGTGATTGTTTTGAGATACTGTGGATCCCAAGCAACAAGCTCTCAGGTATATCTTCAAACGATGTCTCTTCTTTCAAATCAAAACCTGAGAATCCTCTTTTGGATTCTTGAACCACCTCAGAAACTTGAGAGGTTGTAAAATCACATTTATGATCCAAACCCTCGATAGGTTCCATTTCTTGACCCTTGATTAATGGTTCAGAAATACGTGAGCCAGTTCCTGAACCATCATCACTTTGACAAACAACATGTTTTTTCACATCATCACCCTTACTGTCATTTTCTACCAAATCAGTTTTTGTAATGGGATCAATGACATTATTAACACCAGGTGGATCACCAGGATTCATGGTTGCAGGATCCATGGTGTCCTCTTTATCTGTTTGTTGAACCGTATCGAACATTACCAATGGTTTCAAGTCATCTTTAGACTCTTATATGTTTCCTTCATCATCATGTGCATCTTTGGTTTCTTGCATCTGTATAAAAAAGTTTATTTAAGATTACTACTTCATACACATAATAGCTATCAATTTTTAAGTTAGGTCAAATATATATGGTCGATGACATCATGACAACAATATAAATGATATAGAATATCATTTAAGTCGTAAGGTAAGAGACACAAATACCACAACCACCTAAATAAATTAAGAAATTTAGCTAGCAATAATTAGTTAACTACTTGAACACCAATCCTCACACTTAACCATTTCTCAAATACCTAATTAAATGAAAAAATAGAAGTTGAAAACAATCAAATAAGTACAAGTTCAAGTCATATGTGTTATCCTTAAGTGCAAATAGTTTTTTTTATATCAGATACAAATCATACAATGCCCAACTTAGAGAACCAACTTTAGGTAAGACAAACAGTTGCACATGTGGCTTTAATTGAGATACGTAAGGCAGTTACCTCTTCCTCTCGCCCACTATATCTGACCAGCTCTATGTACAAGTCCTTATGCCTATTCATAGTTCTCTAATTAAAATCGAAAATACATAAATTATGTTTTTACAAGTCTAAACATACGTTAAACAACAACCGCAAAAAAATATATACATTCTATCTTTTTTTAATAATGACAGGGTTTCACTTTGCATTTATAAGTTTATAAGAAAAACCTAAGGTCTACAAGATCAAAACTCATATGAAAAGTCCAACTTAGAAGCATATAGTTCTGGCAAATTCAATCTGAATATGAAAGACCAGCTCCTTATAACGATCATGAAGTAAAAACCTAACATTATCTCATAATGAAACAATGCATATAACCATAGTAATATACAATAGTATGTGAAAATGCTAATCTGAATTCATTAAGAAAAAATTACCATATGAAGCTAATCCTTGATTATGAAGCCAATACTATAATGCAACCAGAGCCTCCAAATTATACATAAGTCCATCATGTAACTAAAGAAGATGAATTCAAAAACTAAAACCCTAAATACCAAACAAAAACATATAAACTCAAAACAGATACTTGATTCAGGTTTTTTCAAATGCATTCAATTAGCAAATCAAGAAACCTTTCAGCCCCAAAACACAATCACTCATGAAAGTACAAAATCCTTAGTCATGAAAGCTACAATTCAAAATTCAAAATTGCGAATTCATTACCCTATAAATGAATTCACACCGGGAGAATAGTAGACTTCAGATAGCCATTGCAGAGAAAACACAAGGAGACTTCAATTACGTATTATCAATTCACCTCCGTCTCTTTGTCTCTTACTTTCAATCTCTACAAATCTTGATCGGCGAATACAAACACCATATAGAATCTCGTCAAGAATAGACCAGAGGGACAACCAGCCAACAACTGCTTCTTCTTGTTTTAGGATAATAAATACTACTATAAATTAATCTCAACTTTTGGGGTTTGGTTAGATTATACCACAATTCTTTTTTCTATTGTAATTTAAGAATTAAGGCATCAAGTATATTCTAAGCCCGAGTTGTGAGAGTTGATATGACATGCGAACAAACATGAAGCACCACCGCTCTGGGTGTTAAGGCATTAAAAGGAGTGAGCGAGAAAGTTTTTATTGATTTTGTAAAAGAGTTATGATGGTTCCCTTATTTTATTTAAATCTATTTTTATATTAGATTTAGAATACAAGACAATTTTTTTGGTTTAATGAGCGTGTATTAATGAAAAAAATAGATGATGTAACGTCTATATGAAGTGAATTACATGAAATATACCTCATGGCCTAAATGGTATGTCTCTTGGTTTCAAGTCCCAAATAAATTAATTAATAAATACATAAAGGAAGATACAACTTTTATAAAGTTATACCTTTAAATAAGTTAATTTCACAAATCGCATGGATAATTTTTTATGTAACTAAACATTTAGATCATGTCATGTACACTATTTCCATTACCTTGTTATTAAAGTATATGAGAAATGATTGAATATTTTTTAAATAGATTTCGGTTGATTGCTTTCCCATATGTCCTGATATAGATGCATCAGTAAATACCTCCCACAAATATCATGTGGGTTTGAATTCCTTCAACTGTAGGTTGATTATGTGGTAATAAGGAGTAACTATTGTTGTTTAAAAAAAAAAAAAAAGAATAGATCAAAAGATGTTATCAATACAACATATGACGTTATCATATAGATCATATCAATGAAAAATATTTATTATAAGACCCGTATAATCATATAGGTAGTATGACACATTACTTGTATTTGGAATTTTCCAAACCAAGTGCCGATTCAAAAGGGGCCATGAAAGCTATAAAGGTGGAAGGTTAACGGCAGTGTCCCCTGAAAGGAAGAGGAAATGTCTTCTTGTCACTTTCATGTCCTCTATCATCTCTAGCATGTGACCCTCAAAACAATTTTATAATTTAGATGTTATTTTACAACAAACTAAAATGAAGAGATATTCTTTAAGTAAAGAATCTTACCATTTATTCTCCAAGCATCACATGTTAATAATCATGCTACTTCAAGATTTCGTTTTTCTATGTAAACTAACACGTTTTATCCTCCTTTTTATTTTGTAAAATTTTAAATATATTGTTATGACTTTCCTTTTTTTTTTTTTTTACATTTATGTCACAACATAAATTTTATCCTAAAAATGAGCATCACAAATTATCCCCCAACATCAATAACCTGACGCAACAAGCGAGCTTACGCCTACTAGTTAAGTGAAAAACCGGAATCTATTAAATTATACTAAAAGTAGTCAGTGTTACCTTTTGAAGGCATTATCATCTGCTAACTAAAAGACTCAAAGGTACGTTTTACATGAATATATTTGGTTAAAGATTTTAGTTTCCTCCTATAACAACTCAAATATAATTAAACAAACTTAAACGATGAATGCAACATTTTCACTACCATGAGTTCATATCTAGCCGGAAGCTCTCCATTGCATCTCTACTTGAAGCCGACCGTTCTTTGAATCAATAAGGTGATATTTCTCGTTTATCCGTTTGTTCTCCACGACATCCGCGAGGTTTATATCGATATAACCAAGAGATTCCTATAAAAATAAAAAATAAAAAAAAGACAAAATTAAAAACCTTAAATCTTGTTTTGAAAGTTAAGGATCCATTGTAGTACCTTAGGATGAATTAGTCCCATTCTCTTGGAAGTACTAACAACTTCTAAATGCATTTTCTCGTTCGTTGGTGGCTCTTCTAATGTAAATGTGAACTCTTCTTCCCATCTTGGATCACGATTCTTCTTCATTGGCTGCAAAAATTCATAAATAGTTCGGATTAATCAAGTAATATTGTAATAATATTACTATGGCTGCAAACAAGCCGATCGTTCAGTGAACCATCTGACATGAATTTCATTTATGTTCATTTAAATATGAATAAAATTCTTTTTGCTAGTTAATTAAAGAAACAAACATCAAACACATGTCTGAGACATGTCTCAATAGTTCATATACGTTCGTTCATGTTTGCTAATTTACATGAGTTTACATCCATTAAGTTATATTTGTTGATTTACGGTTATTGTGGAGTCTTTACATTCATTAATGGGCGGAGCTTAGTATCTTTTTTTTCGACAGTAGTGTTCCTATAATGAACATATTCTTGCGTTTATATTCATTTACATTTCGACAGAAATTCTAAATTATTTACCATTTAGACTTCAATTCGAATATTGTTGCTTATTTTTTAAATGTTGTATATTGTTGAATCATATGTGCTGATTATAGTAACTAGATTTTAATTTGGATATTCTTCTTTACTTTTAGTTGGTGTTTGTTCATATTCATTTATTTGGTTAAATTTATAGTTAAACGATTAACGAATATAGAAGCCCCTGTTCGTATTTGTTCAGTCTCTAGACCTAAATGTTACCAACAAACTGTCTGCACATATAGAAGCAAACCTTGGTTCTTCTTTCTTCTCCATGGAACAACATGCGAACGGATGGATTCGTGTGATGTTTTCCTTCAAGATCTTCGCCTTCATGGATTATAACGACGAGCAAGCCTCCGCCTGCAGGAGTTCCTGCAGGAGCCTTTTGCGTTGCACTTACTTCTTCAATATTAGTTGGCATTTGGTCTTCTCCAAAAGGTTTGTACAACAAAGCAACCACGATTTGACCGCGCGACTTCTCGTTGTGCGTGTCGTTCGGGTCCATGTTCTTCAAGAGATCAAGGGTTAGAGTCTTTGGTTCTTCAGGAGTAAGATCTTTCAATGGCACTAGATTCATTCCCATTTTGTCATGTTTTCCTACCTACATAAGTACATAACAGAGAAAATTCATGCCTTTGACTTTTCAAGTCAAACAAGTAATCCTTTTGACTCCAAATTATAGTCAATCTTCATGTAATTCATAAAATCATACCGATTCCCAATCGAAAACCATGATTTCTAAAGCTTGAACTTCAGGATCCTTAACAACTAGATTGAATTCTTCATTCCATTCAGGATTCAAATTCTTGTGTTTCACTGTTGTTTTCTTTGATGGAAGCTTGTCATCTGTTAGTTTCAGTTTTGCATAAGGATCAGAAGCACCCAAAAGGTCTTTCTTTTTGAGCTTCATTGCCTTTATCACTTTTACATTCAACATTCCAACGGGTCGCTTCATAGCCCTGCCATTTCAAAATGTAACTTACTCGTTATGCATTTCATTACACAAATGAAAACCGATACTGGCAGATACTTACTTTGTAGGATCCAATACTGGTACCTCAAGTGCTTTTGGCCATAAGTACATACTTGCAACCTGATCTTTAATTAACTCCTGAAGAAACAGAAAAACAAAAGTCAGCAAAGACCAATATTGATGGTAGTATATGTAAAAAAAAGTCAAATTATTGATGAAATCCAACAATTTCCATTGTTGTTTCTTACTTTCTTGAATCATCTTTATCAAAAATTCTATCTTTCACTCTTATATTGGTGTTAGATGATGCTACAATGGTACTTTTCAAAATCCTAAAAGTAAAAATTACTCCGAAAAATATGCAATACCTGCACAAATCCATACAAGCCAGGAATCGACATGAGATCCGCCCCGCCTAATTTTATTCCAAAATCAACATGAGGCTGAGAAAACAAACATATGTTAGCAAAGCTGTTACCAAAGGTTTTAAGTTAGAAATACTGAAGTTGCATACATTTTTAACATCAAAATATAGAAAGACTGTTAGTTCACCTTTTCCATGAGAGAAACTAGAATTTTACAGAAACAAGGGAATGACGGAACCAATGGCTTTAGAGTAATCCTTGGAGAAGCAAACACTTGCAAATCAACCACCTGAACAGTGGGTCTCAACCCGAACGCCTTAATACCAACAAGAATGTTAGGATTTGCTGCCCATTTGAATGATGGTTCCATAATTATCTCCTTCTCATCAGTAGTATAAACTTTCATCCCTGAAAGAAGCTAACATCTCATAACAATAGTAAGATCAAGAAGTTTAATGTTGTTCAAGATTTAAACAAGTTTTACCTTGAAAAGTAGGTGGTAGGCTGCCCAATGTAAGTGAATCGAATTCGACTTCATCAATCTTGTATTGAGGAGTCTGTTCTTTGATCATGGGTTCGGTTGTCGCGAGTATGGTTTTACAAATGGCCTAAAAACATTGAAAACAGTCATTAAATCCTTAGCCAAATGTAAAAGAATGAAAACAACATGAGAGCTATAAGGTACCTTGTCTAAGTATGGCCACATTAGTTCAATAAACTTGTTAAGCCAATCAACCTATTCATAACCAATGAACACCACAATGAAAGTTATAATCAAAAGTTAAGATATAAACAACCTACTTAAGAAGATGATCAAGAAACATAACATACACGATCATGATCGGGATTCTTCACCCAAATTGGTATCTCGGGGAACATTCGTTGCAGGGTAGGCTCATCTTGATCAACCAAAGGCCGAACCTCAGGAGTCTTGATAATGTAAAACAAACAAATAACCATTTCGAGTTATGATTTAAACCTTAAAGCTCAATCTAATCACTCATATTAGATCAAGAAACACAAATATGAAGCTATTTTAACGCGCTAAATCGATTAGAACGAGGAGTGAAGAACAAGAAACTAACCTCAACATCAGAACTTTGGATGAAGATGAAGAGAAAATAACCAATCACAAGTCCAAGTGCAATTCCAACCCCAAAACCAAAAGCCCCCATAATGGTGCTTATAACACCCATCTTCACACTTGCATCAGATCAAACACAATTTTCTTAACAATCCCAACAAATATGATAATCAAGAAATTGAACCACAAGACCCACAAATGAAAGATGATTAGGGTTCAAAATTGCATAATTTTTACCACAATTTCTTCACATAATTGAAAAAAATATGAAACTTATAGGCAATTGTGATTCAAGATTTCATAATCTGTAAACAAATATATGTTTCTTTGCGGAGATCAAGGTGTCTTTTTCATCATCACACCAGAAATTGTTCCAAAACGGAAACAATAAAGAAAACAAGCTTCAAGAACATGAAACTGCCAACACCAAAAGGGAAAACCGAAGAAACCAAAGCGATATTTATTGTGGTCCTTTGATAATTGCAACATAAAAGTTTAATTCGTACATGTTGTGATAGTACTACAACGAAAACTGCATTGGATCCATACTCATCGGATTTGGTGTGTGTTTTGATGTTCTTGGATAACGGTTTTTTTGGAGGTTTTTACGAACATATATTGCTGCTTTAGAAAAGTCTTTACCAAGAAAGAAATAAATTTATTATTATATGGTTAATAATATAAAAAGTTATGTTTTAAATATTATGTATTATACTGATTGAATAAACCCATGTATTACATATTTAAAAATTTGAAGTTAATATATTTAAAATTTTAATTATGGATAGTTATTAATTAGTGAATAGCTATTAATTAATAGGAGAGAGAAGCGGAAAAACCAATTATTAGATGACTTAAAATGGTGACAAGTGTCCGGATTTATTTTTATTTATTAGTATAGAGATAAAAGATAATAAAAAGTAATAAGAAAGAACTGTTTTGAAATTTCATGACAGTGATATTACTATTGTTATAGATTTTGTTGATAACTTGAAAATTTAATGGTTATACCATTTGTTTTTCTACAATATAAAGGATGTGTTGGCAGTGGTGATCGCTCGAGAACTAAAGTAATAGACACGAATATGGTATGATGGGCGTATAAAAACTTTTCATTTTAAAATGGCGTAACGCGAAAACTAAAAAGCTTTATAATATAATATAAATATTAAATAGGGGTGTACCAATTTATATTCTAATTTACTAGTTTTGAAATGAGATATTGTGGAGGTTAAAAGAAATGAGCATTAGTATATTTCTCTCTCTCTAAACTTGTAAAATTGTATATTTTCTTAAAAAACATGCTTAAAAAGTATTGCATTTATACATTGAAAACTTATGTTTTAAAAAAATATGTAATTTTTCAGGTAAAGAGTGAGATATATGCAATTCCTTTTAAAAGAAATATGCACGTGTAGATTCATTTTTTAATGTGCCTAACACGTTTTAATATTGAACTAATCACATGTATTTTAATTATGATAAATTTCACTTTTATAATGTAGGTATCTTCCAACATAAAAAAAAATGGTATCTTCAAGTTAGTGACCCACGCCAATAAGAGTTAATATCAATAATAATAGATAGCTAGGCAAGATCAAATCCAACTTCTAACATGAACATATAATAATGGTACAATATCAAATTAGCACATTGTTAGAGTCATCGATCGATTGTCAGAAGAGCGACCAAGTCTTAGAATCATGAGGACCGGCTCTATTATAAAGGAGAGGTAAAGAAGACGTGACCAATAGTGCAGAATAAGCCTTCCTTATAGAAGAGAGTGCGTTGGATTAGCCCAATGGGTTAGTCCTTATTCGAGCTTAGATTCAAATGTTAAGCATAAGTATTGAGGCTTGTAATAACATATGTGACTGAAGTGTTTTGTTTTCTATATCAACTGAGGTTTGACTCTTGTTCCGATTTTAATATTTAAACGTTGATATTTATTTATAAGGAAAGCAAACTAATGCATTATAATTATCTTCATGTGATACATTATACTTATATTTAAGAGTAAAGGTCGGTGGGTATTTTTCATTTTTTATTCCTTATAAAGACAACTTATATTGTTTGTTTCAAAATCATAATATTATTGAGTTGTTGTTGGAGTGGTTAGAGCTTAGGATTTTAAATCCCTCCACCTGGGTTCTAATCTAAGGATTCATTACTTTTTGGTATTTAGCTTTTTTTACCTTTTCTTTTACTCTTTTGATATTCCTTTTTTTCAGTCACTTTTATTTTTTTTGAGCGATTGTCACGACAACAGCAGGTTCTATATAAGCCGAACGTAACTTTTCTATCTATATCAAATCATCGCATATTTACATGTTTCTTTTACGTGTTTAACAACGTCAATGTCATCGTAATAACGCGCATGAGAAGGTTTAAAAACGCGCCGCATCACATGAGTTTTGTTTTGTTTTGTTTTGTTTTTTTTTAAAGTTGCTTTACGTTTCGATGTTATAAAAGCAAAGGTAGGTGGGTATTTTTTTCATTTTTATTTCTTATAAAGACAACTTATATTGTTTGTTTCAAAATCTTAACAGTACTGAGTTGTTGGAGTGGTTAGAGATTAGGATTTTGAATCCCCTCACTCAGGTTCTAATATAAGGACTTACCATTTTTTGGTATTTGGCTTTTTTCACCTTTTCTTTTCTTTTTTTTTTCTTTTACTCTTTTGATATTCCTTTTTTTCAGTCACTTTTATTTTTCTTGAGCGATTATCACGACAACATTAGGTTCTATTTAGGCTGAACGTAACTTTTCTATCTATATCAAATCATCGCATATTTACATGCTTCTTTTACGTACTTATCAACGTTAATGTCACCGTAATAACGCACATGAGAAGGTTTAAAAATGTGCCGCATCACATGAGTTTTGTTTTTTTTAAAAGAGTTGCTTTACGTTTCGATGTTAATTTAGTTCGGATACAAACGAGACGATAGTAATCCATACTTTATCATAGCGTATACGGCGTCACTGCAGGTGCTTTTTTATTTACGTTTAGAGTTGGTCGACGTTTCGACATAAATTTTATTTGAAAAAGAGTCGGGTCTAGTATATAGCGTGTTTATTCAACCGTATAAATTCGAGTTACTCTACATTTTGACGTAAATTTAATTTGGAAATGAGTTGAATAATTGTAGCCTATACATTATCGCGCCGAATCTAATGCCGCCGCAACGCGCGAAGGATAAAAATACTAGTGTATCTTAAAAAGGTAGTTTTTTTACAATAACATATAACGCGACAATATTGTTATTTTTACCGTTTATACAAGTAGGGGCGTAGGGCCCATAGGAAGATCATGTTCTCACTTCTCATGTTGTAGCCATGTAGGTTAATCGGATGGGCTTTAATCTTTAAATAAATGGGCCTATCGGCCCTATCAAAAATTCAAATCGGATACGTTTCTCTCTTTGCGTCGTTCTTACTTCTTAGACTTAGCCTATTAGATTTAAGAGAGTTCAAAGTTTATAGTTAGAACTTTTAATGACCAACTCACATACCCTTTACTCATATTTATAAGTGTACATTTGTTGTTATCATGAAATGAAACTTGAACTCTCATCAATATAAAAAAGAACGTCTTCTATATGCACCATGGTGTAGACCCTTTTGTCTTGTGTATTATGGTTTTAAGCTTAGACAATAGATTTTATATTATAAGTTTAAAAATGATGCATCAGAACATATGTAAAACATCAAGATGCTTCTATATTTTTACTCATCTTATGTCTCTTTTTACATGAATCTTCCATTTAATCACATTAATTTTTTTTGTATGAAAAATAGTTATACTGATGATACTTAGTAATTATATCCAGAGACTCAGAGATGAGTTTTCTAGCTTATAAGGTGATAGTATTTTGCCCTTTCGTTAACTTACCATTGTGTGCGTGTGGTTCTTAGCTTCGAGCTTGTAATTCATAACTTATTTTTTTCTTTTTATACTTGCCATTTAACATATGCACGAAGATGATATTGATTTAAGACAATCTATCTATAAATTATATCCATCATTTATACATTTTATGCCTATTTTACTTCGACGTAGATATGATATTACATGTTACATCTCTGTTCCTTTTATTCCTTTGAATTGTAAATGCTTACCTTATATATTTTTGGTTACATTTTAAACACCCTACAAGTTACATGCATAATGGGTGACCCGATGTAGAAATAAAAAGAAAATAAGTATGCTTGTTTGTAACTATTGCCAACTAAAATCAAATCACAAGATTAATTTTTATAGTTGGGAGACAAAATGTATCACATTTGATCGTGTGGATTTTAATATTAAATGGTCGGTGTCAAATGCAAGTTGACTATGATTGCGTTTCTCTGGTAATTTCCCAAATATTATTGTTTTCTATTGATTATAAAGAAGTTTCTAACATTTTTTTGATAATGATCGTAGAATATTCTAAAATAAAGCCTATAAAATCTTAATTCTAATTAGTTTTTGGATTATTATAACTTTATGAAGGGTATAAATTAAATAAACTATGAAATAAAACGTTTTCGTAGTATTTTCTTTTACATTTGTCATGATCTTCACTGTGGATGTAAAGTTCAATTTTATATTTATATTATATTTGGAGGAACTATTATTAATCTTTAACAAAAGTCTTATCGTTATGTGTCAAAGTCAACTAAAACACCTAAAGTTGAGATCGTAAAAGGTGTCTATAGTAATAATTAATAAAAAATAACATTTCTCTTATTTTGATCGAATTTGTTGAAATAAGAAGAGGAAAAATCCATCATATTTTTTGGAAAAAAATAAAAGCGAGATATATCATAATATGGAGTATTTCGCTTCATAAATGCACATTAGTCATTCACATATTATAAAAATCAAACAAACGACGTATTGTGTACAGGGGCGAAGCTTGAGCAAAAATATAGGGGGGCGGGGGCAGAAGTCACAACCACGGGACCAATAAAAACCTATAAATATTGGGTCAGTGATTCGGGTCGATTCGGTCATTCGGGTCAGGTCAAACAATAATAACCGATAAATAAAAAGCCATTTAAGTATTTAACAATAATGCGGGAGAAAGGTGAGTACCTGAAATTAGAATTACAACTCAGCCCGACGTCCTTTAAGATCTTTGAAATCATCTATTATGCATTCGGAATCAAAACTTTCAGCTATTTCCTTTTCTATGTAAACCACTAAGCTATTGGCAAGAAACTCATCTGACATTTTATTACGAAGGCGATTCTTGAATATTTTCATTGCTGAAAATCCCCTTTCTGTTGTTGCAGTAGACACCGGAAGTTTCAACACTAGCCGAACCACTCTGTCAACCAGATAATATGTCTCACGTTTCTTAGTTTCTACAAGACTTTTGTATAAATCAGAAATAGTCGATACACCTCTTAGCTTGATATTCTCTGTCTTTTCCACATTAAAAATCTTCAATTGATATCTTAATTGAATCCTCTTCTGGTCAGTAAAATCTTCAGGATAAAACTTCTCAACAAGAAGACAAATCTGATCAACATCAATCTCTTTTGATACTAAAGTTGAAGTAAAGGACAACAACTCCATTGCACGCTCATTGAATCTATAATTTAACTCATATAACTGTTTATCCAATGTGGATGTAAACAAATCTACTCGATAATAATGTTCAAATGTAACATGAAGATCTTTTTTACGAGGCCGATACCGAGTAGAAGTGTATGGAGCGTTCATATCCGGCATTTCAATTTGATGTTTTTCACAAAAAAAGGTAACTTGACCAAGGAAAGAATCCCATCTATTATTTCTGAAATCATCTAAACTATTCTTTGTTGATGAAACCAACTCCATGGCATTAAGAATATCTTGGGATTTCTTTTGTAAAGATTGAGAAAGCGTGTCAGTCCTTCCCATTATTTCCTTTATCAAGTGAATAATAAACACAAACTCAAATGATTGCATGTGACTGTACGCTGCATCCGCATCTCCACGTTGAGAAAAAGTGGTATGAGATAATTTATGTAAGCTTATAATACACTTTGGTGGAAAAGCAAGAGATATACGTAAGATACTTTCCTATAAATCTATTTATCTTTTTCGATCAAAAGCGAGCCTTAAAAGACATATTCCTTTCTACCCTTCAAATCGAGCCATCTCTGCAAACGTTTCAATTACTGAAGCTCGTCAGAACTTCCCTAATGGGAATAAACATGCTTGTAACATGTTAAATGTAGATGGATACGAGATCAAAGAGATCAACTTTCTAAGTCATAAATAATTATGTTCTTAGAATATTAGTGAATTGAAGAAAATATGCATTAGAATCTTTAAAGTTTTCAAACAATTTAAAACAGTATATTATTATTTAATTTAAAACAGTATATTATTATTTTAACAAGTAGAATATAACAATAAAATGTGTATGCTTGATTTATCGTCTCCTCCAAGCTGAGGATGAAGATATCAAAAATATATAAGAATAAATAAGTGACAAGGTGTATGGTTGATTTATTGGATACCAAGTATAATAGAACATCTATATCTATATTTATCTATAGTCTCTAATAAATCAAGGTTTTGAAACCACATGGCATTCTCTTACAACATCATTTTGACACATGGCAAACTCTTACACCACCTCTCTTTTCAATTCCCGCCTAAATCTTGACCCATATTTACCTTTCATACGAACCCTTTTAACCCATGAGAATACCTGGTTATCTTATCCCCTCTTCTTCTTTCACACACAAAACCATAGATTCAAAACATTCTTCCATCTTCGTTGGTACGCAAACCTTCTAACCATGTACTCTTATTTCCTTAATCTTTCATTCTTCTTCTTAAACACAATTCTCTAACTGAATCGATGATAGTTGAACTTT
The DNA here is from genome assembly GCA_025506415.1 of Flaveria robusta. Taxonomy (NCBI): domain Eukaryota; kingdom Viridiplantae; phylum Streptophyta; class Magnoliopsida; order Asterales; family Asteraceae; genus Flaveria; species Flaveria robusta. Next base: position 26,125,552 of record CM046476.1, on the reverse strand, counting down.
GATTTCATTTCATTATCTTCGTAAGCCCTAACTGATCATTTATCTAAACAGCCTTGCGAATCTGCTTCCTCACATTGCTTATTCATCTGCCGATTGTCAAGGTATGTGTCTACAATGATATTATTAGGATTAGGGTTCATCAAAATATGTTTTATTAATTTAATTTCAATTTTCATATATTTATTTCTACTACGATTTAGATCTACAACTTTGAACAGGGATTTCATGGAATTGTGTATTCATAAATGATTTGATTGAATTAGATTATTTTTGTTTTGTGTTGATTTAATGGGGCAATTTGTGTATCTATTTCATCTTCAAACGCTCACATTCACAATGACAATACAAAAACCTTACAAGTAGTAATTAGGTTTTCTTGAAGAGTTACATGACAACTTCATTAGAAAAAACTTAAATTTTTTGATTACTTTAAGCTACCCTAGAAGATGGCATCACATTTCGTTGGTCAATATTACTTAGGGCTTGAAGGTATATAATATAATTGACATCTTATAATTTAGTAAGTGTTAGCATTAGTCTGGTGATGTCAGCGATGTCATCGCCAGAACCCCATCACTTTAACGACTAACTACTCATCAGTGTTCATAAATCAAATAGATATGATTAAATGTTGGTTAGCTGCTGTAATTACCAATCAATATTGCATTGTTCATGCCACTTGTTGCTGTTTTCGGATTCCAGCCGCCTTATTATTCTGTTTTTATATAGTTTGGGTTTTGAGTGCCTAACTATTTTTTTCATGCGTGCACGTGTCCTCGACACCTTCCTTTTCTTACACATCAAATAAGAAGATAGAGAAATTGATTGGGTGGTGACCTATCTTTTCTCTTCCTCACCAATCATTTCTTTGTAGTTAGGGGTTTTTCGTGGTTGTTGTCTGCTCATTAGGTATCGCTGGTATCATTGTTGATCGATGCTGTAGGTTCGAACAGATCCTTGGTAGTGTTGGTCTGCTGGTGTTATCAATGTCATGGCAAGAACACTATCACTTTAACGCCTAACTACTCATTAGTGTTGATAAATCATATAGATATGATTGAATGTTGGTTATTGCATTGTTCATGGCAAGAAAAAATATTTAAGTCTTGACCAAAAATAAAAAATTTTAAAGTCAAATCAATCTGTAAGTTCTATTTTATGTTTTAATAGTTAGTTCTATTATTCAGTTCTTGTTTTTTTATTTTGTTTTACTTTATATTGTAATGGTTAGCTTTGTTAGGGTTTGATGGGAAATTGGATATAATGTTGGTTTCAGTTTAAAATTTTTACATTGTGATTCTGTTCATAATTTTATGAACGAAAAACAATACATTTTTTTTTTAAATGCATAGTAATACACCACAGTTGTGATTAGACAGCCACTTCTTAGACCCTACAAGTTGTTTAGAATTTATAGCGAGCTTGTACTATTAGAACAAGGGTGTAGTTTTAAGTACACTAGCGTCTTTTTTTACAAGTCAAACAAACCATAAGGTCTTGAGTAGTCGTCAATTGATATTGTTTAAATTAAGATAATTACTATTTGTTAATAATAAAAAGATTGTGATGATTTTTTATATATTGTTCAACCCATGTAACATACTAGTTTCTAGTTTAGCATATTAATACATTAAGATGACTAGGTTCTTGTAATTAACGAGTATAACCTAATCCATTCCGGTCCCTGAACCGTTTAAAGTTTCACGAGCGTTTGCCTTTGAATTGCGTACACGCTAACATTAAAGATCGTTTTCTTAGTAAGGACTAAGGATCATATGTGAACTAAAAGGTCTAAGTAGTTAAACAAACGAGACATCATTTCTATAAATAAAAAAGAAAAGAAAAAAAAATAAGTGAAGAAGAGAGGGTTGTCTTATTTTGAAAGAATCATTAATTAGTAGTGGTGTTGTAATATAATAATAAAAAAATAAACAAGATCTCCAATAGATCTCCTAAATCGTTTCCCCAAATTGATATTCGGGGTGTAATATATACATATCCCTTCCTGAAGGCTAAAATCCTCACGATAAACCCTTGGATTACGCATCTTTCTCTTCATCATCTTCGAAGGCTAAAACCCTAACAGAGGTTCGATTACGCATCTTTCTCTTCATCATCTTCGACAACTCTTGGTACTGATTCTAATACCAGTCACTCCTTGTATACAATACAGGCAAGATCGCAAACAATCTACTCCAGAGAATACATACGAGTACTGTTAAAACAAACGCTTTTTATATCTTCTGCAAATCGTTTACTGTTGGAAATAATCCATTCATCTAAATTTTGGAGGAAGACGACCTGATTCTTGCAAATAATCGCGCATCGGTACGTTTCCCTTAACTTTCTCAAATTGTTTTACAAGTTCTTGACGATTACATTAGGGTTTCATTCGTCACAAATTTCGACTTATTTTAATGTTTCTTGTGGTGCTGATTTTGTTAATTACCTATTAGGGTTGTGTGTGGTCGTTTCCCCTAATTTTCTGAATTTGATTTCCAAGTTCCTGAGTAATTGAAAAGCGATAACATTTGGGTTTAGTTTGACGAAAATTTTGAGGTGTTTTGTTTTGATTGTTTCTTGTTTTCGTGAATTTATGAGATGTGTATCAGGGTTATGTCATTTTCCTCAATTTGTCTGAACTTGTTTTACAAGTTCTTGAGCACTTAAATTGAGATTACATTAGGGTTTCATTCGTCACAAATTTCGACTTATTTTATTGTTTCTTGTGGTGGTGATTTTGTTAATTACCTATTAGGGTTGTGTGTGGTCGTTTCCCCTAATTTTCTGAATTTGATTTTCAAGTTCCTGAGTAATTGAAAATCGATAACATTAGGGTTTAGTTTGACGAAAATTTTGAGGTGTTTTGTTCTGATTGTTTCTTTGAATTTGTGAGATGTGTATTAGGGTTATGTCGTTTTCCTCGATTTTCATATATGATTCTGTGAATGTACTCCTTGACAATTGATCCCAATTGATTTTCTTCTAATTGATTTATTTAAAGCCGTAAGAAGTTTTAGCTCTCATGATTGTTATTTTAAACATTCTACATATATAGCTTTCTCTTGCTTGTGTGAATATCTGATTTCATGTGAACATAATTGTACAATGCTTGTTGAACTCAAACATTATTGTGAATGTCTGATCCTATGTGAAGAAATTTAACTTCTTTTGAACTTAAGGAATGCCCATTTGTATAACATGTTTATGTGAATATGTGTTTATTTGTGAACGTGATGTGCAAAACTATTGTTGGAACTCAAAAATCATTGTGAATATCTGACCCTATATGCACAAAGCTACCTTTCTTTGGATGTGTAGACCACGTATTTGACTATTTGTAAAATTTGTTTATGTGTGAATATATGCTTCTATGTGCGACGTAAGTTGTAAATAACTTTTGAATTAAAAAGTCACTCGGAAGATATGGCACTGTGTGGAACAAATTTATCTTTTCTTGAATTTGCAAAATCATTGTTGATATTAAAAAGATGAACAAAACCCATTCATGTTTGGAGATTAGCGTAGTTAATAGTTGTCTGATTGAAGTTGGTTTGAATTACTACTTGAAGTAGTGGTTTGCATACTCTAATAATTTCTTTATTTTGAATTTCAATACTTATTTTATGAACTTGTTCTGCCATTTTTAGACGATTTAGCCTTTTGTGTTGGATGTGCAATTTACAAATGGACAATCATTGTGAATAGTTTTTGCGTTCTTACTTTAACTTATCGATTGTTTAATAACCATAAACTTTTACCCTCTTGGATTTCAGACCTTCTTTTAATCAACATTATTAAAATGGTACTTTATTTATGTGGTTTTTGACAATTTGTAAGGTTTTAGTTCATTTAATTTTGTATGTTATTCGATAACTAAAATAATACTTAAATATTCTTTTTGATTTGAGATCATTTGTCAATAATCCAGGTTATGGAATTTTGTCTCCTTTTCAATGTTAACATCCACCAATTGGGGAAGCACTATTTTGATTATTGATTATTATATTATTCTTATTAGTTTATGATTTGAACTCTACTTTTTAGTCGTGCTAATTGATTTTTCACCGATAGCATCCTTTGGTTCTGTATGATTTTAAGTAATATATTTTTGTAATACCCTTTTGGATATTAGTTTATATTTAATTAACCCGTTTTGGTTTAATATAGTTGACTCAATCCATAGTTAGCATCCGCCAAGTGGAGAAAAATATATCTTTTATTTAGCTTTTATTTTTAGTTGATCATCTGTGATACCCATTTAGCTTTAAGTGTTAGCATCTGCCAAAGTGGGGAAGAATTCTTTTGATTATTGATTTTTATGTTACTATTATAAATTTGAGATCTACTTTTTAGTAGTGTTAATTGATTTTTTACTATAAGCATCCTTTGGTTTTATATGACTTTGAGTAATACTTTACTGTAATACCCTTTTGGATATGAGTTTATATTTACTCACCGGGTTTTGGTTATATAAAAGTTGACACAATCCATAATTAGCATCCGCCAAGTGGGGATATAAATCATTTGATCATTTGTAATTCCCCTTTGGATATGAGTTTATCTTTTATTAACGAGTTCTTGGTTGGTTTTAATAGTTGACTCGATCCATAATTAGCATCCGCCAAGTGAGGGAAAATTCATTTTTTATTTAAATTTTATTATTATTTGATCATTTGATCATTTGTGATACCCTTTGGATATGAGTTTCTATTTGATTTACCAATTTTGGTATATATAGTTGACTCGATCCATAATTAGCATCCGCCAAGTGGGGAAAAATACATCTTTAATTTATCTTTTAAGTGGTTTAGTTTTTTTTTAATTTTTTATGTTATTTTGTTTTAGTAGTGTTAATTGATTTTTTACTGTAAGCATCCTTTGGTTTTATATGACTTTGAGTAATACTTTACTGTAATACCCTTTTGGATATGAGTTTATATTTAATCACCGGGTTTTGGTTATATAAAAGTTGACACAATCCATAATTAGCATCCGCCAAGTGGGGATATAAATCATTTGATCATTTGTAATTCCCCTTTGGATATGAGTTTATCTTTTATTAACGAGTTCTTGGTTGGTTTTAATAGTTGACTCGATCCATAATTAGCATCCGCCAAGTGGGGAAAAATACATCTTTTATTTAACTTTTATGTGATTTTAGTTTTTTTAATTTTGTATGTTATTTGGTATTAGTAGTGTTAATTGATTTTTCACTGTAAGCATCCTTTGGTTTTATATGACTTTGAGTAATACTTTACTGTAATACCCCTTTGGATATGAGTTAATATTTAATCACTGGGTTTTGGTTATATAAAAGATGACTCAATCCATAATTAGCATCCGCCAAGTAGGGAATAAATCATTTGATCATTTGTAATTCCCTTTTGGATATGAGTTTATCTTTTATTAACGAGTTCTTGGTTGGTTTTAATAGTTGAGTCGATCCATAATTAGCATTCGCCAAGTGGGGAAAAATACATCTTTTATTTAACTTTTATGTGATTTTAGTTTTTTTAATTTTGTATGTGATTTGGTATTAGTAGTGTTAATTGATTTTTCACTGTAAGCATCCTTTGGTTTTATATGACTTTGAGTAATACTTATTGTAATACATCTTTGGATATGAGTTTATATTTAATCACTGGGTTTTTGTTATATAAAAGTTGACTCAATCCATAATTAGCATCCGCCAAGTTAGGGGAAAAATCATTTGATCATTTGTAATTCCCCTTTGGATATGAGTTTATCTTTTATTAACGAGTTCTTGGTTGGTTTTAATAGTTGACTCGATCCATAAATAGCATCCGCCAAGCGGGGGAAAATTCATTTTTTATTTAAATTTTATTATTATTTGATCATTTGATTATGTGTGATACCCCTTTGGATATGAGTTTCTATTTGATTTACCAATTTTGTTATATAATAGTTGACTCGATCCATAATTAGCATCCGTCAAGTGGGGAAAAATACATCTCGAATTTACCTTTTAAGTGGTTTTAGTTTTTTTTTTAATTTTTTATGTTATTTTGTCTTAGTAGTGTTAATTGATTTTTATTGTAAGCATCCTTTGGTTTTATATGACTTTGAGTAATACTTTACTGTAATACCCTATGGATATGAGTTTATATTTAATCACCGGGTTTTGGTTATATAAAAGTTGACTCGATCTATAATTAGCATCCGCCAAGTGAGGGGAAAATATCTGATCATTTGTAATTCCCTTTTGGATATGAGTTTATCTTTTATTAACGAGTTCTTGGCTGGTTTTAATAGTTGACTCGATCCATAATTAGCATCCGTCAAGTGGGGGAAAATAGATCTTTTATTTAACTTTTATGTGATTTTAGTTTTTTTAATTTTGTATGTTATTTGGTATTAGTAGTGTTAATTGATTTTTCACTGTAAGCATCCTTTGGTCTTATATGACTTTGAGTAATACTTACTGTAATACCCCTTTGGATATGAGTTTATATTTAATCACTGGGTTTTTGTTATATAAAAGTTGACTCAATCCATAATTAGCATCCGCCAAGTGGGGGGAAAAATCATTTGATCATTTGTAATTCCCTTTTGGATATGAGTTTATCTTTTATTAACGAGTTCTTGGTTGGTTTTAATAGTTGACTCGATCCATAATTAGCATCCGCCAAGTGGGGAAAAATACATCTTTTATTTAACTTTTATGTGATTATAGTTTTTTTAATTTTGTATGTCATTTGATATTAGTAGTGTTAATTGATTTTTTAGTGTAAGCATCATTTGGTTTTATGACTTTGAGCAATACTTATTGTAATACCCCTTTGGATATGAGTTTATATTTAATCACCGGGTTTTTGTTATATAAAAGTTGAATCAATCCATAATTAGCATCCGCCAAGTTGGGGGAAAAATCATTTGATCATTTGTAATTCCCCTTTGGATATGCGTTTATCTTTTATTAACGAGTTCGTGGTTGGTTTTAATAGTTGACTCGATCCATAAATAGCATCCGTCAAGTGGGGGAAAATTCATTATTTATTTAAATTTTATTATTATTTGATCATTTGATTATGTGTGATACCCCTTTGGATATGAGTTTCTATTTGATTTACCTATTTTGTTATATAATAGTTGACTCGATCCATAATTAGCATCCGCCAAGTGGGGAAAAATACATCTTGAATTTATCTTTTAAGTGGTTTTAGTTTTTTTTAATTTTTTATGTCATTTTGTTTTAGTAGTGTTACTTGATTTTGCACTGTAAGCATCCTTTTGTTTTATATGACTTTGAGTAATACTTTACTGTAATACTCATTTGGATATTAGTTTATATTTAATCACCGGGTTTTGGTTATATAAAAGATGACTCAATCTATAGTTAGCCTCCGCCAAGTGGGGGAAAAGTACACGTTTTATTTATCTATTTTGATCATTCGATCATTTGTAATTCCCCTTTGGATATGAGTTTACCTTTCGTTTAACTCTTTTGCCTTTTATGTTTAATATTTTGCCTTGTTTTTCTTGCTTCCTAGCAGGCCTCCAACATTTAGTTAGTAAGGCTTAATTTCTTCGTTGTGCACTTTTGGTTATTGAAATACTTTAGTTGGCAATGTAAAATTTCTGCATCTTTGCATTCACTTATTGATTTATTTGATGTCCATTTTAGATGGATTATCTTTTTTTTTTTGCAATGATGATTTTCCATTTTGGTTATTTTTTGTACCTTAGGAAGTTGGTTGGAAAACTTCACTAGTCATTCTAGATTTTAAATTTATGATAATATATAGATCTTTTGATTTTAGTGTTGGCGATTTTCTTCCATTTATTTTGCCTTTTATGCTTATATTTTGCCTTGTTTCTTTTTTGCTTACTAGCAGGCCTACAACAATTTGTAAGTAATGCTTAATTTCTTCGTTATACACTTTTGAGTTATTGAAATACTTTAGTTGGCATAGTAAAATTTCTGCATCTTTGCATTCATTAATTTATTTATTAGATATCCATTTTAGACAGACTATCTAATACGATCCCAATGGATCAGTCTGGGTCGGGGCTGACCCAGTTAACATGGTTCGGCTGGAAAATAGGGGCTGGGCCAGGAGCTGGGGAGGTGGGTGATCCTGTTATTTAGGATTAGTGGGTAGGACTTAGTGGGCGGTTAGTAGCTATATTAGTCTATATATGTGTGTTTTGATGTTCTAGTTTAGCAGAGAAGGTTTTAGTATTTGAATTCTTGGTTTATGTTTGGAGATCAGTCCATCTCGAAAAGGACCACTCTATGTGTACTCGCTTTTAATTCAATCAATCCAACAAAGTTCTTATCACTATTTTTTTTTGCAATGTTGATTTTCCATTTTGGTTATTTTTGGTACCATTGGGAGTTAGTGGGAAAACTTCATTAGTCATTCTAGATTATGATAATATTTAGCTCTCCTGATTTTGGTGTTGGCAAAGTAGAGTTTTTCTTCCATTTATTTTGCTTTTTATGTTAATATTTTGGCTTCTTTTTGGCCTCCTAGCAGGCCTCCAATAATTAGTAAGTTATGCTTAATTACTTCGTTGTGCACTTTTGAGTTATTGAAATAATTTAGTTGGCATAGTAAAATTTTTTGCATCTTTGCATTCACTTGTTGATTTATTTGATATCCATTTTAGATGGATTATCTTTTGGCAATGCTGATTTTCCATTTTGGTTAATTTTGATAGCTTAGGGAGTTGGTGGGAAAACTTCACTAGTCATTCTAGATTATGATAATATTAAGATCTCCTGATTTTGGTGTTGAAAAAGTAGAGTTTTCTTCCATTTATTTTGCCTTTTATGTTAATATTTTGCCTTGTTTCCTTTTTTTTGCTTCCTAGCAGGCCTCCAACAATTAGTTAGTAATGCTTAATTTCTTTGTTGTGCACTTTTGTGTTATTGAAATACTTTAGTTGGCATAGTTAAATATTTGCATCTTTGCATTCACTTGTTGATTTATTTGATATCCATTTTAGATGGATTATCTTTATCCATTTTAGATGGATTATTTTGTGAAATGTGATTATGTGAGCTCACGATATGTTCTTTACTGAATCAATGATTAAACTCAAAACTTTTGGATACTAGAGTAGTTCTTTATTGAACTTGGCTTGAATTACAACTTGAAAAGTACTAGTTTGCATGTAAATGTCTAATTTTGAATTGCAATAACTTTTTTTAATTATTATAAGTGTTGCCATTTTATGGTGATATTTTGCCTCTATTTTTTTGCTTCCTAAGCAAGCCTCCAACAATTAGTCAAAAATGCTTAATTTATTTATTGCACACTTTTGCAATATTCAAATACTTTAGTTGGCATAGTTTATTTTTCTGCGTGTTTGCTTTCACTTGTTGGTTTATTTTATATCCATTTTTAGATTGACTATCTTTTTTCAATGTTGATTTTTCATTTTGGTTATATTTGGTACCTTTGAGCCTTTGCAATAGGTTTCATATATTATTATATTATTATAAGTGTGTTTCTTATATTATAGGGAATGGTTTGAGTGGAGAAGAGCGAAAATGCTATTGTTTATTTGCGATATTCAAATAATTTAGTTGGCATAATTTATTTTTTTGCGTCTTTGCTTTCACTTATTGGTTTATTTTATATCCATTTTAGATTAACTATCTTTTTGCAATGTTGATTTTTCATTTTGGTTATATTTGGTACCTTTGAGCCTTTACAATAGGTTTCATATATTATTATGAGTGTGTTTCTTATATTATAGGGAATGGTTAGAGTGGAGAAGAGCGAAAATGCTATTGTTTATATATATATATATATATATATATATATATATATTTGGGCCTTATAAATTTTCTTTTATTTTGTGAAAGTGGTTGTGAGTGGAAGATAAAGAAAAGATAATTATAAAGGTATAAAAAATATTATTTAATTGAAAAGAATAAAGAAAAAAAGTAGCTTTTAGTGTAATTATAATAATGAGAATTTGAAAGAATGCTCTTGGAAAGTTAACGGGAAATCTTTATTAGTCATTCTATAATTAGATAATAATTACCTCACTTGATTATGGTGTTGGCAAATTATAGTTTGCTTCATAGCACGCCGCCAACAATTAGTTAGTAATGCTTAATTTCTTTGTTGTGCACTTTTGAGTTATTGAAATACTTTAGTTGGCATAGCATAATTTTTGCATCTCTGCTTTCACGTATTGATTTATGTGATATCTATTTTAGATTGACTATTTTTTATTTTTTACAATGTTGATTTGTCGTTTTGGTTATTTTTGGTACCTTAGGGATTTAGTGAGAAACCTCATCGTTTATTCGATCTAGTTTCTAATAGTAACTAGATCTTTGGCGGTCCGCGAAGTAGAGTTTTTCTTCATGTTTTGTTGGTATAGGCTTCGCATGTATTAGATAGAGCAATAGGGTGTGACCGGCCTAAGCTCTAAATGGGTCTAGTTTAGTTAGGTTGTTAACTAAAAGATTAACACTAATTCTAGTCAATAAAAATATTTTGAACGGAAAATGTAGGACCTTGTTCTTATAATAGGAGTTATCTTAATCGGGCTCATCTATCCGTTTTCCTAGTTGGGACCGCACCCCTAACCCCATAAGGAGGAAACTCACAATTAGAAAAAACCTTCTGGGTGGTGATGTTTTCGAAAAGCAGTTCAAGAAATTGAACATGGAGGACAATAGTTTGTACAGATCGTCCTTGGGTTTCTACTTGTGTATTGATGCATATCGATCGATATAGATATGTGCATATATATGAGCGAATTAAAGAAAAGGTAAATCATTGAAATGAGTGGAGTAGGATTCAAACCTGGATGGGTTAAACCAATCCAATTGCGCGATAAATTTTCAAACCGAGAATTTTTAAGACAACTAAATTATACATAATACAGTAAACAAGTTTTTTTTTTTGTTTGTTTTGGATGATTTTTGGGTTGGTTTTTTGGATCTTTGGTGTGGTTAGGATAATTTTTTTTAAATAACTTTTAAACCTTGATTTGAGTAGATTTTAGATAGTTATCCACTCCATTAATAACGTTAAAACACCATTAAAACTCCGTTAAATGTGAGGGTTATTTTAGTTTTTCTGAACACCATAATTATACAATTAAAATAAATTAATCAATTAATATTAAATTAAAACTTAAAAAAGCATGAAGCGACTTATGAGACGGGTCGTTTCGATTAAAATGTTGTTCGATTAAGGTCTAATGTGATATTTCAATTAATCTGCACGTTTTGTTTGAACGTGTACTGTTGTTCGATTGAGATCTATTGTTGTCATGTTTTGTTTAAATGAGATATGTTAATGTCACGTTCAAACGTGACAATAGCAGACCCGTATAGTACACGTGGTTACTAAAACTCGTTAAAACATATAAATATTTTATTTATAATAAGAAGGATTTCAATAATATCTTATATTAAAATATCATTTTATTATTTACAAATTTTTAATTCTATTTAATATTTTATTTATTCGACCCATATAATACACGGGTTTACTAAAACTAATTAAAACATATAAAGTTTAGTGTTAATTACGCAAATGGTCCCTGTGGTTTATCCAAAATAACAAGTTTGAGTACTAAGTGTTTCAAGTAACATGTTTGAGTATTGTATTTTCAATTTGTAACGAGTTAAGGTATTAACAGTAATAGGCGTTTGTTATATCTAAGGGCATTTTGTCTTTTCACTTTACAAGGACTATAATATAAATAGAGGGATTGGTTATGTCATTTAATACAAATAAAAGATTGTTTGTGTAATTTAATATATATACACATACACACACACACACACACACACATATATATATATATACTTTAACTTTCAGTTCTAGACTAATTTCACCACCACCATGGCCGACCACCACCACGGTCACCACCGACCACCACCGTCGTCGTCTTCATCTCTTGAAATGAAACAACAACCGCACCACAACGCCATCTTCATCTTAACCACCATCGACCACCGACCGTGCAACCAACCACCATCGACTACCGACCGTGCAACCAACCACCATCATTTAGCGCAACCAACCACCACTACTTCCGACCATTGAACCATTTTCACCGTCTAATTTCTACGAAACCCACATCAATTGCATCATCGCATCATCACCATCATCATCGCATCATCACCACCATCATCATCGCATTATCATCGCCATCGCACCATCCATCGTTGCTTCATCTCCGTCGAACAACCACTGATGCTGCTTCTAACCCTAGGTTCAAAGATCTATTTATAAGCCCTAAAATCAAGTATCTCCAAATTGGGTTTTAGGGTTTTGAAAAAGATTTAGGTTTTAGGGATTATGAGAAGTTGACTGTGATAGAGGTTTAGGTTTTAAGTATTAGATGTGGTGTCGCCAGAGCTAGGGGGAGCAGGTGGTGGCGGGTGGCGCCGGCGGTGGGGGGGTGGGCAGGCGTTCGGGAGACCAGGGATTTATATTTAATTACACAAATGGTCCCTAGAATAGAAGAGATAGATAATTACAAATTAGCCCTCAAAGGGTATTTTAGTCATTTTATTTAAATTTAATAGAAAATATAATATCTGTTAGTGTTATTATTCAAACTCGTTATAAAAGTGAAATCATAATACCCAAATTTGTTACTTAAAACCCTAAATGCTTAAACTTGTTACCTTAAATAAATCAGAGGGACTATTTGTGTAATTAACTCTAAAGTTTAATAGTGTGGATTCTCTTCTAATAAGAAACCAGATCTCTACTAGATCTCCCAAATCATTTCCCCAAATGAATTTTCGAAGTGCAATACATACGGACCCTCCTAAAACCCTAACAGAAATCCTCACGATCGAAGTGCAATATATAGTTATATACGGACCCTCCTAAAACCCTAACTGAAATCCTGACGATACACCCTTGGATCACGCAAATCGATCTCAATTCCACACACACATTCGGTAGTTCGAAGTGACAGAAGCTGTGTTGATTCACGACCATTCGGTAGTTGTTACTCGTAATCTACGGTATCATATTCATTCCATCAGATCACACCTATCTTCTGTTGTTCCTAGATGCATGCGCTCTAATCTCTTGATTCATTGTTATCTGCTGCTTCCTAATTAAAACAAGAATCGCTCGTTGCTAAGGGTTTTGCTTCGATCGTGATTCGTGTCATGGAGGAAGAAACAGAAGAATCTGTAATGAGGTTGTTTCTCACACGCATTTGCATTTTCCTTAACCTAGCTAGCTAGCTAATTCGATCCATCAGGTTGTTTCTCACATGTTCGTTCACTGTCAAGGTATCGAAACTTAGGGCTCTTCACTTATCAAGTTTTGTGCTCTTGATTTGACTTAATAGCAATCCCTTGTAACACCCAAAACCTCGATTCCAACTGTTTTGTACCTACAGGCATTTACTTTGCAGTTGATCGTGATAAAGTATAAGTTTTGCTTAGTTAAGGTGTATTTGCTGTGATTCTGTGCTGCTTGTACTTTTTAGGGCAAATTACATGGCAATATATCCAGCTTTTACAACTTTTGCATCAAATACTTACATTAAAAATAGACGCCCAACACATATAATACCAATACATGTCAAGTTAATCAACATTTTCAAGCACTCAGCTCTAGTTGGTTTGATATTTGTATATTATCTGACCTATTTTCTCTTCATCAGGTGTAATTCAGTTTGTAATCGTTACTATATTCATTCCATCAGGTTGTTTCTTACATGCATTTGCATATTATCTGACCTAATTTCACATCGCTTGTTTCTTGTTATTGTTTGCTGATTTCTTAATTTCTCTTATCTGCTTCATGTTTGATCCTGCGGTGATAATATCTTGATTGCTTGTTATCATCTTACTAAGGCCTTCTATTCACTTGTTATTACTCGTAATCACAGGCTGTTTCTTATACACATTTGCATTTTATCTGACCCAATTTCTCCTGTTTCTGCTTCTGATTTTTTATTTAATCATCATGCTGTGTAATCTCTTGATTGCGCTTGTTATCTGCTTATGACTTTCTAACATTAAATAGACGTTTTTGATGCTCAACCTTTGATGTTTGATTTATTGAATGTGCTGAACAGCTGATGTTCTGGTCCAGATGTTTGATGTTCAATTATCAGGGTTATTGGTTTTGATGTTCTGGTCCAAATGTTTGATGTCCTAGAAACCTTTCTTTTCTCACACGTCATATAAGAAGATACACAAAAGGATTGGGCGGGACCTATCATCTATCTTGCTCACCGATCGCTTCATTTTGTTAGGGGTTTTTGCTGTCGGTTGTCTGCTCATTCGATATCGCTGTTTTCATTGCTGATCGATGCTGCTAGGTTCGAACAGATCCTTGGTAGTGTTGGTCTGGTGGTGTTTATCAATGTCATGGCTAGAACCCTATCACTTTAACGCCTAACTACTCATCAGTAATCATAAATCATATATAGATATGATTGAATATTGGTTAGTTGCCACAATTACCAATCAATATAGCATTGTTCATGCCGCTTGCTGCTGTTTTCGGATTCCAACCACCTTAATATATAGTTTTTATATAGTTTGGGTTTTAAGTGTCTAACTAACTTTTTCACGCCTACACGTGCCCTTGACACCTTCCTTTTCTTACACGTGAAATAAGAAGATAGAGAAAATTATTGGGTGGTCTCCTTATGTTTTCTATTCCTCAACGATCAATCCTTTGTAGTCGGGGGTTTTTCTGTTAGGTATTACGTGTACGCGGCTGACCCGAGGATTCGGATAAGGTACGAAATCAATACAATACTACGGCTCGGGCCTTAAGAACTTGTCGGTATTTCTAATTGATTTCTAAAACGAGTGACGAGATAATGATAGCAATAATAGTAGTAATAAACGTAACTACGCAGCGGAACAATAATCTAACCAAACAACCAATAAATCGAACTAATCAAACTGAACAATACCCAAAACAGAACCTGTTTGAAGGCTGTTCTTTGACCAGAAAACGGAACAGAAACAGCAGCAATGAACCAGGGAGGGCAGCAGCAGTGCCGGTAGTTCCCTGGTGATCTGCAGCTGCTGAAACAAAGGGCTGTTGGTCACTGGTGGCGGCAAAACAGCAGCAGTAAACTGCTGTCGTTCTTTCGGCAGAAACACAAACACAGGCACACGAGAATAATAATCAAAATAGTAAAGAACACAGCGATTTAACGTGGTTCGGTCAAGGATTGACCTACTTTCACGGGCTACGAACCAGGGTTTCTTTTTATTTCTTTCAAGACTTAAGATTACAAGTACAATATGAGGGTATTTATAATAAAAGACAAATAAAACTTAACATAAATAAGTTGAGGCAGATTAGGGTTAGGGCCGGCTGCCCCTAACCCCTTTCTGCAGCTGATTTGCGGCTGTTCCAGGGCCCGACCCAGGATGGATCGGAGCCCACAACACAACAATCTCCCACTTGGGCTTCGAAACATCTTCACTAGTCCTCCACATCAATGCGTCAAACACTTCAACCTTATGCGTGAAACATTTGCAACTGCACTTGTCTTGTACTTCTGTAATCTTGAACCTTTATGAAGAGAACCCTTCATACCACCTGATCCGTAGCCGCCTTCATCTGCAATTAACCCTGAAGGCCAACTGAAGCTACATAGAGCTTCAGTTTATCCAACGTGACAACTTTAGTGAACATGTCAGCTGGATTCCTGTCCCCTTTGATGTTATTCAACTGGATAGTACCATCACTGATTAGCCCCTTTATGAAATGATACCTCATATGAATGTGCTTAGTCTTCCCATGATAAACTGGATTCTTTACAAGTTTTACAGCACTTTCATTATCACAGTACAACGGATACTCTGCTTGTTTTCTATCTAATTCACCCAGAAAAGTTTTCAACCAAACAAGCTCTTTACTAGCCTCAGCGGCTGCCATATACTCAGCCTCTGTAGTTGAAAGTGCCACACTCTTTTGGAGCCTAGACATCCAACATATTGCAGTATCACCCATAGTAAACACATACCCTGTTGTACTCTTATAGGTCTCTTTACATCCACCCAAATCTGCATCAGAATAACCTTTGAGAATTGCATCTCTACCCCTAAAACATAAAGCCATCTTTGAAGTGCCCTTCAAATATCTAAGCAGCCATTTAACTGCTTCCCAGTGTTCTCTCCCCGGATTAGACATAAACCTGCTAACAACTCCCACTGCATGAGCAATATCAGGCCTTGTGCATACCATTGCATACATAAGACTGCCCACAGCTGATGCATAAGGAACCTTCGCCATGTCGGCCTTGTCTTCATCTGTCTTTGGAGACTGATCTTTAGAAAGCTTAATATGACTACCCAATGGTGTATTTCAGGTAGTTGTCTTCTCATGATTCATTTTGAATTTCTCTAATATTTTCTTAATATACTTTTCTTGAGATAATATTAAAGAACCGTTCTTCTGATTCCTGGTGATGCTCATGCCGAGTATCTGCTTAGCTGGACCTAGATCTTTCATTTCAAATTCTTCAGACATCTGTCGTTTCAACCTATTAATTTCTGACATGTCTGAACCGGCTATCAGCATATCATCCACATAAAGGAGAAGAATGATATAGGAATTCTTGAATTTCTTAAGATAGCAGCAGTGATCCATCTCGCACCTCCTATACCCATTTCTGCCCATAAAATCATCAAACTTAATATACCACTGTCTGGGCGCCTGCTTCAAACCATAAAGACTCTTCTTTAGTTTGCACACCATGTTTTCCTTACCAGCTATCTGAAAACCCTCTGGTTGTGCCATGTAGATATCCTCCTCAAGGTCGCCATGCAGAAAAGCTGTCTTTACATCTAGCTGCTCTAAATTTAAGTTTTCTGCAACCACGATACTAAGCACCAGTCTGATTGTAGTCATTTTAACCACGGGAGAAAATATTTCATTGTAATCAACCCCGTGCTTTTGTTGGAACCCCTTAACTACCAATCGTGCTTTGTATCTCTTAGTTCCATCACTTTCATCCTTGATTCTATATACCCATCTGTTTTGAAGAGCTTTCTTCCCCGTGGGAAGTTTAGTAAGAACCCAAGTTTGGTTCTTTTCAAGTGAACCCATTTCTTCTTTCATTGCACGCTCCCACTGAGACGAATCTTTCACACGGATGGCCTCTGAGTAGCATTGTGGTTCACCATTTTCAGTGAGAAGAAGATAATTAACTGATGGAGAATATCTCTGAGGAGGTACAGACGTTCGAGTAGACCTCCTAACCCAATGTGAAGTATTTGAATTTCCTGAATCATTTGATGGTGCGGACTGTTCATCCACAGGATCTGAACTCCCACTATCAAAGAGATCTTCTTGTTCTTCAAATTCTTTCTGATCATTATCTTCAGTTTCTGAACTTTCTTCTTCTGCATTTTGATTGTTTTCTTCAGTGTTCTGACTTTCTGTCTCTGACCCATGGCTTTCTGAATTCTGGTTATCATCTTCAAACACCACCTGATCTTTACGAGTTTTTGGTATGGTTGAATTCTTGTCTTTGTAAAGTTTAGTTTCATTAAAGACCGGATCTCGACTCCTGATAGTTTTCCTGGCTTCAAAGTCCCAAAGCCTATATCCCATCGATTCAGATCCATAACCAATGAAGGTACATTTCTTTGCCTTAGGATCAAGCTTATCCCTCTCAAAGTCTTTTACACCAGTATAGGCATCACAACCAAATACCTTTAGATGTTTGTAACTAACCTCCCTTCCAAGCCATTCCTCTTCTGGTATTTTGAAACCAAGAGGAACCGAAGGTCCTCTGTTTATCAGATATGCAGCAGTGTTAACTGCATCAGCCCAAAAGGTTTTGGGAAGCCCTGCATTCAATCTCATGCTCCTGGCTCGTTCATTCAACGTCCTGTTCATTCTCTCAGCTATTCCGTTTTGTTGGGGAGTACCGGGAACCGTCTTGATCATTTTGATTCCTCTTTCAGCACAGTAATTCACAAATTCATTGCTGATATATTCCCCTCCATTATCCGACTTTATACACTTCACCTTCAGATTGGTTTCCATCTCAACGGCTGCTTTCCATTTCTTGAAAACATCAAACACATCATACTTGTTTTTGAGAAAATAAACCCATACTTTGCGCGTCGCATCATCAATGAAGGTAACATAATAGCTGGAGCCTCCTAATGATGTTACAGGAGTTGGTCCAAACACATCAGTGTGGATAAGTTCAAGTTTTTCAGCCTTAGGTGTCTTTCCCGTCTTCACAAAAGTAACACGTTTCTTCTTGCCAAGCACACATGGTTCGCAGAATCCGGCTTCAAGTTCTACTTTCTTCAAGTTTGGGAATTTACCTCTTTCTGCTAACATCTTCATGCCTTTCTCACTCATATGACCAAGTCGTTGATGCCACAAACTAGATTGACTTGGTCCACTGGTTACTGCATTCACATCACCTGCCGGTACCTCAACCATGTATAAAGTACCTTTCTTTTTCCCACGAGCAACTACCAAGTTTCCTTTGACGACTTTCCATTGTCCACCCCCGAACAACACATCATAACCTTGGTCATCTAATTGCCCAATGGAGATTAGCATCTTCCTCAACTTAGGAATTACCCTAACATCTTTCAGTGTCCATGTATTTCCTAGAGGAGTCTTCAAATCAATGTCTCCCATCCCAGTAATATCCAGAGTCTGATCATTAGCCAAACGAACTTTGCCAAAGTTTCCTGTTCTCAAATTCTTCATCTTCTTTGAGCTAAAGGTAGCATGAAAAGAAGCGCCAGAATCCATGATCCATGACTCAGTGGTGTTCTCAACGCAACAAATAAGAGTATCATCATCTGTATCATCCGTAGCAGCGTTAACCTCTTTCTTTTCTTTAGATGTCGATGGTTTGGGACATTGACTTCTAAAGTGCCCGGTCTCCTTGCAATTCCAGCAAGTAATATCTTTTCTTGGTCTTGATTTACTTCTTCTCTTTGATTTAGATCGGCCCCTGTTACCTCCTCGTTCGTTCTTCCTTCCTCTGCCTTCAGTACTCAACAAGGAACTAGAAGACTCACCAGTGCTCCTCCTTCTAATGTCCTCACTCATAATGAGGTCGCGAACTCCGTCAAGTTTAAGCTTAGTGTTTCCAGACGAACTACTAACTGCTTTCAGGTAACGAGGATAACAATAGTAAGGCTAGGACTTCATCATCGAATTTGATATCGACAGACACTAGGCGAGAAATAATAGAGTTAAAGTTGTTAATGTGAGTGTTAACAGAACCACCTTCTTTTAGTCTCGTGTTTACAAGTTCCCGAATAAGAAAGACCTTGTTGGCTGCGGACGGCTTCTCGTACATGTTAGACAGTGCATCCATGACGCCTTTGGCTGTCGTTTCCTTCAGAATGTTAAAGGCAACATTCTTTGTCAGCGAGAGTCTAATCACAGCAACAGCTTTCCTATCAAGTGCAGCCCAATCAGCATCTTTGGTGTTTTCAGGTTTATCACCCAACAACGTTGCACTCAAATCTTTCTGAACAAGTAAGTCTTCAATCTGCATCTTCCACCATCCAAAGTCGACGCCATCAAACTTCTCGATTCTCGTTTTACCCTCATCAGCCATAATACCGGAGATCAAAGGATGAGAGCAACCTGGCTCTGATACCACTTGTTAGGTATTACGTGTACGTGGCTGACCCGAGGATTCGGATAAGGTACGAAATCAATACAATACTACGGCTCGGGCCTTAAGAACTTGTCGGTATTTCTAATTGATTTCTAAAACGAGTGACGAGATAATGATAGCAATAATAGTAGTAATAAACGTAACTACGCAGCGGAACAATAATCTAACCAAACAACCAATAAATCGAACTAATCAAACTGAACAATACCCAAAACAGAACCTGTTTGAAGGCTATTCTTTGACCAGAAAACGGAACAGAAACAGCAGCAATGAACCAGGGAGGGCAGCAGCAGTGCCGGTAGTTCCCTGGTGATCTGCAGCTGCTGAAACAAAGGGCTGTTGGTCACTGGTGGCGGCAAAACAGCAGCAGTAAACTGCTGTCGTTCTTTCGGCAGAAACACAAACACAGGCACACGAGAATAATAATCAAAATAGTAAAGAACACAGCGATTTAACGTGGTTCGGTCAAGGATTGACCTACTTTCACGGGCTACGAACCAGGGTTTCTTTTTATTTCTTTCAAGACTTAAGATTACAAGTACAATATGAGGGTATTTATAATAAAAGACAAATAAAACTTAACATAAATAAGTTGAGGCAGATTAGGGTTAGGGCCGGCTGCCCCTAACCCCTTTCTGCAGCTGATTTGCGGCTGTTCCAGGGCCCGACCCAGGATGGATCGGAGCCCACAACACAACATTTTCGTGGTGGTTTTCTGCTCATTAGGTATCGCTGTTATCATTGCTGATTGATGCTGCTAGGTTCGAACAGATCCTTGGTAACGTTGGTCTGGTGGTGTCAACGATGTCATGGCCAGAACCCTATCACTTTAACGCCTAACTATTCACCAATGTTCATAAATCATATAGATATGATTGAATCTTGGTTAGTTGCTGCAATTACAATCAATCTTGCATTGTTAATGCCACTTGTTGGATGATTGCTTTACTGTACAGGGCATGGATTTCCAAGTTTAATTTCTATAATTAGAACTTTACCTTCAAGTTAACACCATGGGTGTTGGATGATTGTTTTTCTGTACAGGGCATGGTTTCATAGGCCCATTCTAGACCTTCACAACTTGAATAGTGTCTTAATTTGAATCCTATCTTTTGTATACTATATGAAAGTTTAAGGTTGTACTCATCGTTCTGTGCTTTATTCCACATCCACAAAAAGACTTTTCTCAATAGATTTCAGATATCACAATTTGTTTCATCCGAGGAACTGTTGACTTCTTTGCGTGATATGCTGAAATCTATTAAGGAGGTTCCCCACATACTTAAGAAACAGCAGTCTTCTTTTTTCTCTGTTATAACAAGCTAATTGCTTTGACTGATTTGCAGGGGTATGTTGTTGTATACCCTGGATGTACTCATGCTGACCATAAATATACCACTCCTAACTTCTAAAGTATTAATTTCTGTATATTTTTATGTGTGATATTGAGTGGGATGTACTGATTACGTTGGTTTTTTTGTTTGCTTGTTACGTGTGTGATCCAAAATTCCTGGAGTTGCTTACTCATGCTGACCATAAATATACTACAATCCTAACTTATAAAGTATTGATTTTTGTGCATTTATATTTGTGATATTGATTGGGATTTACTCATAACGTTGGTTTGTTTGGTTGTTATATGTGTGATCCAAATTTCTGGAGTTTCTTTGCAAGAATACTGTATTTTTGCAGTTTAAGTACCTTTGATGCCTTTATCATGTAATTTTCTCTCCATCCTTTTCATTTCTTTGTCATGTAAGAAATCCAACTTCTCGAGTTCAGTATGGTGGTGATTGGACTGCCTTTCTGAAGGTTATCATCGCTCTTTATCAAATTTTGCATTCATCATGCATTTATGGATTAACATTTATCAAATTTTGTAATAGACTGTTCTGTATCTTGATCATTTTGGAACTAAAGATAGTTTATTACATCATATCAGTTTTCTTACTCCCTTTCAATAGTGCTTCATAAATACCGTTTTACTTCTTTGTATGTGTGTTTCATTCTCTTGACAAAAGTATTTCTTCATAACAAAATGCAGTTGAATGACCATCACATGGATACTTTGTATGCGTGTTTCATTCTCTTGACAAAAATACAGTGAAGGTGAATTCTTCCTGTTAATCACACTGCTTAACAGGTGTCACCATTGGAACATGCACATCTTCCTTACATGTCTGGAGACAAATTGCTTCCACAAGTTTATATAAATCAAATAGTTATGTTATGTTCTTTTTTATCACGTCTGACTTTCTCAAGCACTTCAATGAAATGAAAATATGCTCTCTAGAGAAGCACTTTGAGCCCTATTTAGTTTCTTATAGTCCTTTGATATCCATGAGTAAGTAACCTATGGATCTAAGTTAATCATTATTGGGATTTGCTCACTAATAGAGGTTATCAGTTTAAGTACAAAAACTAATTTGAGCTTCCTAGCAAAATATTATCTTTATAGCTTTGTACTGAGGCAGCATCTGATTTTGCTTCTGATTTTGCACTCACTTGACCCAGATATATGTGGATGGTCATTTATATCAAGTGTGCTACACAACTTGTAAGATTTAGAGTTTCTAGAACATATCCATGTCTAACAAGTTACCGTTTCTTATCACTGATAAACATCGGTTGGATAAAGTCAAATACTACACCATCGGTGTGCTAAGACCGACATTAAATACCTGGAGGAAATTGAATTTTTATACAGGTAAGCTGACAATATCTTCAACTCGTTTTATTTGCATGCACAAGTTAGGCCGCGGCGCTGACTGTCAGCCGGTCAGCGTGTTTGATAATCGCAATTTTGTGGTCTGACCGGGTCCGGAGCTTCTGACCCAGACCCTAGAAAACAAGATTCTGACCCAGACCCAGACCCCTCCGCCAACCCCTCGGCAATCGGCCTCCGTCCGCGGTCTTCCCACCCGTCGGCGACCCTCGTTGCACCACCCTCTTCCCATCCCTCTGCGCAACCCCCTCCTATCACCGCCCTCCCTCCGCCGTACTGATCAGACCTGGAGTAGTGGTGGCGTTGGTTGTTAGATGGTGGTGGTGGGTGGCGTACAATGGTGGTTGTTAGATGCTGCTGGTGGTGGTTGCGGTGGTGGTGGTGGTGAGTTTAGGGCAATGAGATTTCAATGTTTTGGAGAGAAAGAATAAAGGTTTGGGGGTCGGTTGCTTTATTGGGCCTGAGTTTTTTTATTGGAGTATTCAAGAGTAAATTACTAATTTTGTGAAAAGTATACGTAACATTATGATCTTATTTTTAAATTTTAGTAAGTACGTTGAGGTCTCATTTGTTTCATATAATTCTTAGAAATTAAAAACTTTTTCATTTAAAATCTTGTTTGGTTGGTGAACGAACTGAATTGGAATTGAAAATTTTGTCCATATTCATTGGAATTTACATTTTATCCACTTGACTCTCGTGAGTCCATTTTCACATGGAATAATCGGGGTTTTTGAAAATGCGATTTGGGGATTTTATCATTCAGCAGAGCATCAGTCAGATACTGAATCAAACAGATAAGTTTCATTCAGATGCAGACTCAGTCAGAACTTCTAACTGGGTCAGCTTCTGATTCAGTCAGATCTTACTAAGTCAGCGGTAATCAAACAGCCCCTTAGTCTGACTTCTTGTATTTGTTGGGCTATTTCCTGGACAGGCACTACTAAGTTATGGTGAGCCATTATCTGTTTTTCACTTCGGGTATATCTATTTTCTGTTATGTCACTCATTTTACTTGTTTGTAGGACTTCACTATGCTCCACTTGCTGATAAGTTTTAACTATGTTGCGTTGAAATAAACATCTGTGTGAATTTAGTCCCGTCTAATATCATTTTAATAGTTATTACTATACTCGCCTGAATTTTCTTAGGATATCAAGAAAGTAAAGAAATCATGTAATTTAAACCCTAAACCTATATTGGCAGGCAGAAATATAGGGGGTTTGAGAGGTCATTGTCCATTCGAACAGCCAAATTATCTGCAAATAGGGTTATTGATACCATTCCAGTGGGTCAGTCTGGGTCAGGCCTGTCAACATGGTTTGGCGGGAAAAAGGGGACTGGTCCAGGAGGTGGGGGGTGATTCGGTTATTTAGGCTTAGTGGGTAGGACTTAGTGGGCAGTTAGCAGCTATATTAGTCTATATATGTGTGTTTTAATGTTCTAGTTTGAGGAGAGAAGGGTTTAGTATTTGAATTCTTGATTTATGTTTGCAGATCAGTCCATCTCGAAGAGGACTACACTATCTGCACTCGTTTCATTTTTAATTCAATCAAACTGACAAAGTTCCTATACGTTATCCAATTTTGACCCTCCAAATTTTAGCAGTCCGTAGTTGAGGTAAATGCTAAAGGGGAAAAAATAAGCATTAGTTGTGCTCTAAGGAAAAAATCATGAATCATAGTTTAAATTGAAAACTTTGGGTTCCACCACTAAGAGGCTGCTCTAAGGAAAAAATCATGAATTATAGTTTAAATTGAGAACTTTTGGTTCCACCATTGAGAAGCTGCTCAAAGAAAAAAAACCCATGAATCACAGTGTAGACAAAATCATACCTCATTTAGCTGATCGTGGTGATACAGAAATGTTATATTCTACAAAATAACATTTCTACAAAATACCTGAATCTCTTGCACTTTTTAGGAAAGCAACTTTCCACTGAATGAAGGAAAAGATTCAAATTTTAATGTCGTATATGCCAACAAAACGTGATTTTTAGTGAAAAGCATTCCAATTTCAAATCAAGAGAGTTTTGTGAACCAAATGGACCTTTAGAGCTCATATTTCACAAGTCAAAAGTTTTTTTTTCTGTTTGGATTTTTTTTCAATTCCAAAAGATGAAATTAACTATCAAACAATCATATTATTTGAGTCATGTATCATCTATATTCCAATGTAAAGTTAATGTCATTGCTACATAACAAGTACAGATGCAACCTATCATTGAGCCAAGCACACGAATTGCCAATCTTTTCACTAGGCAACTCCTTTTTATATCACAAACGACATTAGGTTAAACATGTCTCTCATGCCTAGCTCTAACACTCAAATCTTTAATAATTGAACTTGTCTTGGTTGGTTCACAAACTCGGGGCCGTGATGTATGACTTATTGCTTAACAAGCAACATGGTTTCACGCGGAACATTATAGCCCTTGATGTATAAATTTTTTTTTTTGAGAAAAACAAAAGAAAATTTAAAAACAAAAGTTAAAAAAATTATGTCATTGTTTAATACTTAATGTCTTCACTCATAAGTCATAAGTAATTTTAAGCATATTTTAAATACAAAATATCATTTTGTAAGGAATAAAATTTTGTTACTAACTATTTAATATTAACATGTATAATACACAAATATCTAACCTAGGGAAATGTAAATGTGATGATAAATTATTTATACAAAATTAAGATGAGATATTATTTATTAAATAAATAAAATATATTATAAGATCTTTCTAATTTAAGATAAAGGGAAGCATTATTAAAAAAAAAAGGGTTAACTTAATTTTGGTAAGATAATCATAATAAGATTTTCAACTTGAGTAACTTTGCAGCACGAATAGCTGTTTCACCGACTCGATCGGTTTGCCTGTGTATATAAACCCAATCACACCCTTCCCTCCCAAACACACACGCACACACATACACGACTCCATCTGCATCTCCATCATCTCCATCTCCATTCTCCATGCTCCATCACACACACACACACGCTGTTCGTGAAGCCTCATCGATCATCAGTTGTTCGCCTGCAGTCACTTTGTGTCATGGAGGAGCTAAGCTAGCTAGGTCGAAGAAACAGGATCTTCGATATGATATTCATGCGATTAGGTTGCTTCTCACTACATGCCTTTACATATATATTATCTGACCTACCTAATTCCTTGTTCCTGATGTTTGATTTATTCATCTTATCCGTGTCATGGAGGACCTAATTAAGCTAGGTCGCAGAAACAGAATCTGCGCATCAAGTGTGGTTCACCACATTCGCTACTTCTTACTCGATCGGTATCATATTCATTCCATCACACCTAATTTCTCTTGAAGCCATGGAGGATGTCGATGAAACAAAATCAGCACTTACTACTCCTAAAGTACTCGTCCTTTTAAGGTAAACATGGACTTCCAAGTTTAATTTCTGTTGGTGTTGGATAATTGTTCTTTTTTAACAGGGCATGTTTTCACATGCCCATACCAGACCTTGACAACTTGAATAGTCTGTTAATCTTGTATCCTATCTTTTGTAATATATGAATTTTGTAATATATGCAAGCTTAAGGATGACTTGTACTCATAATTATGTGCTTAATTCAACATCCACAAAAAGACTTGTTTCTTTTAAAAGATTCAGATATGGTTCTTTATTTCAGCTGAAGATTCAGAACTTCTTTAATTCCACACACACACACACACACTCTTCGATCATCACTTATACATCGTAATCGCTAATTATATGACCTAATTTCTCATCGTCAGGTTGATTATTACACGAATTTGCATATATCTGACCTATTTTCTCTTTGTCAGAATCTGTGCTGCATCAGGTGTGATTCAGTTTGTAAGCGGTGCTATATCCATTCCATCGATCAGTACTTTAAACCACTGACAATATCAATACAGGACCTTATTCTGGAATAAGGGTATATATAAAGTAGGTTGGTTCTATATAGCATACTTTTCCATTTGAATTTGTTTTATTCAAAACTTGCACATAAGTGTCCGATGAAGCTTGTTGAACACAGTTATGGAAATCAAAATATGTTATTAAGATATGATATTTTTAATTCAACAGTCAGATTGTTAAAAGAAATGCAGGTTGCATTATTAGTATTTCTTGCCCACATTGGATGTTTATGTCCATTTTCTTTTGTATAGAATAGTAATAATCTTGAAATGAACTGGTTAGTTATCTTAATTTCACTAATCCCTCATATCATAATATGCTTCAACTTGTTTATATGTGTGTTTCGTTCCCTTGACAGAGCTTGTCTCCATAACAAATTGCAGCTGGATGAACTGAGGCACACATATGAAGAATTGCTAGAGGGTTTGGTGGAGGTGCTTAGAATCCATTTTCCAGCATAATATTCTGATTTTACAAATGTTTTATTGCGTTAGTGGAACTTGAAACAAAATTATTCAGTAAGGGGAACTTGAAATAAAATTATCAAGTAACTTTGTGTATCTATAGGCTATTACGCTAATTATGATTATACAACTGCTTAACACGTATCATTAGTGGACCTTGCATGTCTTCCTTACATGTCTAGATACAAATTGCTTCCTCAGGTTCTTTATATGAATCAAATAGGTATGTTGTGTGCTCCTACACTTATGGTGCAGCTTCTAATATGCACTCACCTTGACCTGGATATTTGATGTCATTTATCTCAGGCGCATGCAACACAACAACTTGAAAGGTTTAAAGTTTCTAGAACATATCCGTGTCTAACAAGTTAGCATTCCTAATTATTGATGGCATCAGTCAGATAAAGTCAAATACTACAACCACGAGCGTGCTAAGACCCAACAACAACAGTGAGAGGAAATTGTATTTCTATACGGGTAAGCCGACAATGCCTTAAACTTACTTTATTAGGGTATGCAGTTAGTCTGATTTCACTTGTATATGGCAGGCTAGTTCCAGGACATACACTTCTTAGTTAGGGAGATTTTGTATCCGCCATTCACCTCAGGTATATCTATTTTTCGGTTATGTCACTCATTTTAATTCTCATTTGCAGGACTTCACTATGCTTTACTTACCGGTGTGTTTCAATGTCACGTTAAAAAAATCTGGTACTTGCCTGAATTTGCTTAGCATATCAAGAAAGTAAAGAAATCATGTTTTGGTAGAACCTATACAGCTAAAACTATAGGAGATCTGGGGGTCATTAACCATCTGAGTAGTCAATTTTGTTTGCAAACAGGGTTATCCAACATTATACTGCCAATAGGAAACACATTAAACCTCTTTGAAAGCACATGCTAGTATGCTACTTTTTCTTAAGGGAGTCCATGAATGGTACTTCTGTTTCGATTTTTCTATATGGCATGCCTCATGCATTGTCACAGGTAACTTCCTTTGGTGAAAAAGCGTCAGTATTCAGTAATCCTATTGCAATGCTATGCGTAATCACACTATACATAGTCTGCTCTATCTGCTAAGACTGCCATTCATTCTAGGTACAGCATTCTTGTATACCATGAATAATGTGCGCCAACAACTAAGGCTGTCATCTTGATGAAACTTCAGCTTATTACATCTTTTCACATTCTGAGGTTTAGGACATTATTAGTTGCTTCATTAATCCACATATTACTTTATGTGTGTGCTCCTTTTGGTTGATGGAACTTTTCTTTTTAACAAATTGCAGGGGGATAAACTGAGGCAAAACTTTGGTGAATATATAGTTTAAATTGAAATCTTTTGCTTCCACCACTAAGAAGCGCTCCAAGGCAAAAAGCATGAATTATTGTCAATGCTACCACTAAAGGAACACATTGACCGAGCATGTGATGAAAAGATAACAGTTCAAGATGAGTAATATAAGGTGTCATATTCATCAACCACAATTACGAATACTATAAATCAAGATGAAAACTTTGGTGAATATATATGTTATGATGAACTATAAATTTAAATGAACTCAACGATAGATGAACCCATAAATTTAGATAAAACTATAAATTTTGATGAACATACAAATTAAGATGAGTCTACAACATTTTAAAAAGACACTATTATTTTTAGTTGGGTTGGGGCGTTGGGCCCCAAAACTCCAAAAGAACATTGAGTTGTATGTGTTCATAGTATTAATAGTCATGCTAATCAATTGGCAGGATGTTGTGAAAAAGATGTTAGCTTTTGATGCTATTAATGGTAATTTGTCCGTGTTCTTTCCAGACACGTTTCTAAATCAACCTTGATTTTCATACGTTACAAACCATTAAGCTTATGCGTCCATTTTGTTTCCCTTTGGTTTACTGGAATTATTATGTAGGATAAACGAACAAGAACATCAGCTGTCATTTAAGGTTTAAGTGAACATCGTTTGACTAGGATAGACGAACAAGAACGACAATTAGCTGTCATTTTAGGTTTAAGAACATCGTTTGACCAGCTAGGTACATCTATGATAGTGATCTTAATGTGAACATATAATAATGATCATTGGTTGTATGTGAATGGTGACTGAAGAGTCCAACCAAGTTCTAAATATACAAGTTATGTATGTTATATGGATTTGGAATTTCCCGCATGGTACTTTGGATAGTGTTTAACTCATTTTAAGATAAAAAGTAATTTTGGTATTGAATAAGACAAAAGAAACAAGAATAAGTATGCACGTCCTGTGATGAAAATGTATTAGAATTCGTATGTGAATCCAATGTCTAGTATTTGAGCAAGGCCTCCTTTGTATATAATATGAACCATCATAGCGTTTTAATTGGTGGTTACCGGTTATAACTGACGACAGTCAATAAAAGATTTTCAATAGTAACTCCATCAAACTATTGATGTTTTGTTTTTGAGTAGTTGTCATCTGCCAATGATGATCGAGTTGCTGTAGATCATAGGTTTTTCAAGCAAATACTAATGTTTAATTATACATCCTTTAAAAGGATGCTCTAACCATTCGTATAATCATATGGTTGTAATGTTATGCAGTCGTACAATAAAACTAGAAACTTTTGTGGTAAGCCTGACAATCTAGCGGAAGATCAAAAGGTCTGATCCATTGTATGGAGGCATAAAATGGTTTTGTACGGTCATACTAAGATGAACCCTGTTCATATTGTCTTGATTTTCGTGCCTACTCCACTGAGTGACCTTGAAATGTGAGCTCTAGTTAATGTATGACCGTACAACATTACTTTTTGCACAATTGTATGCTATCTCAAATTGATTTATGAAAGAGGCAATTGTTACTAGCTCATTTGTATCCCTCTATAAGTATTTCCCCGATATATAATACTAAATGTTCTTCCACAAAATGAAAGACTATCGATCCAAAATTATGCACGTCACTTCTACATGTCTTTCAGAAGATGTTTCGTCTGGGGATATTAGTTTTCACTTCTAGAGTATTTTTGGTGTTAACATGTTTGTACATTTTGATTAGTTCTATTTTTCTATTATAGTTATTTATTGAATTATATGAATCGTACTGATAATTTACCTTAAATTAATCATGACCTAATTTACTTTTATTCACTTAGGCATTAATGATTTTTTACATTAATCTATTAATAATCTTTATGTGATCTCGATAATGACTATAAAACTTTTGCATTAAATATAATCCAAAAATATTTGGTCCTTATGGTTAAAAACAAATTATGATTTTGTTCCCTAACCTTTATTTATTTTTTTTGCATATAAAGTCCTTAGTTAACATGTTTACTTTTCCTTCTCAATCTAAAGAGTTAACACTTAACAGATGTTAAGTTTTATATTAAATCCCTAAATTTGCTGTCTTGGCCTTATTATAGCAAAATATAACTCATGTTTATATTTTCGTTTTTCTCTGCTATTAAATAATTACCTTAAATACTATTAACATTATTTAACTCTTTAAAATAAAAATAGTTTTATAATAAATTAAAAAAAATCTTTTTATTGATGTTATTTCTAAAAAACAAATTTTTATAAAATAAAAATTTTTTATAAAACATAAAACTTTTAAAAAGTAAAATTTTATAAACCAAAAATATGAATATTATGATAAGAAAATTTATAAAATGATATATTTAAATATGATTTGTTTTGAAACAAAATGTTTATTTTTTTAGAAAAAATTTTTAAAACAAAAGTTAAAAAAGCTGATATAATTTTTTATTACTTATAGTTATTACTCATACGTAATTTCAATCATAATTTATTTTAAAATATCGTTTTATACTTAATAAAATTTTATTATATTTAATATTTTATTTATTAAACCCGTGTACACGTATTTAGTTTAGTAAATAAATAAATAAAATATATATTTTAAGATCTATCTAAGATAAGATAAAGGAAAGCATTATTAAAAGAAAAGGGGTTAACTTAATTTTGGTAAGGAAATCATTATAAGATTTTCAACTTGCTTAACTTTACAGCACCAATAGTTTCCACCGACTCGGTTTGCCTTTATATATAAACTCAACCACACCCTTCCCTCCCAAACACACACTCACACGACTCCATCTCCGTCATCTCCATCTCCATCTCCATCTCCCACACCCACCCACACACACACACACACATACTAGGTCGAAGAAACAGAGTCTGTACGTCGAGTGTGGTTCACGATATCATATTCGTTCCATCAAACCTAATTTCTCTTGACGCCATGGAGGATGTCGATGAAACAAAATCAGCACTTACTACTCCTAAATATTCATTCGCTCAGGTCGTTTGTTTCTTACTCGACGCATTCATTTGTATTTTCTTCTTTAACCTAATTTCTCTTGTTCCTTGTTATTGATTGCTGATTTCGTTTATCTGCTTGTTAATTACTAGGGCATTCTACACGACTCCATCTCCATCTCCATATTCATTCCATCAAGTTGTTTCTTACTCGCATTTGCATTTGCATTTGCATTTGCATTTTATCTGACCTAATTTCATTTCGCCGGCCTGTTCCTTGTTATTGCTTGCTGATTTCTAAATTTCTCTTTTATCTGCTTCCACAAATTGTTTATATATAATAAGTAGGTATGTTATGTTCTTTTTATCATGTCTGACTTTCTCTATCATTTCATTGAAATGAAAAAACTCCATCTAGAGAAGACATTTGACCCTATGTAGTTTCTTATAGTCCTTCAACATCCATGAGTAAGTAAAGGACGTATTAAGTTAGAATCATTATTGGATCTGCTCAGTTTAAGACTTTAAGTACAAAAACTAGCTTGGGCTTCCTGGCTAAATAATATGTGTATAGCTTTGTACTCAATCAATCTCAAATATGAAATCATGTCAATACATGATTCATGTCACTATTTAGTTAGCATTCATTACTTTCAATCACAACCTTAGTTTGCATAAGATCTGACAAGTGTTGATTCAGCAGCTTTTACAGTACTACTCGAAGTGGATACTTTTAATATACACATTTGACCTAATTAGATGCATTAGACGCATGGTCTTCGTGGTTTACAAATTTCTTACACACATTTGTATACTATCTCACCTAATTTCATTTCGCTTGTCCCTGTTATTAATCGGGCGTTCCTGGTCTTGATGTTTCATCTATTGATTCTGCGCTGGTAATATCTTGATTGCTTCTTATCTTCTTACTAAGGCCTCTATCCGGTAGTTATTACTCGCAATCAATGTATATTCTGTTAATCAGGTTGTTTCTTACACGTATTTTCATTTTTCTTAACCTAATTTCTCCTGTTCCTTGGTCCTGATGTTTGTTTTATTTATGTAATTGTAGAACTTTACATACAAATTAACACCATTGGTGTTGGGTAATTGTTTTTTCTGTATTAAGGCATGGTTTCACAAGTACCAAGGGTGAAGAATTACTGTTAGTTGCTTTACAACAAAACAAATTGGTAATATCATTTTGTTGTCTTTATACACATTGAGCTTGGGATTCTGTATTTACTCATGCCATTGATGTAGATGGTGCAAGTAATGCACCTGCTGTGGAGCTTACAAGGAGTTCAATACATAGTTATGAACAACCATGGCACAGGTGTAGTATACGTTAAGAAGGCCTTCTATTATACAACTCCACCTAATATTTTTGGTTGCATCCTGAAAATTTAGTTAATGATGTCTACTTTAGAGGGCACTGTATGTAAATGCATTGAATAAACAAACTTGTCAAGTAATTGGTGATTTGGTTCTTAATTCCATGCAATTTTTAGCATCTGGGTACAATAATATTAGTTCACAAGTACTAATAAATACTTTTTTCATTTATATTCTTCATATGGCCAACACTTTTTTAAGACCTGTAATTGTACAAGCACAGTACTTATTTCTGGAATGGATGATTGATTACTCTGTAATCTATATTCATTCCATCACACCTTATTTCTTACTCGGTATCAAATTCATTCCATCACACCTAATTTCCCTTGTCGCCATGGAGGATGTCGATGAAACAAAATCAGCGGTTAGTACTCCTAATCGCTATAATATTCATTCGCTCAGGTCGTTTCCTACTCGACGCATTTGAATTTTCTTCTTTAACCTAATTTCTCTTGTTCCTTGTTATTGTTTGGTGATTTCGTAATTGCTTTTATCTGCTTGTTAATTACTAGGGCATTCTTGGTCCTGATGTTTCATCTTCATCCTGCGATGCTGATCCCTTGATTGCTTCTTATCTTCATACTAAGGTGCTGATGTTTGATCTATTCTCCAGTTAAGCCATATTACACAAGTCAAATTAGTGAAGAACCTCTCTTTGCTGCTTTACAACATGACAGTAATATCATAATCTCTCCTTTTAGTATGCTTTGCACTTATCTAATTGATGCTTTTGATTTTAGTGTGGTCATCTGTCTTTTATGGTAAAACATGGACTTCCAAGTTTAATTCTGTAATTATAGAACTTTGGCTACAAGTCAACTCCGTTGGTGTTGGATAATTGTTTTGGTTTTTTTTAACAGGGCATGGTTTCACATGCCCATACCAGACCTTGACGGTATGAATAGTCTGTTAATCTTGTATCCTATCTTTTGTAATATATGAATTTTGTTAATATCTGAAAGCTTAAGGATTCCACATCCACAAAAAGACTTGTTTCTTTTTAAAGATTCAGATATGGTTCTTTATTTCTGCTGAAGAACTGTTGACCTCTTCATGTGATACACTTAAATCTGTCAAGGATGTTCCCCACGTATCAAGATGTTTGAACTAACGAAGGTGCAAAACAGGTTTCTTTTTCCTCTTTCATCACAACAGCGAAGACCCGGAGGAATTTGTATTTATATACAGGTAAGCCGACAATGCCTTAAACTGACTTTATTAGCATAAGCAGTTAGTCTGGCTTCTTGTGTATGTCAGGCTAGTTCCTTCAAATGCACTTGGTTATGGTGAGCTAGTATCTTTCATTCACCTCGGGTATTTCTATTATTCGATTACGTCACTTGCAGGACTTCACTATGCTCTACTTGCCGAGTTGCCGATGTGTTTCAACTATGTCATGCTAAAAAAATATCTAGTACTTGCATGAATTTTCTTAGGATATTAATAAAGGAAAGAAATCATGTTTGGGTAGAACTGGCAGAACTATAAGGGGTCTGAGAGGTCATATTGACCATCTCACCCGTCAACATTTTTTTTTTTTTTTTTTTTTTTTTTTTTTTTTTTTTTTGACCCTCCAAATTGTCACCAGTAGTCCAGTAGAGTAGTTGGACTGCCTTTTTAAAGGTAATCTTTGCTCTTTGTCTCATCATTCTACTATATATAGTTCCACTTAGTACTATTTTAACTGTAAAAATGGCATAGTGCTCAAGATAATTTGTTAATATCTGCTTCAAGACTCTAGAGCCAGGAAGTTCATGTTAACCATCTTCAGCTAGTTGTATAAACAATCTATAGTTGTTGATTATTTACATGCATGTAGTTGAGGTAAATGCCAAAAAGACGAAAAAAAAATCCTATTGTGGCCTATATTGAAAACTTTTGGTTCCACCACTGAGAACCTGTGTTAAGGAAATTGCATGAAAAGTATTACTTGTACAAGGACAAATCTATTCTTTTAGTTTGGACTAGGCTTTGCAAAACAATGGAGTCTTGTAGGTGTAACTTTGGCCTCCTTTATATAGAGTATGAACCACTAGAACAATCACTTATAATTGTGAACGGTTGGACAATTATATCAATAGAAATTCTTTAGCAGCAACTCCATCACACTACACACTACTGATGTCGTGCCTATATTGGTGATAGATAATCAATTAGATGCAATTGATGGACATGAACAATTGCTACTGACATTTAATTGGCACTAAAACTTAGTTGCTATTGAAGTTGTTGTTAACCTAGTTACCATTAATGATTTAGTTGTTGGCTGTGTTGTAAAAATCGGCCTAGGCGGCCGATTAATCGGTGATTAATCGGTAGTCGGTCCATTACCTTGTCGATTTTATCTAATCGGTACAAAAAATCGGTAGTCGGTCCTAGGCGGCAATAATCGGATTTCACCAAAATTTGAAATTTTAGTACAATTTACGGTAAGAAATAATAGTGATTGAATCAATATTAACAACTTTGACTTTAAAATTAAAAAACCAGCAATAAATTAAATGACATTCAATTTAGGAATATGAATTACGTGCCTTTTAATATGGTAAATAATTGATATTTAACTTAAATATGGAATTAATTAATTAAGTTGTTTTTGTGTTCAAAATTAAATATGAAATTTATTTATTAAGTTGTTTTTGTATTCCAGATTTACGGATGAAAATAAATACATTATATTCTATCTAAAAAGTATAAATATGGAAATAATTTAATACTTGATATTCTAATTATAAAAGATAACCATTTTCAATAAATTCAACCATATTTATCATATTGTTTCAAATGTTAGTTTATGGTCATTTATGTCATTTTTTAAAAATTTAATATATTACATACTTACCATACTGATAAACATTTAAATATATTCTTTTAGTTTTTAAACTATTTGTAATTACCAGTTATTTATTAATCTATTTGTCTTACAAAATTTATTTATTTTTTATATTTAGCCATACATCCTATCAATCATAATATTTTTTTTAATTAATTTTATTTAATAATCATTTATTTTTATTCAGTAATAAAACATTTAAAGAAATCAATTAAATATTCAATGAATCATTACTTTCTTAAATTCAACCTCCTAATAATATTATACAGAATTATATGTTGCTAGCACAAACTTTTATGCTTTAAAAATTAAATACACCATATTATATTTATAAAAATTATATGTAATCAATGTTTAATGGAAGTCTGATTGTTTAAATCATCCGTGTATCAAACGGGCTCTAACCTATTAAATAATAAACCGACCATACTACGAATCATATGGTAGTTACGTGTACTCACCGTATCATAAGCTGTTTTTCTTCTATATCATATTTGGGTTGCTATATCTTTTAATTTTAAATTTCGATGAAAACTATAACATTTATTTATGTTAGATTTAACTTGTCTATATTTTGTTCAAAAATATTAGAGGGTAATACATTTATCTATGGTTACTTATATTTAGATGTATGAATGGTAATTAATAATTAATACCTGACAGTTATACCTAAAACTCGAAACATTTGGAATGGACAATGGGCGGGTATTTGAATGTAAGATGGGTTATGAAACTAGTTATAAAGATTTTTACGGGTAGGGATGTATCACGATACCCGAATTATATTGTTGGCTCGTAACAAGCATGTTTTTTAGTTTAACCATATCCGTAAACATTTATTTTCTTTATCTTTGGGTTGTACTGTAATCTACTAATCTACTAACTTTTTAGATTTGTAAAGTAGTAAAAATATTCATGTGGGAATCTTACCTGATAATTTTAACAAACTAACATGCATTATCCAGTACCCACATTATACCCCAAGCCAAACAAGTAACGAATAACCATATTATTGACTTGTAGAAGATACTATTTACACCATTTACACCGAGGTAGGAAAAACTATATTACTCGTCTCATTACCAAATACCAATATTCCCCATTTAGATCTCTCTCTCTCTCTCTCTATCTATCTGTCTATCTATATATATATGTGTGTGTTATTTATATGTTCGATGCAGTGATTAAATTATTTTTGTTAATTAGCCGAGTAGTATTGTTTATTACGATAACTCATTAACCCAACTAGTGGTCCCCCAGCAAGCCACGTCACCACTGTAAGTTAGAGTTACAGTAAATTTTAAAAAATATATAGCAAGACTATACTTAAATTAAAGATATTAAAACGATCTATTCAATGATATAATTTGTTATAAAAATGAACATCATATAAAAAAAGTTAAGAAGGTTTAAAAAGTGGGTGAAGTTTTTTTAAAAAGGAAGAAATTTTTAAATGATGAAAAAAATCGTTACATCAGTAGTGTAACGTGGTGTAAATATCAGTTATACTATATAATTGTGATGTAAGTGTTTGCTATTAGGGTTAACAAGTTTGCAATAAACAAAGGTTAACAAATGAACCTTACCTATGTATATATATATTAAATCAATGTTAAATATGTGTATATTTATATGTTCGATGTAGTGATCAAATTATTTTTGTTGATTAGCTGAGTAGGATTGTTTCATTTCGAATATTCGCATGTCATGGGAGAGTTTTAACATCAAACAGATTGAAATTTGTTCATATGAGAATAATGTATTTTCTATACATAATAAAACAGTGATTTTTAAGACAAGCTTCACGTTTCTATGCATCCTAAGGATTGTTTTCCGGTCTTTCTCTCATATAATATGTGTACTTAAAAATCATCGTTCTTTCTGTTTTAGCTTACAATCAAATCATAGTTTTCTTATATTTCTGTGCAATCGAATCATCGTTTTCTTTTTCGAAAAAAACTCTCTTGTTCAAAATTTTATTTTTTAATTTTTTAAATGATTGAATATATGCCAAGTTTGTTCTTTGTTTTTATAAACATCTTTGAAAAAGATATGATTACTTACTTCATGTAAATATTGTTAAAAACCTTTGGTTAGTCATAGTATACAAACACCCCACATTATAAATCGATACCCCAATATGCATCGTATAGCACCATTCGTGGCGTATAGGGTCGAAGACGTTGAAAAAGATGAAAATTCTGGGGGGGTCGTTAGAGAGTGATACTATACAACCCCTTATGCGACACATATAGGGGTATACGAGGCGTATAGCAAATTTTAACACTGACTACGAGGAAATAATTAAAGGGGATGTCAGAGGGGTTGGACGCCCCGTATAGGATTATACGATCTTCCTATACGCTGCGTATTGTGTTATACGACCCGTATAAAAATCCGGGATAATTTATAGTTGAGTTGTCTTAATAACCACACCCTACATGTTTTCTTAAAGGTCATAGATAATCGAATTTACATATGTTTTATTCTAATAATCATACTTTAACATCATAAAGCTTGTGACGTATGATTACCTTTTATTTTCTCCTTTAGAAAAACAAATTTTCAAAAAATGAAAATTGGAGATTGTGTTGCAACGCAATTCCCTCCATGTGAGGGTATGGGTACGTCACCACGTGTATGGCCGAGATCTCCTCATTGGTTGCTTTCCGACCACCTTAACTTTAGAGGAACGTAACGCATACATCAACGGCTATTGTGACTCCAACGGCTCCGATCAATCAACGGCCACGATTGAATAGACGGCTACCGCCCAGGTAATATCGGGATCTTTAGGGGACTTTTAAGATTCCTATATAATATTATTTTGTGACGTCAAACGGTCGTCGCTAAAATGCAGGCAGACTAATTGAGCATTGTGGTTGATTTTTAGACTCTTGTGGTTTTGTTATTTTTATATCCGCTTCATCCAATGGTTGATCAGATATTGGTTGGATTATAATTTTACGGTTCTTGTTTATCGAGCGTGTGAAACCTCTTTTTTTAAATAAATTATTTATTTGAGGTTATGGTTCTCGAGGTTAGAAAAAGAAAAGAGAAACAAGCATGTATGTTAATACAAAATCACTTTTTAAGTAGGGAGTTTGTAGTAATCATATAAAGATTCGTATGTAAATCATGTGATAAAATTAGATTTGTATTGAACGTCTCTGAATAAGAACTTGTCTCTAAAATTAGTTTTGTATTGAATGTCTCTAAATAAATACAAATACTTTATGTGTTTCATACGTACATATACTATAAAATCTTCAACAAAACGGATTAATGTATTTGGCAAAGGACTACAAGTCCAAATACATTTATATAAACGCAATAATTTAGTAACAAATTATCTTGTATGAATAAATGACTTGAACACTCTTTTATTGAATTATTTGAAACCCAATGTATGAATGTATGATCATGTTATTGTAGTGTGATGAGACCTAGAGTTATTGGTTATTGACAAATATATTGGTAGAGAGTTTGGTATTAGTGGTTGGAATGATAGATCTCTTTCAAAAGCAGGGTTATGATTTTGTTGGGTGATGATAGCTTTTTCTGGTTTGCTTGTTGATGTTCAAAAGTAGCAAGTTTATTTGGGTTTTAAATTAAACATGTAAATAACTTTGAGTATATATTAAACTACTAGGTTATAGACCCGTGTAATACACGGGTTGAACAAATAAGCATATTTTTAAGAAATTACATGCGTTAACTATAAATCTTTAAAAATTTCTACTTTATACACAACATTTGTTGTTTTATTTGTAAATCTATCATCTTTATCTAATATTAGTAGTTTAACTTAATGTTTACTTTTAGATCTGGATAACATCACATATAATTGATCATATAGGAATTCCAGTTGTCTGAAAAACAAACCAACCTTTAACATTGATTGTCATTGCAACACACATTAAATTTGAAAACTATCTTCTCTGCTTCTATGACTTGAGTACAAAGTGATTTGATTTGTGATCTTGTTCGATTACATAAATCACTTCTCTGATCAATATTTCTCAATAAAAATACTGAAACACCTACCTTTAGTACTAAGCGTTTATTTGGAATACCCGAATTTTTTAAGCAATTTAGAACATCAGGTGGGTACATATTTTCTTGTAAAGTATCATTCAAAATATCTATGTTAACAAAGTTGTAGCATTTTGTCACCATTGTGTTATTATTAAAACAAACCTTATGTGCACTTCTGACATTTGTATGTAAAGAAATTTTAAGCTAACATTGGGTTTATGTACAAACAGACACTCCCGCATATGTGAATTCAAAAGTTTTTAATTTTTTTTTAAAACACCACCTTGAAATTTGTACCCTGCATTGAAAAATAAAAAACAAACTATAAGTTGAATGATGTAAAATGCTGAGATATAAAATTTGGGTTTTTGAAAAAAAAAAAATTTCTCATCTATGACTATAAACTCTGCAGAGTAAAAATCGTGTGGATACATGAAACTTGATCGTTTTCATAGGCTACGTAATTTTATGGTATAGTCGTACTTGAGAACATTAAGATGTTTCAAAAATATATTTATTTGGATTCCATCACTATGTTTTGTTAAATGATAAAGAAAAATAGTCATAGAGTGAGGTATTAGTAAACAATTAAAAATGTATAATGATGGAAGGTTATTATGACATTGTTAATATATATTTGACTAAAATATAAATATTAAAATTTCATTTTATTATTTATTGAAACTTACAATTACAATCAATAATTAATTACGAATTTAAGTAAAATATAAATATTTATGTTTTCATCTATTTATTATGATATTTAGAAAGTTATAAAATTTTAAAATTTGAAATTAAAATATTAATTATAAATGGTATAAACTTAAACATAGAAAGTATTAATTATTTTATTATGAGCGGGAAAATAAAAGATAAGGAGGGCTAAAAAGCTGCAACATGTACAAAGTCATTTTTATTTATTAGAAGTAGGATTTTGAAGAAGAAAATAGTAAGATGAAAAATTGCTTCCAATTTCATGTTACTTAATGGCTTAGGAATGACAACATCATTTCGTGGATCAAAACACATGGAATCATGTTCTTCCTTATCAATAACGATAACTAATTTTTTTAAAATATATGTAACAAGTTTATTATATACTAAAGATTTTGAAAATTAATTAACGGGCTAGTTTGATTTAACGAGATGACATTACAAAATACAAGAATGGAATAACCGAAGTAATAGATTAAGACATGAAATAACATGATCCATACTTATTCATTATGTTAAATCATTACAAGATAATTACAGGATATCCATAACCATAATCATAACAGACATATATTTCATTTAATTTGTTAATAAAAAATTTATTAGTTTATATATTAATATTGTATGTGAGCATAGATAAATCTACATATGTATTTTACTTCTAGCTAGAATGTAGTTTGATAAAAAAGAAAAAAAACTAATAACAACTTATTTTTGCAAATATAACAAATTATCTTAAATTTAAAAATTATTCTATATAAAATTAAACTTTTATGGATTTGATTTTACTATAACTCTTTGGAA
Organism: Flaveria robusta; assembly: GCA_025506415.1. Taxonomy (NCBI): domain Eukaryota; kingdom Viridiplantae; phylum Streptophyta; class Magnoliopsida; order Asterales; family Asteraceae; genus Flaveria; species Flaveria robusta. The sequence goes on along the minus strand of CM046476.1, from coordinate 26,084,786 downwards.
GAGTAAAATAAGGTTTGTACGAAAAGTGATCAGTTACAAAGATTTCGCAAATTACTAAAGATCTCACAAAATATTCAAATTTATACAAATATTTGAAGTTTTCACAAATATTTGAAGTTTTCGCAAATACTTAAAGTTTTAGTAGAAGCATTAATTTTTGCATTTAACTAAATGTTTTAAAAAGTTTTTGCTAAATCTAAAAGTTATTATGCACAATACATGAACTTAATTATTGAAATTGTAAAAATGAAAAGGTTTGTAGAGGATTCTGAATTTGCGAGAGAATCATCGATGACACTTGAATCATCGGTCATTTCTAGGGAGAGAATCTAAAAGGGCTGAGAGAGGCGAAGGAGGAGATGAGATATATTAGTATCAGACGGATGAAAGTCTCATGGTGGTAGCAGAAGAAAAGGAAGGGGAACGAGGAGTGACGATACCACTAAGAAGAGCCGCAAATAGTTAACCTCCATGAGATGATGACGGCGAGCAGATTCCTCGAGCTTAATGGAAATTTGTCTATGGGAGACCTTGGTTGGAGATGAATTTGTGTTTTCGCTATAGGGGGTACGAGTTTGAGAAGCCATGGTTTGGCTAAATAGAAGCCATTTGGGATGAGAAAAAGTCATGTATTGGCTATAAGATTCCTAATGAGCTTGTAGCTCGGCTAACAGCCTAACACGACATATAAAATAGTTTGCAGATTCGTAGATGAACTGACTTAGATATCACTGATGTGTCATGTGTGTTCTTAGAATGAGATGAGAGTAGGGACACATAGGATTATTTAGACTAAATTCATATGTGTATCTCATTCATACACCAACTTGACTATTAATAGCCTTACATCAACATAACATAAAATTACTACTAACATCACAATTCTAAATTTAAGAGATCATGATCCACCGATACTACTAACAATTCAACACCTAACAATTAAATATAATTTAGACTTATGTTTCTGAAACTCTAAAAGTACAACTTCTTGCATTTATACTCGTCATTACAACGAAACCCATAGTAGTCCAATATAGATCCTTAAAATTTATCGCAATTTTACCATACATAAACTCCAACCATATTCATTAAGTTCCCAGAACAATTTAACAGTTTTAAAAACATGGCACTAACAATCTAAAACAAATAATCAATTCCCTATTAGGGTAGCTTAATAAAATAATAAACAGGTGTCATACGTTCATGTTATACTTTGATATTATAAAAACAATAATAGACTCATTTAATAAATAATAAAAGAAGTAGCCGTTGTAGATTTTCCACTATTTAAAGATACCTTGCGTTGATGTACGGGTGGTTCAATCAGCTTCTGTAAAAACTAACAAAACCTCTATCTTGGGTCTTCTTCCTCAGATCCCCTTTTATACGATCACTTTCCTCATGATTTAATAATCTTCATTCAATAGTCATATATCATAATTAACTAGTTAGATTTTGTGTTTTTAATCTATGTATATTAGTTTCAGCGATTTCTGAGCTTTTGATCTGTGTTTATTTGAGATCATTCACAGATTCACCTCGTAAATTTGTTATCTGTTGTTTCTATTATAATCTGTTAACTTTTTTGTTATTAATTTGGAGTTTGATTATGGAGGCAATTATGATGAAATCAACCGGAGATTACAAGCACAGGATCGGAAATTCAAAGAGGAATTTGGTTACTAACCGTAGTTTATACTCATATCCATCTGATGATTTGCTGTTAGCGACTTTTCTCGCCGGCGGTCACTTCGCCGGAGGTAGTTTATTGCCGATGCCTCCGGCATCTCTCTCTCGTTCTTATCCGCCGGCGGTTTCAGTTTTCCGACCACCGCAGAACCTCCAGAACAACCGTCAACAACCGCCTCTTCTTCCTCTTCCGATCTCAGTTCCGTTAAATCACCAAATATGCAGATCTACCGTAGTAATAGTATTTGCAACAATAATATTCGATCATCGCCTCCTCGAATCAACAAAAGCGTAAAAAACCGAGGGCGAGATCCTTCTCTCACGCCGAAGAAATCGAAGAATCAGAAGAAGAATTCGAAGAGAGAGGAAGTGGATCTGACTCAGCCGGTGACGACGGAGGAAACGGTGGCGCCACAGCCGGAAAAGCCTTCGTCGGAATCGTCGATCGATCAGATGATCGGACCAGATCCGAAGGATCTACCGAAGGATGTTGTTTCTAGGGTTTTTTCTTCATCGATTAATCATGTTGATGAGTTTTCAGGTTCTGTAGTGTTTACTCCTTCTCCACCGCCTAGCAGCTTGCCTTTGCCGACTTTTTCAATCCGGCCAAAGCTCATTTGCACCGCCGAGGCTGCGGCGGTGTCGGCCGGCGTCGACGCCGGAGCTACAGACAGTCTCCGGCGACTTCTTCGCCTTTGATAAGTGATAAGTTTTGTTGGTTTATGCATGCCACTGTAGCCACATAAAAGAACAAAAAGAGGGGAAAAAGGCTGTTATTTGATGCTTTTATTCGTCTTCTTTATATTGTTGTCTGTTTTAAATTAAAAAAAATGGTGAATTAGGGTTCTTGTGTTCTATTTTCTGCAATCTGTGTTCTTGCCTGAGTTTTTTTTTCTTGGCGAAGCACATTACTGATTTTCGATTTGTGATGAAATGTTTCAGTGTTGATTTTAAGTTTGTAATAAATGTTAATCTTGTAACAATTATAAATGTATGGTATTAATTTATTCACTTTAACTTTGTTGTTACCGTTTTAATTTACAGTTATGTTATTATGTGTATCATTCTACACTTCCTCATCACTAATCATTTTTTTCATTTCCTTAAATGCAAATTATGATTATAATTCAACAATATGTATTAAAACATAAAAGAAAATATTATTAATAAATGTGTTTCATTAATAACAAATTAAAAGTGTTTGGGGGAGGCCTATAGAACATGTTATGATTATTCGGTTTCTTTCGATTCATTTTTCTGAAAAGACATGGAGATCATAAAGATTTAGGTTACAATTTTTTGTAATTCTTAAGTGGATACTAATGTACGTATAGTAAGTGATAGGCCTGTAAATGAACCGAACGAACACGAACATTAGAATGTTCGTGTTCGTTCATTTAGCTTTAACCGAACACGAACACGAACACATAATCGAACACACTTTTTTTGTTCATGTTCGTTCATTAAGAAACGGAAGTGTTCGTGTTCGTTTAGGTTCGTTCGTTAATAAGCTAAATAAACAGTTCATAAACGTAAACGAACAAAAATAAATGAACATAATTGAAGAATCATAAACGAACATAGACAAACATCATGAACGCTAATGAACACATACGAACAAGTCTAATACATCATAATTTTTTTAAAAAAACACATCTAAATTAGTGGTCTAAATAAACGAACATAAACGAACGTAAATAAACAAACATAAACGAACTTATATGAACGAACATAAACGAATGTTCATGAACATAAATGAACGAACAAAACAAGTGTTCATGTTCGTTCGTTCAACTAAACGCACAAAAAATTTTGTTCATGTTTGTTCGTTTAGTTAAATGAACGAATATAAACGAACTTCCCGCCGAACAGTTCATGAACGTTCGGTTCGTTTACAGGCCTAGTGAGTGAATAAATTAATTTATAAAAAATAAACAGTTTTTTTCTATCATTTTTTCAACAATCATATTAATACTTATAATTTTATGACCATTGGAGAGGGAGAGGGCGTAAGGTCACTCACGCTTGAGCCCCACAATCGTGGTTAACAGGCAATGTGCCATGCCGTGAGGCTATAGAAAAGTACATTGATCAGTCTAATCGTGGTTGGAACAACTTATTATTCTTAAAACAACTAAATAATACTTGGTCAGGCTTCATGTTAAAAACATGGATATAACCATAGTTTGAATAACTGTGAGGAGAATCGCTTACATATAAACTATTCTTGAACCGTCTTTATTTTTCGTCAAAAGATATGGTGCCGACTTGTTGAGCCAACCAATCGCATCACTAGATGGACATGAATTTTATAATTTATAATGTTAAAACTACCTTACCTCTTAAACTTTCATTTATAAATTCATATACTTCCAGATTTCATATTTTTCAATCTCATTAATCTTTCTACTCTAATAAAAAAGTATCTTGGGTGACACGTGGCGGCACCACATTCATTCTCCCAATATTTTCCCGCTTCTCTCTCCTATTAAATAATACCTTAATTATCAATAATATTATTTAACTTTGTTTAGAATAAAAATAATTTTTTAATAATTTACTAAAGATCTTATTATTATGTTATTTCTAAAATAGTTTTTATAGAATAAGAATTTTTACAAAACATCAAACTTTTTTAAATTAGTGTTTTTAAAAGTTAATTTTTTATAAACAAAATATAATTAAAATTGAAATTTAATTTTAAAATGATATTTTTTAATTCAGTTTGTTTTGAATTAAAATTAAAATTGATATAATTGTTTTATTACATATTGTTCTTACTATACATATTTTAATTATATTTTATCGTAAAATATCGTTTTATACTTGATAATTTTTTATTATATTTAATATTTTATTTGTTCAACCCCTGTAATACACGGGTTTATTAAAGCTAGTAAATTCATATACTACTCATATTTCATATTCAAATTAGTTTTATATATATTTAAGATTATTTATGACGTCATTGAGTATCGAGTTTTGAATCAATCCAACGTAGCCGAATATTAAAAGGTGTCTGTTATAGATACAGCCAAAAGGATATCTGGACGCCCTAGATACGGCCCGTAAGAGCCTTCACGGGCCGTATTGGTCTGTAAATATCAAATCAGTCAATTCATGATTTTTTACAGCCCGTAATGATATGGCCGTAATGAGCCTTATGACCGTAAGTGAGATTTTGAAATTTTTTTATTTTTTTATTTTTTTAACGTTTTTCATTCATTTATGATTTATTAATTCAAAATATTTTTTGGGTTTATTTTTTGCTTTTATAAAATACTTATTTATAAGTTATATAAATAAAGGTTTTAGTTGGAGCATTCACATTCCGTTCTTTATAAATTTGTGAGTGTAATCTTTATATTATAGGAAATGTTTTTAAGTGAATTATAAATAAATAAAAAAAACATTACTTATTTGTGTTATTAGAGCATCAATCTTTCTCTCTTTCTCTCTCTCTATCGTGTGTGTGTATACAGAGAGATAAAGAAGAAGAGAATTAATATATGTATTTATAATATGTTTATATAAATTAATTTATAAAATTTGTAAATATAAAAGAAAAAAAAATAAAAATAAAAAATTTGGATTTACTTTTTAAAGTTATATATGAAAGTAAAAAAAATAAACTAAAAAGTGCTATAACCTAATTAATTTTAAAATATTAAAAAACATTTTTTTTAAAAAATGAAAATTTAAAGCAAAAAATTTTAAAAATTAGGAAATTTTACTTACGGTCATAAGCCTTGTTACGACCCTGTAAGTTAAAGTCATTATGGGCCGTAACATTTTATAAATTGGCTGATTTGATATTTTGCAAACCAATGCGGCCCATAAGGGTTTTCACGAGCCGTGAAAGAAATTTAAAGGGTGTCCGCATAACAGCTGACAGGGTGTTCCTTTATCAGACCTCTATTAAAAACAAATGTGGCTTTGCTGGAAAGGTCGCAATGACGCTCTATCAAATTGCCTGTTTTTTTTCTATTGTTTAATGTTTATTTGGTTTTCATTGTTCTAGCTCATTGCTGGAATTTATATCTATTTTAGTAATTAATTTATCTTCAGCCGTAAAATAGAAGTGTGATGTAGACAAAGAATGCATTGTTATTTTGTTAGAACGCCGAGAGAATCTAATGTTTTAGTAATCAGAATCTTAAATTCTTTCAAAATTCATTTCAATCTCTTTCATTTTCAACCAATAAAGATGATATTCGTAAAATCAAAGGATGCCTGCAATTTGTATTTTAGAAAGGCCACCTTTCTTTAATAGAATGCTACAAATTATATTGGTTATAAAATGTATTTTTTTTAATGATGTTGCTATCAAAAGTCTTCACACCAAGGCTTTCTCTTCTAAAAGTAGTGCAAAGATGGTTAACATAGGATAAGCCCTCTCTCAAAAACGTTTGGTGTGATAATGTGTTATGGGAGAAAATGCCTAGGGTTTAGGAGTAGTTGAATACAAACTTGATGCTATTCTCACCCGAAAAAAGCATAAATATAATTTCCACCAACACCATGGTTCTGTGTAGGCACCTGTTGACCCGAAAGATTATTAGGTATGTCCTTATTTCATCGGTACCGCAGTTAAGGGTGAACCACACATCATGTTGGTGTTAAGATCTTTGACTGCTAGGGAATATAGCTTCTTGCATATAACATGTTAAAGCTGAATATCGATTTTAATCCAACTGAGTTTGTGTAGGTGTAGGTGTAGGTGTAGGCGAGCAATATTCATTCTCCAAAACTTTTCACTTTGTTTATGTGATGAAAACTAACAAAAGAAATAAAAAGCTTTTATACAAAAGAAAAAGAAACAAAAAACCGAACAATTTACTTCGACCTAATAACTACAAAATGCCCAATCTAGCTTATAGCTGAACCAGAGTAAGCCAACACATTACACAAGAATTTTTAGCTTTTCTTTTTATAAAAGAGGGAACCCATTGGTGCAACACAACACATACATATGCATGTATCTTCCTCTTTAACAAATTAACAAAAAATCTACTCTCCTTTTTGTTTTTAATCTTTAACCTACCAACTCAAAAACTATATACAACTTTATCTAGCATATCAGTAGGGAACAGTATAGGGCAAAGCATATATATCAGCTCCCGCTAAGTAGCGCGCACGTGGCTCCCACAATGATGTCGACGCCATTCAGACATGACTCTACTTCACCCCTGGAGGTTGATGAACTTGCAGTCTTGGTCTTTCTAGAAAGCCAGTCATCATCATCAACAACATCAGGCAGTAGAGATTGAAAAACTGGAGGGACCCAACTGCCTATCAGTTTTTCATACTTAGCATGCTTTTTCAGCATCTTTTTCCAGATCGCGATGGACCCGCTTTCCGTTGGTCTTCCTTCTTCTCAAGATTTGCGGGACCGCTGTTACCAGGAACTGTGATCTCACTAATGGGCCTTTTTCCTGTAGATGTCAGGCTTGGTTTTACTTAACACTGGGCCAGGTATCGCGGGCTTCAAGTTACTTGGACCCTGCTGCTGTCTGCCAGAGTAAGGCCCCTGAAGTTGAACACCAATGTTTCTTGATACAGATGAACTTGGATTCTCATGTTCCAATTGACTTCGAGGCAAAACAGGCTTACAAAACTAGCGATTTGCTGCTGTTGTCTACTTTTTAGTGACTCCACGTCGCTCTTTCTTGATCCAGAAGGAAGATTAGGTCTTGCAGAAGAACTTGAAGCATGCTGTTCCCTACCAGGATGAAGCCCGTTGGATTGCTAACTTTCGTTCTTTCAAAACTTTTGTTTGACTTTGTTTGGGTTGAAGGAATTTGTTGTACAGCATTGTTTTCTCTTCCAGATGTTGCAGGAACACCATTGTTTCTGTTACTTGAAACAGGTAGGGTTCTGTTAATGGACGACTGCACTGACAGAACAGTTTTTAATCTTGCATCTTCAACAGAGTTGCTGGAATCAGATCCTTTGTGCTTCTTTAGTATTAGAATCTTGATAGGTTCCCCTGATTGATAGCAAAGAAACTTGCAAGATTAGCATCTGCTTGAACAATTACATAAAAAGGAACAGAATAAGATGACATAAACAAATGCAACCTACCATGACTAGTGGAGTCATCAGGTAGTAAAACATCATCATCATCATTTCTTCTCCTTTTGTTACTGTTTTGTGTGCTATCAGAAGAGTAGCATGGTTTGATAGGTTGACCATGTTCTTGAGTCAAATCACTCTTCTCCAATACTTCAGTGTTGGTCTTTGTTCCCTTGATTTGGGCTTCCGTAAAACCATCAACTTTGTGTTGCAGCTTATGAGAATCCTGACTTTGGTTCTTTTGTAATTTCACTTTCTCATCGTTCTTTCTGTTTTTCTTTTCTTTTTTCTTTTGCTCCTTCTTTTCTTTCTTTGCCCTCTTTTCTTTCCTCCTTTCTGCCTTAGCCTTATCATTTTCCTTCTGATGCTTAGAACAAATTATTCAGATCCAACATGAACATAGGATATGTACAAACCATAATAGCAACACAACGCTATTTGCCAATCATGTAAAGTGGTCAGAATGTAACACACCTATAGATTAACCACAAATCACAACCAAGAACATGATAGAACAATAGTTTTCATTTAAATCATCACTGCAAAGTTCTTACTAAAAAGCCACACACATTGTTCACCTAGTTCAAAATTTTCAGGATCAAAAGACCCAGAAAACAAGCAAAATTATCTACATTTTAACAACCAACTTCTTACTTTTAAAATTTTAGAACATAACTTACCAAAAGACAAAGACAGTAATTCAACTAGAGAGCAGCATTAACCTCTTTATGGGATACAAACTACTCAATCGAACTGTCAAACTGAAAAGTTGCTTTTTGAATAAATGAAATTGTTAATCTTTCAAGTTTTTGTAAAAGTTATATCATACTAGTAAAAATGCCTAGTTTTTTTTGGTAAACAACTTTAAAGATGGTTAAACCAAGATAGCATCACAAGAGGTCTAAAATCAAGTCCTGCATGACATTGGAAGCAACCCAATAAACACATTATGTATGTACAGTTTCTTTTAAAACTAATTCACCAAAGCACACAATCCATTCCAAACATTCATCTCTAAGAACACTTAACATCCTGCTTGATCTACTCAAGTAACCCCATCTCTGATTATTCATTCCCTCACTATCATACACTTGCCATCCTGCTTAATCTATACTCACAAGCAACCCCATCTATGACTATTCATTTTCTCACTATCTTACATTCACCAGCAACTAGTACTCATCACCTCAAGCTTCACCATCTTGCTTGTTCTAAAACTACATCCTTACCCCATTACTGATTATTCACTCTTACATGTTCATAAACCAAAAAAATTAACCACAAAAATCAACTTTATTTCAACTCTTAACATCAATGGAACCAATCCTATCCATCAGCCATGATTTAGAAGAACACAACATCCTCACGCCTATTATACGCATAGCCAGAAGCATTTTTGCTTATAATCTAGCATCAAATATGTTCAAAATGAACCAACTTTCACTCCCATTGTCAGACACTTGGTCTACACTCAACCCAAAGATGTTAGAGATTGCGCACCACCTCGGTGGGAAACTATTATGTCACTAGAAAATTCTGAACTCCAAGTACCATATTTCAATGGAAAATCCTCAAATGACCCTAAGCGTCCCTTTGATCCTCTTAAAGAGCAATATTCAATTGAACAACAGCAATCCACCAATGGAAACCTGATAATGATTCTTAAAGATCACAGCATACTCAGATCTTCATCTAAAATACACCTAATAATCCAATCAATGACAAATTCATAGCAGCGTGTACACAATCCTCTAATTCTTCGTATCAATTACAAGTATTGCATATTCGCATCTGACCAATGCTAAACTACATAGCCACATGTACATAGAGATACAAAACCCGATATACAAACTCAACAGATCTCAAAAGTGCCTTCTTAACAAACCTTAATCGATTCAATCAAGGCCTCATATGAAGCTCCGTTCGTACGATAACCAGGAGGAGGGTACGGAAAGCACCGAGACATCGTGGATGTTTCCTCGAGATCGAATCGAAAAAATTAACCCAAAAAATAGACAAAAAAAACCAAAAAATTGGGATGAAATTGATGGGTTTATTAGATCTAGTGAAGATCTAAAGAACCCGAATGGAGGGATCTCTTGCGATCAAACGATTTTTGATAGAAAAATTCGATTAGGGTTTCTACGGTTAGAGCGAGATTAGAAGAAGATGTCTCTCGAGATTGAATGTTTGCGTGTTGTGATTTTGTTTAGGGGTAGGGCGGTATATATGGTGGGAGGTTTAGCCGACTTAGATGCGTGATTCTTACGGTGGGCCTTTTTGTTGTGGGCTTGTTTGTTTTGTTTCTCGATGTTAAAGCCCATAACCGACTATTGTCGCTAAGAAAAAAATATAGTCGTACTTAGTGATGGCTTGTGCCCTTGTGCCGTTATACCGGTACTCATTTAATAAAATCGGTGGAATATATCATCAACTTTCTTTGTTTTATACTAGTACTCATTTACTAAGTCGGGGAATATACCATCAACTTTCTTTGTTTAATAAATACAAGACTTGACAAACAAAACACATGTCATCTTTTAGATCGATTGGTGGAGCTCTATGTTTTTTAACAACCTTACCAAGGTTCAAGTCTTGGGGCTTTTCAAACTTTTTAATTTCAACTAACACAATAAACCCACAAAAAATGCAAGTGTCCACCTTTTACCTCTCAACTTTCAAACTTGACATTTCGACTTTGTAAGATTTCAACTTAAATCGTAACTTTTTAATGTTTCAACTACACTCCCCACACCCCATATAATATACACCCCCCCCCCCCCAACACACACACTATATAATATATGTTTTTAACGTATTTTTTTCTATTTGATTTTCTTTTGATAAATTTCATTCGTTAACTATTATTTAGAGAGACTAATTTGTTGTTGTATTTAGTTTTTTTCTAAGATATTTAAAATGGTATATATTTTGGGTTTCGTATGTTATATCGACTCTTCTTCCTATCTATGCTTCCATCCCCAGAACCGAATTACCAAAAATTTATATAATTCTTTTACGTACTAAACTACACTAAGATTATTAACCCATCAAGCGTAACGAAGTATGCAGACATGCCACATGTGAAATATAGTTCGCATACCCATCGCAACGTGCCATTAAATCGGACTACTCTGACGCAACACACCGGCCTTACATTTAAATTACTTTTTTAAATCCGACTTATTTTTGTACGTTTCGAGTTGGTCAAGGTTTTAATGTAAATTTGTTTGGAATCGAGTTGTGTCAAATATATAATACGTTATGATCATCAGATGGTATAATTAACGTAAATAATTTGGAAACGAGTAGGGGCGATTGCAATGTATTTACGATGGCGTCACATACGGCCCCACCGCAACACGCGGCGGGTAAAGAAACTTGTTGGAATCAATATCTAACTAATTATTTGATCACAAGAACGCAAAAGTGCTCACGAAGTTGCAGGTTTCAAACCCTCAATGCTTCCTCAACCGAACCAATCGTAGGGAGGATACTATCAACAAACCATAACAAGCTATCCGATCAAATTTTGATTTATGCAAAATGTCAAACACTTCGTACAAGGCTTGATGTAAAACTTATCATACATTTCTCAAATTCGAGTTCAACTCCACTTTGAAAGCTCAGTTGGGAAGACACTACAAAAGCGATTAACGAGGCGCACTACACAGTTGATGGAGATGTCCAAGCTACTATGGTAGTTTTGAGATTTATTTTTTCTCTTGGCATCAAGGCTTTTACCATGTGAAGAATGAGTCTCGCTCGAATTTCGATGTAAATGTGCATTTGCTTGAAATACCATTTGAACGTGATTGAACAAATACAATATGAAACAAATTGAAGGAGAACTCGCTGTTGAAGAAAAACTACATGAAGTTGACGTAGATGCGAGAAAGACGATTTTACTTTCCAGTGACGAACTCTTTTACGACGAATTTTTACACTCTAGTGGTCCCGAAGTGGCAACATTTAAACATTAAATGAAGACGACGATTGCAATTATATTTAGAAAGTAAAAAAGTTTTATCAATTTGTTATTTTTGTTGTAGCAAACAAGGTTTTTTAATTTTCAATTTGCGCCATTAAATACAGTTGTTGTATCTTGACACATTCATGTGCTTCGCATGCTAAAAACCTTTGTTGGATATCCATGTAATATAGAGAGACGCACACACATACATGTGTCTATGTGTATGTATACGTGCGTGTTTTAATTCTGTACTTGAATAGTAACATATAAGGTGTCACTAGTTTTAAAATTCATCAACAGCACAAGGTTTCAAAATTTAACATAGAAAATAATCCCCAAATTAGAGGTAAAGAAAATGGTTCTTGAATCGCCAACCCGAACCGGTGTTGGAACCAATAAAACTGGAGGCTCCCACTTGGTTTGTATTCCTCATTTTTACACCGGTTCGAAACCGGAACCTACACTGTGAAAAACCGGTAGAAAAACCATCAAAACTGGTCAAACACCTGATCCGTCTTTAACGCAAACAAAAACCGTTTCAAATTAAAAACCGGTTTAGTGCACCTCTACCCCTTCTACTAGTCATGGGCAAAAAAACCGGTTCGGCAGGAAAAACCGGAACCGGTTTCAAAGAAAAACCAGTTTGGCCCAAACTGGTCCCAAACCGACCCGAACTGCCGGTTTCTATACCGGTTTGGTAGCCCCGAACTCAAAACCGGTTTATAAACCGGTTTAAAAGTTAAAAACCGGTTTCAGTAAAAAAACCGGTTTCAAACCGGTCGGAATCGGTTTGACAGGTTCGAGTATTCGGTGAGCCAAACCGGTTTGTAACTCGAACCGGTTTGAAGAAAAACCGGTTTGACTCTACCACAAAAAATCCGATTCGGTTTTGAACCTGAACCCGTTTGGCCGGAAAAACCGGTTTGAACACCTCTACCTTCTGCCATATCTTTTTCTCGGAGTTCACCGCGCACACGTACCACCTTGGGCCGCTGATTTTCTCTTCTGTTGGACCACTTTTGTTTGAAGCCCAGTACTCTGCGACCCAGTTAATTGCTTAAAGCCTAAATAGCCCAAACAGGCTATTTCAAGACCAGCCACGGCCCACTGCTTAATATAAAAAATACACACATACGTACCCAATAAAAATCTTCCCCATAAAGTAACATACACACAATGACACAAACATGCATACGTTACATAAATATGTTACAAACGAAGTAAATTTATTTTTTTATTTTCTAATATGAGTATTAGATAAAAAAAATTAATAGAGAAAATAGTTGGTTAATAATATAAAAGGGCTATTACTAGTTTACAAACGATGTAATTAATAGATAGATTCGTATTCTAAGGTAACAATAACAACTTTTAGATCTTTGCGTAAATAATAGCAAACAAATAAAATATAGGGATCCCTCGTAAAATGCAGAAATAATTTAAAATTATAAGATATCTTGGAAACAGCTAAACATTATATTATAGAGTGAACGAATATTTTAGCACACATATAAACTTTTACCATTAGTTTCAAGTGATTAAAGCATTCGTAACTCATTCTTATTGCTTCAATGTCATAATCATATTTTAACAAAAAATTTAGAAACTCACTACATCTCATCTTTATCTCCATTTACATAGACTACAAAGATAATTTTATAAAATGACATTTGAAGTTAAAATATATGAATGAGGAGGATACATAGACTATAAATATTTGTAGACCATCCATATGGTTGTGTAACAATGACGAAAAAGTGGTACCACACAGACGATGCTTGATATTACACTTAAGGGTGTAATTGCGTATCTATGTATGTGATTGATTTATTTATTATTATTATTTTGACGAGACGTAATCATGTTATTGTTGATTAAAATAATAAAAATAGAATAAAAAAACCCTCACACACAAACATCTACGCTCGTGCTTGTGACCACCATCTCTCTAGCCCCCATTATGCTTGTATCATGACAAAGGAGTGGTGTTCTGGGTGTCAAAGAGCCCTTCCTCAACCTATCACGTATTATTACACATGGTCTTTTAGTTGTTAGAGTGATAATAACCCGTGACTTTTGTAACTGCTTATGATTCATTACACGTGGTTTTTTAGTTGTTAGAGTGATAAAAGCCTATGACTTTTGTAACTATTTATGATAGTAATGGGGTATCTCTCGGTTGGAACGGAAAACCTTCCCTAGATCATCTCAACAACGAAGGGAGCTTGGGGTCTTAGAGTCGATTCTTAGGCAAACCTCCCTAAAAGCCTCGGATAATAAATGGATTTGGGAGCTTGAGAATGATAAGAAATTCTCATCTAAATCGAATGAGAAGGCTTATTGAATCCATCCTTCTTTCAAGCATCCAAGTATTTTTTAAATGGATAAAACTTGTACCTATCAAAGTAAATTTCACATGCTGGAGAGATATGAATAATAGACTGCCGGTAAAGTATTTACTTGCAAAATGTGGGCTGCCCCTCCAGACTACTTGTGATTCATGTGGTTAGCTTTTAGATCATGTGATTATGCAGTGTCTTTTTGCTAGAAAGGTTTGGGAAAATAAATATAGTTGGTGTAGAATTTCACTTCACAAAGTGACCTCCTTTGGTGATCTTTTAAAAAATATGGAGATTTGGCCCTACTCCTATGATCATGAAATAATTCTCAAGGCAATTTCTATGTTACATCCTATGGGATATGAAAGGAAATGAATAAAAGGTGTTTTGAAGATAAGTTTATGGAGCCGAAGAATTTGTTCAAGGAAATCAGGCCCACTTCCTTCTTATCGTTTAAGACTAGAGGGAGAAAACTTAATTGAAGTTGAGATTTTTGGCTTAGGTTTGAGTTATAAATTTTCTTTTTTTTTTCATCATGTAATTTAGCTCCTTGCTAGTTTATTTTAATATAATTATCTTTGCCGTTAAAAAAAAATTAAGAATTGTGACTCTTGGATAATTGAAAACATCAACTATGCGTATACATGCTTAACAAGAGATAATAACTCTAGAAGTATGTTAACGGAATATCCATCGGTCAAGATATTAGACATTATATGTTCATGATTTAAGAAATTCTATGAATGATTTTTTGATGTCATTGATGGATATGGGCGGCCAATCAACCAGAGCTTGCCACTTGATAGGAATATCTATCATTTAGAGAATCACTTCATTCTAAAGAATCTGTCCATATACAAAGCTAGTTGTTATCAAACTCCATAATCTATCTTGGAATATAATCTAACACGAGCAACATATATTTGTCTCGTATATTTATTTATATTATGTATTCAAACTCTTTTTGTAAACATTTAAAAAAAAAGGAGTTGCACTGACAACTTAGTTCAAATTTTATGTGGTCGTGTGTAAAAAGTTGCCCATATGGTAAAAAATAATTAATTAGTTAAAGTATATGTATATTTTACATAAACACATGCTTAAAAAAATGTCAAACATATGTAAAATGACTATTTTACTCTTGACATATTCTCATTCTTCGTCCCTCTGGTGCCATCGCCACCTTCCTTTGTTGTTGTCGGGTAGTCTTTTTCATCTCCACCTTTGGCCACATATCGAAACATATCTCCGTTGTTATCATTATGTCTATTGCCGAATAGGATGGTAATTTTGGAGTGGATTTTAATTGAACCCCGTGATCTCGTTTTGAAACTTGTTATTCATTTGGGATACTATTTTAATTATTCTCATGATCTCATGTGTAACTTGGGTTCATATGAGCTAGCATCTTTTGCTTAGAAATATAATGTGTGCTTTTGCGTTTCACCTTAATAAACTCCAACCATAAACCAATATGTTATCACACCATTTGAACCGAAAAAAATGTTAAGGGGTGGAACCCAATAAGCTCACACACACTACAGCATACTTCGGGACTGTTTGACAACTTAAAAATGGGTAAGTGTTGAATTATTAAAAGTTATGAACCATTAAGTGCTGAACCAGTAAAAGTTATGAATTATTAATAGCTAGTATATTGTTTAACTATTAAGAGGCAAATGTCTGACCAATTCAGATAAAAACTCTTAACCATTAAGATTCAGTATAATGTTTAACCAATTAGAGGCAAAAGTTTTTAACCATTCAAAAATCTACTTACAAAACAAATACTCTAAACCATTAAATGTTGAAGCATTCAGATATCTAAATGATTAAAAGACAAACAAACAGACCTTTCATTGGCTTTAACCAGAAGATCACATACGCTTTCTTTCTACTTTTATGAACTCAAAATCACTACCTGAAGTAACTACTTGAGTAGCGATCATACTCCAATGAACCAAAGACGAACCCGAGTGCGACCACTTCCATCCTAATAGTACGTTCTATCATAATAAAATAAAAACAAATTATAAATGAAAATGAATGTCATGTAGTTGTCTCTCTCATACATACATAAACTGATAAACATAATGCATTGCAGTCTAGGAAAATGTAATTATTGTTCATGAAACAGATTTGTAAAAGTAGACACCAAAAATGAATGCGACATGGGAAGTAGTGGGGAGTGTAAGGAAAAGTACAACTTTTTGTTGCAGGAGAGTACAAGTGAGGACTGCGGCGTTGCAGAGCATGGGCACGGCTACTCAAAATCAAAATCAAAATCCCAACAGAAGAAAAGTATTTGTCCTACATATATCATACAGACTGCCAGTCCTCCAACCCCATAAAAATGAAATTAAAACTTTTATTAGCATATAAAAAATAATAATAATAATAATAAAATCTTATATGTCAGTCACCTAAAAACCAGTAATTTGTACAACACCTCGTTTCCCCATGTACAACCCTCAACCATCAAATCAATATCAAGTATACTCTAAAAAAACCATTTATGGAAAATATGCATTAAATATGCAACATCACCCCCGTTATGATTCTCTAATAAAATATTGTTTTTAATAAAAAGTACTACATAAAATGATTATTTTTAAGAAATTCAGTTAAGTCGATTACAATTTGACACGTTTAAAACGTCTTGGCTAAAACTTTTACAAATGAGGTAGACACTTGTTTTGTTTTTCTTAGCTAAAAAAATTGTATAATGTAAAATAATTCTAAAATGCATAAGAAAAGGACTTTGTGATAGATTAACAAATAGTCTTTTATGCTAAAAATAGTCTTATGTGTGGTTTTATGCAAAATGCAATGAATACTTTTACAAAAGTACAAAAGTTGTGGAACTAAGCTTTCATTATTGATGCACGGTTAACCATGTAACAAATGTGTGCCTCATATCGACGCAAGATCCATTAAACCTTTGTGACAAAAAGGTTGTTTTACAACCGAGTGCGTGTGAATAAAAAATATTGTTATATAGGCGTCACGTAACATAGGAGTATAGTCACACTTACATGTGTTAAAGGTTAGGTGGGAGAAGACGGCCCCTGTTTGGAGGTTGGATGCCGTTAAATATGCCCATAGAACAGGCTCGCATAATGATCCCAAACAACGCTTCCATGATAATAATAAAGATAAACGAGAAAAGGGATCTCCTTGTCTAAGTCCTCAAAACACTAAAATTCAGGGGTGGGGCTACCGTTGATTAAAATAGAGGAGCGGGCTGATTCCACAATCCCCCCAATCCAACATCGCCACGTGGAAGAAAATTCATTTAGTCTTGACGCGTGTATAAAAAATCCCAATTTAATCAAACCTTACGAAGGTGCCGAATGCCTTCACTTGCGCTCTTGAAGTACCATTTCACGCCCGTGAGGGAGGAGGTTGCATACACACGCCCTCTCACAATATTATAATATAGTCTAATTTCTATGTTCTTACATTTGAAATTATTAGAAAATTTTGAATTGAATATAGATGAGTTGATTAACATTATTTTGTAAGCATTCATGTAAATCATTACATCTCTTCCCAAAAGGAAATATAAAAACTAGTTCAAAAATGAAAAATTAACATAATGCCTAGGCATCATTTATACATGTTTTAAAATCTTATGAAACTTGAACTATCCGTTTCAATAAGGTACAACATTTTCACTTTGAAAACTACAACCTTTTCTTAGATAGGATTTTGTCATTAGTAATTTAATGTCATGTACATTTAGTCAACAAATGACACATTTTGGCAAGATTCATACATTTTGCTATAATCACACATTTCATACATTTCCCTTCATGCTTTTTATTGCACAAACCTAATCTTCATATCCCTTTTGAGCAAACAACAAATGACATTACCACCTAACTATTTACCCTCAAATCACATGAACAAACAAACAAAACACCACATAAAAGTAGAAAACACCAATAAACCAACACAACACACTAAAAGAAAACACCACAAAAGTAGAGGGGGTCAAAGTGAAACATAAAAGATTCTTTACAAATGCCATTTTTTTACACATTTCCACCATACCCATACCCATTTTGGATCTTTGCTATTAATAGTACTGCCAAAAAAATCTTTTTGATAACAAAGACCCTAAAAAGAAACAAACTTCAACACCATTTTTTAACTTTTTCTTTTCTGACCATTTTACCCCCCTCAATTTGGACCAAAGATAACCTCCAAGCTTCCATTTTTTACAGTTTCACAAACAGGACAAAACATCAGTAGACCTTCACAAGCACTGCAACAACACAGATGCCTGCAAGGTAACAATAGGACGCACGTGCTTCTCACGTGACACACCTTGCACACCATCATCTTCCTCTGTTTTTCTTTCCTATCATCATCATCATCACCACCACCATTGCAGACTGATTCTGCATCTTCATGTCTTCTTTCTTTAGCTTCTTTAAGCTTGGTGTTGAGGTCTATCACCATAGCTTCTGTTTCGATGGCTTTTTTCTCCCAGTTTTTGGCTTCTTTTTCCGCCATTGATAGGTAGTTTTGAAGCTCTATTGTTCTGCTTGTTGCAGTGTTCAAAACTTCATCTTTTGCATCGATTATGGCTTTCATCTTCGATTCGTAATTCTGCATCATGATTACTTCACGCTTTCTTGTTTCTTCGTTCAAAACAGCTTTCAATTTCTCATTCTGCTTCACCAAATCACCACAAACACAAGTTATAAACGCATAATCAGTTAATTAAAACTTACATATGAAAGACAGAGTACTGACCTGAAAATGAAGAAAACAATCCATCTCCAACCTCTGTTTCTCAAGCTCAGAGGACAAATTCTGAAACCCATTCATCCCAAATCTCCTTGAACAATTAGAAGATGAAACAAGATGATGATAATCAGAAACACAATTCAACAATCTTTGATCTTGCTGACGATCATAAGAAGAACAGAGTGTGTTGTTGGGTTTGTTATTCTCATCCCCAAATCCAAAAACAGAGGAACCAGACATCATAACCCAATCTTGAGGCAAATTAGAGAAGCCCATGGTATTATAATTATAATTCTGATAATAATCAGAGTACAACTGTGCTTGAACAGCCATAATTACAGGAAAAAGAAGCCCCAAAATGATGCAATCTTTGACTCTGTTCCAAAGGGTCTTTAATATTGAACAAATTCTGAAGAATGGAAGAGAAGAGTAGGTTAAAAAAGCTATGGAGGTAGAATGGTCATGCTCTTTAATTTGTTTGCTTGTAACATCAGAGCAACAGAAGCATGAGTTTCTCTCTCTAAAAAGCTTTTAAATGGCAGAGGTTTAGTTCCCTCTTAAATGGGGAATTAAGTTACTTTTTTGCATTGGTATGTGAAGGATCTTTTCGGTGATGAGAGAGATAGAGAGATGGGGTGTAGATACAGGGTGTGTGTATGTATAGGTAGAGAGAGAGAGAGTGAAAAGGGTCAAAAGGGGATTATGCTTAGGTAATCAAAGGGGTTAAAAATAGTGGGGGTGTGTGTTTTGTTGGTTTTGAATTGTCAAGAGAGAAAAAGTCTGAGGGGGGAAGTCATGCAGATTTTGTGACAGAAAGAAAGGGGAAATTAGTTTCATTCAATCAACTTGGGAAATGTGAAGTCATGATAATTAATACCGCAACATCTTATTCATTTGACTAGACGTTTTGGGTTTTATTTAGTTTTTTAAGTTACACTTTTTTATGCCGTTTAAAAAAAGTTACACTATTTTTTACGAAAAATATGAGATGATGTTGAAGGTAATAATGGTATTGTGATGCTAATAATCGTGTTGTGATTGTGTGTGTGACATGGTTAGTAGTTTGTGAACAAACCGAATAAACACGAACATCGACACGAATACGTAGTCAAACATAAATTTTTTGTTAATATTCGTTTATTAAAAAATGAAAATATGTTTGTTCGTTCATATTCGCTCTTTAAAAAGTTCAACGAACAGTTTATGTTCGTAAATGAACACAAGCAATCAAAATTGAAAGAACATAATTGACAAAACAAATGAACGCAAACGAAAGCATATCATAATTAATCAAAAAACACACGCAAATTAAGGGTTCAAATATACA